>JAQFVV010006249.1:455000-1003240 GCA_028023455.1 Epiperipatus broadwayi
CTCCACAACACACTTTCATATTTTATCCAGTTATCTCAAATTTGGGCTCTTTCTAGGCATTTCACAATATTTTGGAATCCAGTTTAAGATTCAACTGTCTATCTATTAATCACCTCTTCTAGTAATATGTTTAATTCAACTCACTTCAATCTCTTAATTCTTTTAATGATGTCAATAAAACATGTTTGCCTCTTTATCTATGCATTTCATATTTGATCTTGTTTCTCTTAATATATATCTCTCCATACTTTATTGAGGGCTCTGAATACTCATTATTGCTCTTCTTCTAAGTGTCTAAGACTCAGATCCATAAATAAGAACTAGCATAACACAGTTATAAAAACCTTCCTTTTTAAACACTTAGGCATACTTCCTTTTAATATTAAGTATTTCTGCCAAAACGCCCTAACCAAGTTTAATTCTATGATTAATTTCATCCATTATGTTTTCATTTATAATAATATCTAATCAAGGTATTTGCAGTTGTTAAATTCTAACTCATAATTTATTATTAATATAAGATAAAATATACTACTATTATGATATTCAACCATTGTTTATTAATGATGTATGTGCCAAGATATTTGTTTGATTTCTCATAGATTAGTTTCTTCTTTACTTGATAATTAAATTCTTCTTCATTCCTTTGGACCGTACACAGCATGCTGCCATGTCTTTCCAAATGAAATCAAGACAGAATGAACTGAAATATATTATTACAACACAAATGATGCTGAAGGAGGTTTTCATAATGCCAATTGTTGGATCTTTACAAGCCAAGTCATTTACCTTCAATCCAGGGATCCTAAACTTTTGAATATCATAATTATTTTAGAATTAGATCTGCCACTGCAAAAAACATTTTATAAATATCCTTGGTGTTTCTAAATACTAAGGGTATAGAACTCAAACTTTGGTTCCTTCACCCAATGTGGTAAAGAATTTAATTTTTGGTATGGTGTATTTATACCAGTTCTTATAAAATAAATAAGCACGTTGGCTTATGATGATGATTACATCATCATAATATTAAGAATAACTAACTTGCTCCTATTTGAAGTATGTGTATCTAAATTCTCATATTTCACTAGTTTTGCTTATTTTATTAAATAAATAATCAGCTTTGTACATTCTAATAGAATTATTTCTCTCATTCATTATTTTAGTAGTTCTTTTCATGTTTTTGGCATACCATTGTGAACATATCAATAAAATTGTAAACATAAATACGAAAATGTTACATTTTTCTTATCTTCTTTTAATCAAAAAATTGTTGTTGTTGTAGTTGTTATTATTATTATTATTTCATTTTGATTTTTCAATCACACTTTCTTTGTCTTCTTCAGTCATAACCACAAAGAGAAAAATGTTAAAAATTAAATGTGTGGGTGTAGAACAAATACATCATTGACGTCATTGAAAGAATTAAGAAACTAAAGTGGAGCTGGAGTAGGATTATGTTAAAGACAGATAGATATTGAAGTTTAGAATTAGAGGCCAAGAAATTGTAAAAGACCTAGAAAGTGACCATATCTGATATGGATGAAAGAAACAAGAAGTTTGTTGGTGCGATGTGGAGAAAAGAAATTAGGAATTGCAGAGACATTAAATTTGCAGAGGATAATAATGATGGTGATGTATAGGAGCCAAATTTGTAAGTGGCTCTTGTGTTGTGCTTGAAAGTGCATTTTTTTTTATTAATTTTAATTCAAACAAGAATATTTTCTCTGAAACAATTGTTAATGATAATGCTAGAAAAACATGCAACGTTATTGCAAAATTTGCAAATGATACATTTAAATATTACATAAGACCTTTCTAAATAGCAATTTGATAAAGAAGTTAAAATAACTTATTTTTCATTATTTGAGTACAATAAGTTACATAATATGCCTTTTTACCGTAATAAAGAGTATGTTTATTGATGTTTTAAAAAAAATTCCTTATGCAATTGAGACATGCTTCATAAGGTATCACGTTTCTAGAATTAATTGTTATTAAAATAAAATCACACCAACTTGCCTCTTCCTGGTAACTTTGTGATGCTCAGATGAGGCAGTTTCTGTTCAGTAAACATCTTTTAATGATGCAAAAGTTCTTCTGTGCAGCAACTTTCCTTTGATGGTAACTGGATTAGTAACAAGATTGCTTTTTCATGTTATTTTATAAAGAAACTATATTATTTGTGTTATTTAATATCTAAAAATAGTAGCATCAAAACTACACTATTGTTTTAATTTAATTAGTTAAATTACATTTATTTATTTATTTACTTTTTCTCATGTGTTATAGCATCAGCCGGGAAGCGAACCCGCTCAGCCGGGACAACTGCTTGTAAAGCAGCTAACGCTGACCTCTCGATCACCAATGCTTGACAATTACATTTATTTTTACATCATTAATTAATGACTAAATAAAAACTTAATAGTAATACATTATATATCTCTCATGTAACTAATAATTATAAAGCAAATCAATTAAAAATATTTATTTTCTTCCAGAATATCATGAGATCTGAAGAGCAATATCAAGGTACCTTGATGTCACAAAGATTAAAAACATGGTAGTCAACGAATCACAAATCTATTCTATTATTATTGGTAACTGAACTTCTTATAAATTACTGAGTAATAAACAATTCAATTATTTGCCCTGAATGGACTGAAGCAATAGTAGAATTGGAGATTCTGCATCTTAATATCTATGGATCAGGATTCTGTTCTGTCACTATTGGTGCTTAAACTTTTTGTCGACTTAACTGAACAATTAATGTTGTGCTTACTGCACGATTATATAAAATATGTTCAATATATATATTTATTAATGTGAAATGTTTATTTACACTATATATAATCTTGATACTGTGGGCTAGTTATAAATTCTAATTGCTATGCAACTGTAGAAAGAAGGAAATTCAGGTTCCCTTATAGGTTTGCTTACCACTTCCAGTTGTATTATGACATTTTGCCTCATAAGTAATTATGATGACATATCTGGACATACTATGACATCTTGCCTCATGTCTGACTTAGCAGTTTCCAATACTGAATGTGGATTTACCTCATTGTATTAACTGTATAATGGACAATGGTATACTGCTATTCAGCTTTGACAGTCTCTATCTCTCTTTACTTCCAACTGGACTGCCTATTTATAGCCATATATCTTTTCATGATGGAAACAATCAGGTTCAGTGAGCATCATTACCCCATTGGTCCAGTCTTTCCACTGTTCCTATGTTATCTATATGTATATACATTGGTCCATGATGGTGAATGTTCAATCTAATCAGGATGAAATCTGGACTAGTTGATTATTTGTAGGCATGGTGAGATGTAGCAATTAACTGCTTGAGTTTTACATTCACCAGGTTGTGTTATATGTCTGTGTTTGTGCTTCACAAATTCATTTTTAATCCATAGTTATTTGCCTTCCTACCTTTTTTTCTTTAAGTTAGAATGATACACCCAAACTCCAACACTCTGCTTGCTCATAACTTCCTTCATAAAAACCTTAAACTCTGCAAATTTGAGGCTGATCAGAAACATCAAATTAATCACTAGCGACCTTGTCAATGTCAGGTACAATCTCAAATACATTCAGGATACTATCACTAAATTGTATTATAAACTCTCCCACCCCACACTTGCTACCCTTAATGACAAAAATGGTCCAGTATTTCCTAAGTTAAAAAAACATATACTTCAATACATACAATATTTTTTCCCAATCATCTCCTTCATTTAACAAAACAACTCTAAGACAAAATCCCCAATGAGGCTTCTTATCAAAGACTAACTGCTCTAACTTCTCCTACTTAAAGACATATTACAGGGAAACCTGAGCCAATTTGACTATGAGACTTGCTCAACTTAGTTACATATATAAACATGCTAAGAAAATCACTGACTACTCTTCTCTCTTCCTAGACCATGAGCTGATCTCTGGTCATTGCTTTGATATTTTCACAGTTGATGTTATCCTTTCAGAGCATGATGGTAGAAAAAGATTAAAGTGGCTTTATCAATTGCCCGGGGTGCCAATATCAGCAAAAAAATGAATCCAGCAGCAAACTCTCTAGGAAATGGCATCTATAGCCCCTCCCTTCTTATTAAGATGCAAATTGTCTTAGTATTTATTCATTTTGATGCCCTTAATATTCATAATTGACGTTAGCTATGGATTATAATTCCTCATTTTCTTTATTCTGCCATGAGTATGATACCTAATTATATCGAAAGTACTTAGCATCAATAAATCTTTTCTTTTTTATAGTCGTAATCTGTTTAGTTGTTGAATGTTGGAACATTTCCCTTTCATTAAATGATCATATTTGCTTATTGACGGTTACTAAAGATTATTATCATTAAATGTGCTATATTTTATTAATACTTTATATTTATTAAAATAGCTTTTCTTATTTTATGCTTATGTATTGCATACAAATTTTTGTCTACAAAACTATATTTTTTATTTATTGTATGCAATAGCATATATATTAAGTTTACTCAGTAAAAGTTAGGTTAAGTAACTAGGCAACAAAGTATTATCAATGAGCAAGCCAAACCACGTGATCATCTTTGGCATAGTTTGCCAATACTGTATTTGACTTCTTTTTAATATAATTCATACTAACATTTTAATTATGTCTACAACTTTATTGAATCCTTTACGTAATTCAATGCAATTTAGGAATACTTATTTTACTGAAATGCTAAAGATTATTTTAATTAATTATTTATGTTTTTCTTTATTTCTTTTTGTTACAGGTTATTATTCTGTTGAAAAAGATTTAATTAAATTTATTCCCTCTTTACTTTATTAATAATTGCTTTGTTTTAACAGCGCAAGCAATTCGATTTATTATTAATGTTTTACTGTGTTAAAAAAAAAACTTAAAAAATTCAAATATTTTTTTTTTACATTTTAAAAAGATAATTCTATCATCAATGTATAAGAAAATAAATAAATATTTGTACTTTTAAAAACCACTATTTATCAGATTTTTTTTAAAAATAATTTTATTCGAGGAAAATTTAGATTCCTACAAGTTGTTCTTCGACTATCAAAGTTTCCACAATCCTATCTTTGTCATCACCAACCCAAAATAAATGCATGCATGACAATTACAGATCATTTATTAGGGTAGACATTATCGTGTCATTTGTAGCTTAGAGTAATGTTACTTAATAAATAAAAATGTCTACGTGCATTTGCCAACGCTAAATAATGGTTATATCAAGATATATATGTAATTGTCAATAAATATATTACTAATTCATCTTATATCAGTTTCTGTCTCATTATTGAATCAATCCAATTCATTAATTGGCTATAACTATTCATTAGTAAAGCCCCTATTAATTAAATATATTAGATTTTATCATGGGAATGCCTCTAGTATTTAAGTTGTTTATATATATGTTTAAGTCCATGTGTTCCGCTCTGCTAGTGGGTCGGATTTAAAAATTAATTCTCGTGTGCCATCATTGTTGTTATCCATTAGGTGTTAGATCTGGTGCTTAGAGAGTGGGTTCGAATCCAGGCTAGTCCCTGACCTAAATCTCGGGCTTGACTGGGTTTGAAGTACATTCTTTGTAGTTCCAGCTCGTGTTAGATGGATAAACATGTTTTGACCGGTACATAGGATATATTTTTTTTCTTTCTTTTTGTTACAGGTTATTATTCTGTTGAAAAAGATTTAATTAAATTTATTCCCTCTTTACTTTATTAATAATTGCTTTGTTTTAACAGCGCGAGCAATTCGATTTATTATTAATGTTTTACTGTGTAAAAAAAAAAAAAAAACTTAAAAAATTCAAATTTTTTTTTTATATTTTAAAAAAATAATTCTATCATCAATGTATAAGAATTTGAATAAATAAATAAATATTTGCACTTGTAAAAACTACTATTTATCAGATTTTTAAAAAAAAATAATTTTATTCAAGGAAAATTTAGATTCCTACAAGTTGTTCTACAAGTATCAAGATTCCCATGGTCATATCTTTGTCATCACCATCCCAAAATAAATACATTTATGACAATTACCGATCATTTATTAGGCTAGACATTATCGTATCATTTGTAGCTTAGATTTACATTTTAAACACAGTTAAAGATTAATTAATATATTGTTTCCAATTAAATATAACCACATAATATCAGCAATCCTACTTCATTAGTTTTTATATGTATTTTATCATTTTCATGTACTTACTATTCTTTTAATCATCATCATCATCATCAACCATTATCAATCCACTGCAGGATGTAGGTCTCTCCAAGTTCAATCCATCTTTTCCGATTTTTAGCTTTCTCTTCTCCACATCACCCCTGCAAACTTTCTTATTTCATCCATCCATCTCACATGTGGTCTCTTTCTGGGTCTTTTGCAATCTCTTGGAATCCAGTTTAAAATTTCAATTGTCCATCTATTATCATCTCTTCTAGCAATATGTCCAGCCCAACTCCACTTCAGTCTTTTAATTTTTTAAAGGAGATCAGTAACACCTGTTTGTTCTCTTACCCATACATTGCGTTTTCGATCTCTTCTTGTTACTCCCAACATGCATCTCTCCATACTCTTTTGAGTGGTTTAAAGTCTCTGTAGTGCTCTTCTATTAAGTGTCCAAGTCTCAGATCCATAAGTAAGAACTGGCAAAACACATTTATTAAAAACCCTCCTTTTCAAACACATAGGCATATTTCCTTTTAGTATCAAGTTATTTCTACCAAAAGCACTCCAACCAAGTTTAATTCTATGATTAATTTCATCCATTATGTTTCCATTTGTATTAATAATCTGACCAAGGTATTTGTAACTATTAACTTCTTCTAATTCATCATAATCAATCTTTATTTTCATATGTTGAGAAAATCTATTAAACATTACTTTAGTCTTTTCAACATTTATCTTTAGTCCTACTTTCCTACTTTCATCTGATAACACCTGCAACATTTCCTGTAACTCTAAAGCATTATTTGCAAAAACAACTACACCATCTGCAAAATCTAAATGACTTAAATAATCTCCATTTACTTGCACTCCTTTAGCTTCCCATTTTAATCCACAAAATACTTGTAGCAGCACTGCTGTAAAACGTTTTGGAGATATGGAGTCACCCTGTCTTACACCCTTCTCAATGTTGACTTTCCTACTATCATTATGTAATCTAATTGTTGCTGCTGCATTTTTATAAATATTCTTTAAAATATGACAATATCCTGGATCTATACCTTGATGATCCAATGCTTTAATCACTGAAGAAATATTTATAGAATCAAATGCCTTTTCATAATCTACAAATCCTAAGCATAATGGCAACTCATATTCATTTGTCCTTTCTATAACTTCTTTCAATACCTGGATATGATCTGCTGTACTAAAACCACTTTTAAATCCAACTTGTTCCCTTGGTTGGTGGAAGTCCAGTGTTCTCTGTAGACGAGTTGTAATTATCTTAGTAAAAATTTTGTATAAAACTGATAAAAGACTGATAGGTCTGTAATTTCTAATATCTTCTTTATCACCTTTTTTAAATATTAATATTAAAACCGCATTCTTCAAATCATCTGGTACATCTTTATCATTTAGATATTTAGAATATAACTTTGCTAAAAAAATTTCTATTTCTTCACCTGCTTCTTTTAATATATCAATTATAATTCCATCATTACCTGGAGCCTTCCCTTTCTTCATAAATTTAATTGCATGTCTCACCTCCTCATTCAAAATTCTGGGCAATTCAGAAGATATAATAGGTATAGGAGGTACTTGTTCTTTATTACTATATAATTCTTGATAGAAGTCTTCTACACATTTCATGATGTCATCTCTCTTTTTAGTAATAATGCCATCTTTTTTTCTTATTGCAGATATAAATTTCCTACCAATACCAAAATGTTGTTTTACACTCTTTAGACTTTTATTCTCTTCTACAGCTTTCCTTGCTAATTCACAATTATACTTTCTTATATCATTTTCAACTCTTTTCCACACCATTTTACAAAATTTGAGATATTCAATCCTTTTTAATGCATCATTTTTGTATATCTTCATATTCCTTCTTTTCTTCAAAAATTCTCTAGTCTCAGTAGAAATTTTATTGGTCAATTCCTGCTTTTTTCTACCAGCTATCTTTGTGGCAGTTTTTAGTACGTTTTATAATTTATCTTTTTCGGATGTCTTCATTTATATGTTTCAAGAATATGTGATAGAATAGAGTTTAAATATATCTAAAAAAACATAATATGCATGAAAAAAAGGAAGATGGAGTTGAATTAATGAAGCCATATATAGGGTATATGAGCACAGACTTTTACACGCCCCAACACTCCCCACACTATCTCATAACACTGATACACTTGAACACATATCTATTCAACATATATGTGTTCAAGTGTATCAGTGTTATGAGATAGTGTGGGGAGTGGTGGGGCGTGTGAAAGTCTGTGCTCATATACCCTATATATTACATATATAGCCACAGGTATATAATAAGCCTGTGTGTTTCAGTTATTAATGAAGCCATGCAATTGTGATTAATTAAAAGAGATATATTAATATTTCACTACGGTTTAAAGTTTATATATGAACTAAAAATGGATGATAATATTTAGCCTAAAATGTAATTAATAGTGATTGCTAATATATCACATGATCACCATTCTTATGTTTGCTCTTAACTGTTGGGCAGTGAGTGGCAATACGTATAGAGAGTTTTGCCTGTTTTAATTGCTAATATATTTATCGAAAGTGGATGGTGTCAAAGTTATGAATACAGAGTATTTGACAGTTGTAAATCACAACGTAAATATATAAATAATGAGATTTAAAATTTATTCTAGTGCTAGAGATAATATGTGGTTGAATAAATGATTAATAGTAATCATTAAG
Organism: Epiperipatus broadwayi; assembly: GCA_028023455.1. NCBI lineage: Eukaryota > Metazoa > Onychophora > Udeonychophora > Euonychophora > Peripatidae > Epiperipatus > Epiperipatus broadwayi. Next base: position 463,900 of record JAQFVV010006249.1, read on the forward strand.
CATTCATCTAAAATTGATGATATCAAGGGGTGAGTGCAGAAAAAGTCGTCAAATTTTAATTCTATATATATGAGATTTCAAGTTTATATCTGGGCCAAGACTGATATATCATAAATGATTAGTAAATATCATTAATGTAATTATTTAATGTGGATAATATTAGTATCAAGGATAGTATCAGTAGATGCGAGGGAAGAAAGTTTGACATTTGTAATTTGTTGTTGATAAATACTGAATATATGAATCTGTGAAAAATTAATATCTGAGCCAACTGAAGAGAGCTTAATCAGCATGAAATGCATTTTAGATTTATCTTATCTTTATCAATTGTCTTTATTCATATGTTTCAGGAATGGATGATAGAAAGTTTTAAATATAACCAAAGAAGAGAATACACGTGGAAAAAGAATATGATGTTGGAATAATGATATGGTTATGCTTAAGAAAACAGGTATAGTAATCTTTAATTACATTGAAAGTTTACATCTGGGATAGAAATAACATAATCATCTTTAGCCTAATCACTGATTAATAATGATTACTAATGTACGTGTCTAATCGGTTGTCCAAGATGTTAATACAGAAATCTTAGCACATATAGATCTAATTGTATAATGTGATATTCATATGGAGTTCTGTTGAGCATGAAATATATCTTAAGGATCTTTTGTTCCAGACATCTTTATTCATATAAACAGTGAGGATTGCCAATTCCTCTACAAGCTTTATGATAAATGCACCTCTCTGAGGAGTGCCAAAGCACGAAACCATGGTCAGGGGTTTGGGGAGGGGTTCCTGACAGAGATATTTTAAGTGCTGGCTCTGGCTAAGCATTTATCATAAAGCTTGTAGAGGAATTGGCAATCCTCACTGTTTATAACTTACAAGCTTAAGAGATAGGGTCATGTGATCTATGGATTGATCTATGACTTTTATTTTGACTATTTATCTTTATTCATATGTTTCAAAAATAGGTAATGAAATGAAAATTTTAAATCTACCCAATAAAGATTTGAAATACAGGCATTCTTCATATACCCAGAGCTTAATTGTAAATATAGGGATTTGAACACAGACTTTCTAGCACCCTTCAACTATCCACACTATCTCATCCCACTGATATACATGATTATACAAATGTAGAAAAGATAAATAATCACTAATATGTGTATTTTTGGCTGAACCAACAGTCATCAGTTGGTCCAATAATATAGGCATCAGCATGGGATTTAGGCTTTCCATCATCAGATTTTCAATAGTATGGATGGCTGAAGCATTGGAGGTTGGAGTAGATGGAAGCCTGTCCATTAAATTATGAAGATTTGCCATCTTAATATAAACTGAGTCTGATTATATATATGTATGGGAGATGATGATCTGGACCAACTGATGGGTACTAGTTCGGCACAAAATATGTATATTGGTGATTATTTTTCTGTACGTGTGTGTTTCATGTGTATCAGTGGTATAAGATAGTGTGAATAATTGAAGGGTACTTGAAAGTGTATGTTCAAACCACCCATATTTACAATTAGGCTCTGGGTATATGAAGACTGCCTGTATATCAAACTTTACACATTAAGCCTGCATCATGCTCATTCATCTTCTACGTATTTCAATGGACAAGGTCCATACATGAGGGGTTAGAGTGACTTGAGGTCAACATGGGCATGGCAATAATATTGGCAGCAGCATGGGATTTGGGTTTTCCATCAGCAGATTTTCAATGGTATGAATGGCTGAAAAGTTGGAGGTTGGAGTGGATTGAAGCCTGTCCATTAAAGTATGAAGATTTGCTATCTTAATATAAACTGAGCACTGATATATGTGTGGGAGATGATAATCTGGACCAACTGATGAGTGCTGTTTCAACATGAAATATTTATATATTGATGATTATTTATCTTTTCTACATGTGTGTGGTTATGTGTATTTGTGGTATGAGATAGTGTGCATAGTTGAAGAGTGCTTGAAAGTCTGTGTTCAAATCCCCTATATTTACTAATAAAGAGAACAATTTAATTTCCCAATAAAATACAATGTGACTAAAAGTAATAATTAAAACTAAAATTGCTATTGTAAAAATTAAAGACTTTAAATAAAGTTTTATCTGGAAATATAAGAAAAGAAAGAATAGCTTATGGTCTACGGTAAACTCCATTAAGTGCTAAAAAGAATATTTCATGAGAAGAAAACACTAATATGTGATGAAATAATGAAATCAAAAAATTGAGGCTTTATTGAGGAGGTTTTTCTTGGGATTGCTTAACAATGAATGATTATGATGATAATATTATCAAACTTAGATAAGATTAGGCAAAATGGATTTAGAGCTAATAAACAGATGTCAGAAAATGTGTCATGTGGATTTAAATTGTTTAGGCTTAGTGGCCCAATTAACAAATTTAAAAATATCTTTCAACAAGATAAAATTATAGACTTTTTCTAATAATATGGAAAAAGATTTAGTTATTTTTATAATGGATAAGTTATAAGCGCGCACACACAGTCATTTTGTAAAATATCCCGTTTTCCAATAATTTTTGTATGTCTGACTTGGTGAGATGGTTGAGTGCAAAATACTCGAGCCCAAGCTCTGCAGATTCTAGTTCATTTCTGACACGTTTGCTTTTAAAGTCTTAACCATTCAATTATTATTTTTTATTACTTGGTTTAATTTTTATAGTGCATCTTTAATCTAATTAATTTATGCCCTCAAGAATATTATAGTTAGTAAAAATTTAAACTAATCAGCTAATATAACTAACTCATGACATTTCACTGCAAATGTTATTGTCCATCTAAGAATATGATGCAACATATTTTCAGATTCATTTTTGAATATCAGCCATAACAGAGCTATCTTTTATTTCTATTATATTATTCAAGCTAACCGCTCATTTTTATAAATACCCAAGCTTTTGAATTCATGTACATGTGTCTGTTTTGTTAAATACTTCTTAAACTAGACCAGAAATAATACTACTGATCTTAGTATATATCTTTGAAATTTTGGCAAAATTGTACTGTATTTGCTGTCATATAGGATGCACTTTTATTTCATTTAAAATCCGCCTAAAATATGGGCTGCATCTTATGCGCCAATAATCAAAATTGAGAGTTGAAATTTCAGTCAGTTTAAAACTTGTGGTTTATATTAATATGCATATTAAAATATTCTATTACTTTTGTTCTTTTGAGAAACAAAAAAATATTTACAAATTCACACACACACACGCTTATATATATATAAATTATTAATTAATGTCTGTATTTGTAACGGTTTTTTCTAATACAATTTGAGTCTAGTTGATAACGACTACATAGATAGTTGAAAGTACTTCTATTAAATTGGTATATATTTGTTTAAAATATTGTTACTGTATTAATTATTGTATTGTTTTGAATAATTATATATATATATATATATAGCTACACAACATAGTCATACCAATATATATATATTCTCCTTTTCATATCAATAACAGAGTAAAAACATTCAACATAACCCAATATTAAAACAGGCAAAAACTCATTATATATATTGCCACACACAGCAAGCTAGATTAATCAATGGATGCCAGAAGGCTTGTGCATAAAATCCCCATCTAGTGCCTACTCATCCAATATCCCCAGACTAGTTTCTGGCTTGTGGCCTTCATCAGTGAGGAGCCTTGGATCTGAGAGCAATGCACCTAGATCTTAGGATCTCTCTTAGGCTTGGGTATAACTGTTTTAAAACAGGCAAAACTCACTATATGTATTGCCACACACAGCAAGCTAAGAGTAATCAATGGATGCCAGAAGGCTTGTGCATAAAATCCCCATCTAGTGCCTACTCATCCAATATCCCCAGACTAGTTTCTGGCTTATGGCCTTGAGTAGGCACTAGATGGGGATTTTATGCACAAGCCTTCTGGCATCCATTGATTACTCTAGCTTGCTGTGTGTGGCAATATATATAGTGAGTTTTTGCCTGTTTTGACAACAGTTATACACAAGCATAAGAGGAGCTAGTCATGTGATGTTTATTGGCTATAACCCAATATTCTTATAATTTTAAAATTATTTTAAATTAAATGGTTAAAATATAAAAAAATAAGTTCTCTCAAAAGTTTAAATCTATCCATGAAGTAAATAACATACGGTTAAGAAAAAAGAGTCTTCAAAATGTTTAGTTTTGAAGAGGAATTTCTGGGTTTTGAGGATGAAGATTAAAAGGTACCCAACTACAAATTGTAAACATAAATGACTGTAAAATTAAACATATGGTTAAGAAAAAAGACAATCTTCAAAATGTTTAGTTTTGAAGAGGAATTTCTGGGTTTTGAGGATGAAGATTAAAAGGTACCCAACTACAAATTGTAAACATAAATGACTGTAAAATTAGTACAGTAAATCATTATGGAAATTCATGAAAAAAATGTAGAAAATTATTTTTTTTCTTAAAAATGAATATTAAAAAAGGGGTGCATATGTTGTTGTTCCCTATATACTGATATATACCAAAACAAAATAATGATATTTTCAAATGTAGATAAATTAAAACAAAGAAATGCGTTTCCTTGTTTTGGTAAATATAATTTTTATGCCAAAATATGGAAAAGATTATTTATTAAAGTTGTGCCATACTTTTGGGTTTGTAGTCTAATATCAGACTTATATATCTGTAGGAAAGTATATGTATAGTTAGGCTAAATAAACTGTTGCGTATATAGCACATACGTAGGTAATATTATAAATAAGTAACTCCTTTGAGCATGCTCTTTAAAATCTCTGTGCACTCTCCCGTGAAGATCGACTTTAAAAGCATAAGTGTATGCTTATGCTTAGGGCTTATTTTCTATATAAACCAATCTTTCCTCATCGTGCATTAATCAGGGCTTTAATCTATTGGGAGCCTGAATTATAATTTATCAATTGAATTGTAAAAATTGATGAAATCTGTCGCAGGAGAAAGATACGATCTCATTTTTAACCACTTGCAATTAAATACAAAGTGAATTTAAAATACTTATATATCTCTCTCTTGCTACAGATTTAATAAATTTGTACAATTCAATTGATAAAACTATAATTCAGGCACGCAATAGATTAAAGTCCTTATTTAAGAACGGTAAGGAAAGACTGGTTTATAAAGAAAATTAACCCTAAGTATAAGCGTATACTTATGATTTTAAAGTCAATCCTCACAGGAGGGGCACAAGGCTATTTAAATGCATGCTCTGAGAAGTTACTCATTTATAGTATAATTAGATTGTAAATAATATCACTTAATTATATAATACTTGCCCAATGTCAATTCTATGCAAGTGAGAAAGAAAATATGTTTGGACTTGGAATATTAAATGTTTAAAAATGTAAATTATTAGTATGAATAGCTGGATGATTATAATGCAGAGTCTGGCCAGCCTAGTCTTAGGGTGTACTTATTACCATTAGGTATCCACTGTTTATTTGTGATTATGTAGATGGTTTGTAAATGCAATTGGAAATAATGTGGATTAATTATTGGTGTTATTTATAGATTACAAATAAGTTAGAGAAAATTCACTGCTGGTTTTATATATTATATAATGTCAAAAAACATATAAACTTCTTCTTCTTTTTTCTTTTCAAATGTATTATCAAGTTATTATAAAGTCAAAAAACTACGGAGAGACTTTCTTTTCAAAAATTTTTTATTGATATACAATATATAACTTCACAAATAAATATAAATAGCCGACGTTTCGTCCATTTTTTAAAAAATAATGATATGGACTTTATCAAGGTTCTATAAAACAGAGAAAAAATATACAATAAATAAGAAAACAAGAACAATAAAATAAAATAAAAACAAATAAAAATAAAAATAAAAATAAAAATAATAATAATAACAAAATAAAATACCTATAAACCAAAAAATGGAAAACTGTATATCACAACATTTCCTTATATAGTGAGAAATTTTTTATACCAAAAGAAAAAATATCTATACAAAAACAGTCAATTTTTTTGCACAAATATATAAGTTATTTTAACATTTTATTTAAAACAGGATTTAAATGTTCTATATAAATACTCTCTTTGTTAAATCTTTCATAGTAATTACCAATACATTCCAAAGGTCGGATTTCATAGTCTTTATGTCCTGTTTCCAATTTATGACAAAAGATAGCAGATTTCTTATCAATTATATGCTGATATAGTCTGGTTTTTAATTTATTTTTCCTTGTTCCAATATAGAATACATTGTTTTTGCAGTTCAAACATTTAATTAAATACACTGAATTCATAGCTTCAAGCATATTAAATTCTTTATATTAATCAAAGATCTTAAAGTTCTCTTTTTTGTATACAGGTTTTATATTTATACAGTATTTTTTATTAATTTTATTTAACAATTCATTTAGTTTTAAAAATACAAATTTAGATAACTTAAAACCAATATAAATATTATTATCTATAAAAATTTTATTTTTGTATTTACTGTTACCATTATGTTCTTTTACTGTTTCATTATTTATATTTTTATTCTTATAAACATTCATACAAATATTTTTTTAATTTTATTCAAATTTTTGTAGAAAACAAATAATTTACAATTCCATATGGATATTCATTTATTATACACTCTCTTTTTATATAATTTAATTCTCTATCCAAACTATATTCATTTGAACATAATTTAAATGCTCTCATTATTCTATTGTTTATGATATTAATTTTGCATTTAAAATCAATATCGGAATTCCAGTTTGTTAAAATTCCAGTATACATTTTTTTCTATAAACTTCAGTTTCTATTCTAATTTTATTATTTTTATAAAATTTATAAATCTTTACATCCATATATTCAATACTATTATTATTTTCTTTATCTAAAGTAAACTTAATATTATCTATTCTATTATTAATAAAATTCCAAAATTTAATTGATTTATTCAAATTACCATTAAATATCATGAAATAATCGTCTACATAACGTACATAAAACATAGGTTTATGACAAACATTAAAAAAATTCTTTTCAAAATTGTACATATAAATATCTGCTAAAAATCCACTTAAACAATTTCCCATATTTAATCCTTTTATCTGTTTATACGACGCTCTTCCGATCTAAAAATAAATCCTTACAACATAACATAAGAATGTCATGCAACAAAGGAATATCCATTTTGATATTTTTATTTTTATCTTCAATGTACATCTCCAAAAAACAATCAATTGCTTTTTCACAATTTATATTTGTGTACATATTAATTATGTCTAGTTTAATAAAGTAAATATTTTTAAATTCTTTTAAATCAAATAAAAACTTCTTAATTTTTTCAATAAACACAACAGAATTATAAACTTTGTTCTCAGCAAAACAATTAGTATATTTTTTAAATAAATTAATATATACCCATTTTGAAATATTAACGTAATAAGTGTTAAAACAATCCACTATTGGTCTCATAGGTATATTAGGTTTATGTACTTTAGGCAAACCTTGAATTTCAGCACACATAACGTCCATTCTTTTTAATCTAAACATTTCGCTTTTTTTAATTATTTCTTTATTTTCCATAATTGTAATAAATTTATTTATCTTTTTATTTAAAAAATTACTCATATCTTTTTAACTTCCAATATAGCAATCTTCTTTTAACATATTTATCATTTTTTTATTATAATCTTCTATATACATAATTACCACATTTGAAAATTTATCTCCTTTTAAAAAAACGATATCATTATATTTATTTTTTAAATCATCAATGGTTTTCCATTCATATCTATTATACATATCCTTGTTTATATTATTTTGAAAATCCCATTCTAATTTTTTAAATCCATACACCAAATCACTTTTTAATAATTCTTTATTATCTATTTTACCAAAAATATCTTTATCAATATAATTATTAATCATTATCATTTTTGATTTAATTTCGATAATTTGTTTATTAATATTATATTTTCCAAAAGGTACATATTTTAACCCTTTGCTTAATAAATTTAGTTCATTTTTACTAAAAACTTTATTTGTTAAATTGACAACTGAGGAATCATTGTCTTCCGATCTATTATAAACACTACCAAATTTATCATTACAAACAATATTCTTTTTATTTTTATAAATTTTATTAAAATCATTATTATAAAATATTAAATTATTTATTTTTTTATTATGTCTATTATTTACTTCATTCTTTAGTCTTTTTACCTTTAATAAAAAATCTTTTTTATAAAATTTTCTTCTTCAAATGTAATCAATTTACACATTGAATTATATATAGATTTAATATTATTTAAAATATAATCTCTTTTCCTATATAACCCGTTTATAAACCTTTTTAAAATAAATCTTTCAATAAAATGAACATCACTTTGTTTAAACAACTTTTTAATTTTACTAAAACATAAAAACTTTGGAACCACGTTATATTATATAATCTATTACTAATTTTTCAATTTGCCACCAGATGTCATTATAACAAAAAATAATCCATAATATTAGGTGTGAGTTAATACGTATATTATAACAGTAAGGAAAGTAGTTTATTGTTTAAGGCTTGAAAGGGATCTTTAGCAACAAGAGAATATACATGTAAATGGAAAAATATGGGTGATTTATTTTGTAAATTATGTAAGGAAGGAATAGAAAATATTGGGCATTTGTTAATTGAATGTAAATGCAAAGAAATTAAATCTAAGATTCCGGGGATATACGTACCTGCCCTGAAACATCAGGTGCACCACATCACCTATGTCGATGATGTATCAATCTTCCTTCCTCACAAAGATCACCTTCAGACTGCATTACAAATCATAGAGGAACATGCTAGAATTCTAAATTTTCAAATAAATCACAGCAAGTCATCGCTGTGGAAAATAATGACAGGAGAAATCATTCCCTCAATTTTCACGGCTAAGCCACAACCCTTCTTAGCCTTTCCAATCTCCAAATCCAGGCTCGCCATGGCCAAGAACATTCAAAACTTAGTTCTGGACAAAACAAGAAAAATCGTTGGCTCACTCTCAAAAATCTCTGTATCACTTCCCGGAAAGACTGCCCTTCTCAATATGTTAGTCTATCCTAGACTGAACTATTATTTCCCAATTGTCAAGCCTACTAAAACCTTTGAATGGGCAATAAACTCACTATGCTTGAAAGCTCTTTGGAATGGCAGGGTAGTGGCCATCAGCATGGCTAAAGCCCAAAGGCCTAAGGAGCTCAATGGGTTGGGATTGCACTCTGTCTCCACCTGGTACCTTCAAAAATCATTGTGAGTACTTCGCTCCATTCACCTTGAACCTTCCATCTTAAAACCACACTCATTGATTGATCCTACTGACACGCCTCCGCCATTTACTAGCAAGTGGATGACCGATATCTGGGTATATGCAAAAAACTCAATAGACCTAACACAACTCACTCTAGATGATAAAAAAACCTATTGGCAGACCTACAAAATCAAATATCCAAATGAGACAACACTCCAGAATACACTTGGTATCAACAACAAATTACTAATTAGGAAGTTTAAGAACTGGTATCTCGAACCCAAATTTATAAACTTCCTCATCAAGCTAAATCTCTCCGCGTTGCCTACAAACCATTTCCTAGTCTGGAAAAGAGGCTACAGCAAACTAAACCCTCAATGCCAATTATGCTCCACAGTGGATGAAACAATCCAGCACCTGTTGCATTCCTGCCCTTATCTTTATCCACTGCGGACTTTCATCAATGAAAGTGTTTCGCTAAACATCAGTGAAGTACTCTTCATTCGAAACGCAATCAAGACAGGGATTTTTGCCACCATAAGATTGTCCATTTTTCTGAATTTTGCTGTGTGGATTACCAGATGCAATTACATCTTCAGACATGTACCTACCAATGTCTACAACACCTACACAAAGTTGCTTAGGAATTTTAGGGCCAGAGACCAACTGTTGGCACCGGGATGGCTATACCAAGAAACCTGGAACAAGGTCACCCTACCAGATCAGTGAACATGCATCAATATCTGTTGAAGCTCAAGTGTTACATGACTCAACAGTGACACTGGTACACTAGCATCAAGAATTTACATACATGTACAACTAGTTACAACTAATTACACTCAATAGTTTCTAATAAATATCTATTTTTTTTAAAAAACAAAAACAAAAAGGGTACATATAATGAAGTTATGGAAGAATAAATATGAAAAAAGTGATTATACAGAAAGTGAATTATTGGTTTTTATGCTGGGTTTGGGAAAAGATAAGGGGGATTTAGATATAAAAGCTATAGAATTGACAAAGATTATGTTGTGGAAATGGGATGGAGCAGAATATGAGAAAATTTAGAGTGGGGAATGGAGAATAAAGTGGCTAACAGGTTTATCTGGGCATAATTACTAAGATATTCTTGACTTCGTTTAAAGAGAAGCCACATGACATCACATCACATCACATAATAAATTAAATGAGACAATAAGTGTATAAAATATAATTAATGGAAATCAAAATTTAGAGATAGATCACCGAAATCATTTTAGATTGTATGTATGAAAATGGAATAATTGATCAATTCTAGTTTCCTGGCACTTATAAACACAAGATAGCTATGTTATGCATCTTATTCTAAACTAAATATCAGCTATACACATAATGACTGATCTACCACAAGTTTTCACATTTTTATCATTTAAATTTGCATTACTCTTTGCTTTTATTGTTTTGCAATTGCATAAATAAATATGTTCAATACATGTTAAATCGTGATTTCAATTTCTTATTAAGATATAATTATATTTGATCTTCCTATTGTCAATGGTTAGTTTTAAAATAATAGCATCTCCTTAATCTAGTGTAATCTATAGTAATATTGAGTAATCAGTAATCACCATATATAAATGCACTTTAATATATACCACCAAACTAGAACAAGTCAAAAGTCTGAAAATTCAAAACATGCTAAAGTTTTGACTCCAAGCAAACCTGCCTGAATAGTTATATAAATGTGATTTCTATTCAATAATTATATATTTTAGTACCTTCAATTTTTTATTAATTGTAGGCAATTATATTACCTGACTTGTAATAAAATAACAAATTATTTGTTTGTATACTTTACACACTATATGTGTTAAAACAAAAGCACTTTTACACTATAATAAGATTTAATAATCAATGACGTGGTGTATTTAAATACCCAACTTTTATTTAGCTTCTGGCGTTTGTCTTTACCACTGAGGCATGAAATTCTCATTTAATTTATTATAGATAATTTTTTTTTATTATTTTACATTATAGCCCATTAGGTGGTAGTTTTTAAAACTCACAATAGATTACATATTAAACCAGCAACAAAGCTTCTGTGTTACTTTGCCACCTTTAATAATTGAAATACAGGCTTATTATATACCTGTGACTATATCTGTAATATATATATAGTATATGAGCACTGACTTAAATGGATCATGTCCTGTACATGAGGAGTCAGATTGACTTTAGGTCAACATGGGTGTGACAATAATCTCGGCCCCAGGGTGGCCTTTGAGCATTCCATCAGATTTTCAATTGGATGGATGGTTGAAGAGTTGGAGTGTGGAGTGGATTGAAGCCTGTCCATTAAAGTATAAAGATTGGTTATCTTAATATATATCTTAGCACTTATAGCATATATGTGTAGAGATGCTAATCTAGACCAACTGATGATTGCTGGTTTAGCATAAAATATGTATATTGGTGATTATTTATCTTTTCGACATATAGGTGTTCGGTGTGTCAGTAATATGAGATAGAGTGGAGAGTGTTGGGTCGTGTGAAAGTCTTTGTCACTTTTAAATAGTTTTGTGCTTCACTTTTATACAATATAAAAAGTATGGACTTAAGTAGAAAGGTTAAAATCAAATTCAATCATATATGATTATTTATTTATTTAGTATATGGATTTTTTTAGACATTTCAACTATTAACAAAACAACACCATTATTTCTGTTTTTTATATGGAGTTCATTTAACATCTTATTATAATCTTTTGTAATAGTAGATTAGAATGCAAATCTACTCTATGCTGTTTATGATTCATCTTGGACTATAGCTTAACTATCTTGTCTCATTTATCTAAGATTATTACTAATAACTTAAAATCTATTTCAGCACAGATACACACTTTAGAATGTAATTAAAGATTAATGTATCAGTTATTATCAAATGCAAACACGTAGAGTAATCAGCTCAATTTTATTTTGCTTTTTCCATGGCTACATATATTTAAGCCTTGCCAATTTCACTATATAAACTTTAATCATATGAATAAAGATATCTTAAAAAAAGATAAGTTACTGAATCATCACTTATCAGTTGGTCCAAGTCACAACTTCTTACATGAGTTTAAAGTACTTATCTCTCAGGTATTTATTAGTTACTTGAGCAAATATAATAAGGGCATGTAAGAAAGTATAACTGGGTTAATTTATAAATGCTACTGAAAGGAAGTAAACTGGATTAAGTTATAAGAACACAAGCATGAATCACAACATGTGTCATTCACCTTTTTCAGATGTCCTTATTCATGTTATTAAAATAAATATGGTGAAATTAGAATAATATATAGTCAAAATAAGAGGCATAGATCACATGACCCTATCTCTTAAGCTTGTAAGTTATAAACAGTAAGGTTTGCCAATTCCTCAACAAGCTTTATGATAAATGCTTAGCCAAAGCTAGCACTTAAAATATCTCTGTCAGGAACCCCCCCAAAACCCCTGACCATGGTTTCATGCTTTGGAACTTTGTATATCCACTAGACTTTAATAAAATTTCAATCTGACATTGGAATAAAGAGTATGATGTATTTGATTGTATTAATGATAAAATCACTAAGGTACAAAGGATTCTTAGACATAGTAAGAAGCCTGCATCAAAGGCTTATATTATGATAATTTACTGGAATTCAATCCCCTAACCTGAATTGGGATTATTTTCATTGATTGAAATGATATATCTAATGAGTGCTTGTAAGTTATATTCTCTGCACTAAATCGAGTAGACTTATCTGGACAAGTACGGATTATACTGTGTGCACAAGTGAAAAAGTGGCTAGTTCTCTTTCCAATGTTCATGCAAAATCATCTTCAAATAATGCATAAGTTACATAATGACATGGTTTATCTATTAACTAGAAAAATGTCATGGCAACAGCATGTTGGGATTACAATTTGTGAAACAAAACGTGACAGTGTGTTTTATACTTTTATAAATCATTTTTCATGCTTTCTTGAAAATCACCTGAAAACATTCTCATGCTTTATTTATGACTTCACTATAATATTAAATTTGAATCATTTCAAACATTTTGGTAACATGTTTACTTTGTTTAAAATATAATGCAATGTTAGCATTTGTTTTATCATGGGTTAAAGTTATGAAACACACATTTCATGTCACAACTCATGATGCTGCTATGCACCACATCCAGGAGAAAAATTGAGTCATCATTCCACTTGTCACTGGGAGACATATATAACCATAATCATGATTAATGTTTTACTATCTCTCAGCTATTGTTTACTATCTTTCTAATATAGTTTTTTAAACAACACTCATTTTAATGTAATTGCAACTTTCAGTGATATTGACTAGATGATATCATCAAAACAGAGTTTTCTCTGACAATTGAAATGAAACCAATATCAAAAATGTATAATAAAACAACATGAGAGTAGAATTCCTCATCCTAAGTTTTATCAATAATTTACTTGAATTATGTGATGTGATGTGATGTGATGTGATGTACTGTGACTTCTCCGTAAACGGAGTCAGGAATCTCTCAGCAGCTATGCCAAGAGAAACCTGTTAGCCACTTTACCTTCCTTTTCCATTGTCCATCCTAAGTTTTCCCACAATCTGCTCCATCCCATTTCCACAAACATAATCTTTGTCAACTCCATGACCTTCATATCTAAACCCCCCTTATTTTTTCCCAAACCTAGCATAAAAACCAATAACTCACTTTCTGTATAATCACTTTGTTCATATTTAACCTTCCATAACTTCATTATTTGAACCCTTTCTGCTTCCAAACATTTACATTGAAGTAACAGATGCCTAATATTTTCTATGCCTACCTTACACAACTTGCAGATTAAATCACCCATATTTTTCCATTTACGTGTATATTCCCTTGTTGCTAAAGATCCCATTCGAGCCTTAAACAATAAACCACTTTCCTTACTATTATCATAAATTAACTCACACCCAATGTTCCGTTTACTTCTATATATATTTAAACTCATTTTACTCTCCATACTAGCTCTCCATCTCTCCAACTCCCTATTCTTTATTAATGCATCTATTCTTCTATCCCACTCCTTCCCACTATAACACTCAACAATCCCCCTAACACAATCATCCCATCTTTTGTACAAGTATACTGACATAACTTCTTTATCCAAATCTTCTGCATACCGCATTACCTTTCTCACCCATCTTGTTGCCTGCCCTTTATTTGTAACCCAATTAAATACTATTTTGGCTATTCTTTTATTATCCATAAACTGCAATCTACCGAACATTTTCAATTTGCTTTTTGCATCCCTCATATAAAAACTTGACCATCCCATTTCTCCTTGAATTACCTCTTTTGCTGTCCACACCTCTGCATCTAATGCATGCCTTCCTACCTCCCTTTGTACTTTTTCTAAGCAATCTAATACCCCTTTACTAACGCATAATGCATCATTGCCATATGTTAACCCTGCTACTGCCACTCCCTTCCATACAATTGTAGCTACATCATATTTATTATATGAAAACACTGTTAATTTCTTTATCAATCCCTTTCTTTTCTTTGCATCATTTATCAATTTTTTCTCCCATTCATCCAAGCAATTTTTCTTATTACTCAAGATGATTCCCAAATAACTATATCTATTCACCACACTTAACTTTATATCCCCCAATAAGAAATCTTTGTCTTCTATTTCCACAGTATTCACCATCATTATATTTGAGTTTTCTCCACTAAATTTAATCCCTATATCTTTACCCACCCTTGTGCATGTCCTCAGCATAATTTCCATATCTTTTCTTCTTTCTGCACACAAAAAGTCATCATCTGCAAAAAAAGACCCGACAATGTATATACTCTCTTGCCGCCTGTTAACGGTATCTCTATTCCTCTTCCTAGACTTTCTATTGCTCTCTCCATTTCACTCAAATACAACACAAACAAAATAGGTGACATAGGGCATCCTTGCCTCAGTCCCACCACATTTTTAACTTTAACTGATTCTATATCCCCTAATTGATATGTATAGTAATTATTTTCATATAATTTCTTAATAACACCCACTAAAGCTTCATCCATTCCCAGATTTGCTAAACTTATCCATAATATATTTCTATTCACTCTATCATATGCCTTCTCTATATCTATAAAACTCATATATAACTGTCTACCTGAATTTCTACTCATATCTATAAGTTGTGTAACTACAAATAAACTATCTCCTATACGCCTATCTGACCTAAAACCTCCTTGCATTTCCACCACTACATTATTTCTTCCATCCATTTTGCAACTCTTCCAGCCACCATATATGAAAAAAACTTTATATAAAACTGATGTTACTGCTATTGGTCTATAATTATTTAACTTTCTATGATCCTTACCTTTTTCTTTAAATAATAATCTTACTCTTGTATTACTCCAACTACCCGGAAAAACTCTCTTCTGTGCCATCTTATTAAAACATGGTAATAACTTTACTTTTGCCCTATGCCCCAAATTCATTACCATCTCTGCTACCCATCCATCTAATCCTCTTGCCTTACCACTTCTCAATTTATTCCCTGCCTCATTCAGTTCATTTTCTGTAAACGTAATATTCCAATTACTATATGCTTTCATATTTTCTATTCCTCTGTCCTTCACATCTAACATCTTTTCTATATCCATTACATAACTATTCAATATTCTCTCTAATTCTTCTCTAGAGCTACACTCTCTTTCCCTCCTCATCCAGTAATACTATCTCTCTCTCCCCTAAATTTCTCCTTTTAATGTAATTCCAAAATTTTTTATTCCCATCTCTTCCACTTTTATTAATATCATCCAATAATTTACTATTTAGTTTCATTCTCTCTCTATAATTATCTATTTTAGCTAACTTCTTCTTTTCTAAGTACTTTTCCCATTAATATTTTTTTCACTTTCTTTGTTCTTAATAGACATTTATATTCTCGGCATGCTTTTTTCCTCTCTTTTACACTTTTACTAACTCTCATTTTTCTATTACTTTTATTTTTCTGAATATTCTCACCTAAAACCCTATTTGCCACTTTTTCTATTTCATCACACCAGTCCTCATACTCATTTCCAATCAACTCTTCCATGGTTTTTTCAACTTGCATTTTATACTTTTCTAACTTATTCTTATCATTTACTCTCCATCCACATCTTTCACTATTGTTTCTACTTTTATTCCTATTTTCCATCACATTACTAACCATTTCAATTACAACAAAATTATGATCACTATTACATACTCTCTCTTCATTATCAAACACCTTAATTTTCCGTACTTTATTCATTTCCTCTTTCTCTACCAATATATAATATATTGTGTGTGATATATTATTCCTAGACCACGTATATTGTCCCTCATGTATATTGTCCCTCATAAATATTAGATAAGTTTCCAATGCTCAAATTTACTCTCTGACAAAATTTCTTCAAAAGCTGTCCATTCTTATTGTCTACATCATCAATTTTTTCAATATGCCCATTCATATCTCCTATAACCATTATTCTCTTCCCCTTTTCTTTAAAACTCTGTATGTCCTTAACTAGGCACTCATATATGCTATTGTTCCATTCCATTATAGTTTGACTATCTCCAGTAGCTATATAAACTATAGCCACCATCCATTCTTGTTTTCCCAACCCTATTTCAAACCACAAATGTTCTTGGCATTTAACAGTATTTAAATATTTTTTTGATATAACACCTATACCACCACCCTTTTTTTCTTTCTCTTTTCTATTTATACCCTGCCATACCAAATCTTCCAAAACAGGTTCTTCTTCTTCTCTTAGATGTGTTTCCACTACTGCTAATACCTCAAGCTCTTCATTTTCAATTGCTTTGTTTAATTCCTGCCACTTTTCTGGTCTCCTACCACCTTGCATATTCAAATACCCAATTTTAACAATTTTTTTCTTTCCTAACTATTCTTTTATAAATTTTTTTCTTCTTTCTTTTTCATTATGCTTATAAATAACTTGCTTACCATTAATTTTACAGACCCATTCCCTCTTCACATCTACATTTACATCTAAATCAACTGCCCTTTGTTTAATCCTTACATCCCATCCATTCTTCTTCTTTTTAATAACACTACAATTTAAAATCCCACCCTCTTTTACAAGTTTCCCGAACTATATTCTTTATAAATCAGACTCCCTAAAACTTCACTTCCTTGTTTCCCTAAGTGCAACCCATCTTTACCAAATAACTCCCTCTTCCCAATAAAAAAAATCCCACACATCCACAAATGTAACATCATTTCTCTCACACAATTTTTTCAATCTGTCATTTGTAGAACACACCCTATCTAACATATACCTTTTATCAAATCTTGGTAATAATCCAACTATTCCTTTAACCATTTTCAAATTTCTAATCAGTTCTGTGTACTCACCCATTACTCTCTCTGATGACTCTGATAAATTATTAGTCCTACCATAACATATACACCTCTATTCCCTTGCTTCTTTACTTTATCTGTACTATCCCTACTTTTGGATCCCAGCAAACATACTCTTATATACCTCTTTCTATTTTTCCTTGCAATTATATCTCCACATTCTCTTATTAATCAATCCCCTATCAATACTGTCTCACAGTCTACTTTCTCTGCTTCATTCACAACCTCCTCTACCACCTTCTGTACTTCATCTACTTCTTCCTTATCATTTCTTCTCAGTAATCCATTTATCTGCTCACACTTCGTCTCATTATAGCAGCTTAGATAAAGAAGTGCCATCTGGCACTAATCACTGAATGATATCAAAAAGTTTATATTTGATGAGGAGACTTTTATATCGATGCAATATAATAATTACAATAAACTCTTAATTGTCTTTGATAATAAATTGTCATTATTTGCCTTCTTTTTAACATGAATTCTAGTTTCTTTTTATTTAGCATTCTTTCTTTATAAATTCTTGTTTTCTTTACCTTATTCTATGCTCTACTTTAGTTATTCTGCTATTTTCATTATGAATTAATGTTTTAACTCAAAATTGCTTAATCTCTTTCTAATATATAGGGTATTTTGAACTCAGACTTTCACAATACCCTCAACTCTCACACTATCTCATACCACTGATACACTTGACTACATATATGTCTAAATGATAAATAATCAGCAATATATGTATTTCATGCTAAACCAGCACTCATCAGTTGGTCCAGATTATCATCTCTACACATATATACAATAAGTGCTCAGATTTATATTAAGATAGCCAATCTTCATACTTTAATGGACAGGCTCCAATCCACTCCACCCTCCAATTCTTCAGCCGTCCATACTATTGAACATCTGATGATATAAATCTGAGCACTAATTGCATATATGTGTAGAGATGATAATCTGGACCAACTGACGAGTGCTGGTTTAGCACGGAATACGTATATTGTTGATTATTTATTTTTAGACATACATATAGTCAAGTGTATCAGTTGTATGAGATAGTGTGGAGAGTTGAGGGTCGTGTGAAAGTCTGTGTTCAAAATGCCCTATACAGTACGTTGTTTGTACAGGTATATATATATATATAGCCTGTATGTTAGCTATTAATCTCTTTCTATAGAGTAAATAACCCGTAAACATTCTTATATAATCCGGCATTTTAACTCAACAAAGAATTTTTTAAAATAAAAAAAAAGTATTTCATGATTAACTAACAAAACGTTAAAAATTTAATTAAAGTTTTTACAAACTGATTTAATTTTATGTAAATATATTTTAAAAATTTGTAAAGAGTAAAAAAGTTTCTCAATTAATAAATCATTTTGATTGATAATTAACTAGGCTGATTTGAAATTGATATATCAAAATGAATAATGAATTTGACTCCTTTTAATAGGTCTTATGCATTTTAAATATAAAATCATCTAAAATAATTAACCACACATATATATATGTAAAGACAAGAACCCTTCTCTGTTTTAGCGCCACCTGTAGTAACTGTGAAAAATGAGTAATTAAGAAACTGTAGCAGACTTAACTATTTATCCCCAGACTGAATACTAACTGTTGCCTTTATCAGTAAGTATTTGGTAATCCATGTGGTAGGCAGAGCAATTGTATATCTGATAACTACCTTTAACTCATTGTTTACTATTAAACGAAAAAGTTCAAACAAGGGTTTTGAACTCAAACTATCCTGACTGTGTATATTTATATAATTCTAACTCAGAAATAGCAACTGTATATTATATAATTTTATTTCATGTCTAACTATAGGCATTTCTTCACAGGTGAGGAATATATATACCCACATGATATTAATTGATTCCTAAGCTTATGATATAAAACTAAGAACAGGTCTATTCTTTAGCATTAGTGCTATCTATAATAATCTTGAGTGTTATGTCACAAGAAGATGGTATATTTATATCCCATCTCCAACATCATTTTCTTGCTTTCCCCTTTATCAACGAGGACTTTGGATTCAAAGTCAGAACAATACAATTATTTATCTAGTATTTACATTTAACTTCTTTTTAATTAAACCACTAAACATCACATGATCACCACTTCTTATGCTGGCACATAACTGTTATTAAAACAGGCAAAACTCTCCATACAAAGCTCAAAGATCCTCACTGATGAAGGCCACAAGCCAGAAACTAGTCTGGGGATATTGGATGAGTAGGACCTAGATTGGGGATTTTATGCACAAGCCTTCTGGTATCCATTAATTACTCTGGTTGTCACTGAGTGGCACTAATGTATGGAGAGTTTTGCCTGTTTCTATTTAATTATTAATCAAAAAACCTGAAATTTAAAAATCCCTAGAGTTTTGAGTCCAAACTAACTTGTTTGCATAATATCACACCAGGTCAGTAATTATATGTTATAGTAAATTTGGCTTATTTAT
The DNA here is from genome assembly GCA_028023455.1 of Epiperipatus broadwayi. NCBI lineage: Eukaryota > Metazoa > Onychophora > Udeonychophora > Euonychophora > Peripatidae > Epiperipatus > Epiperipatus broadwayi. Next base: position 484,039 of record JAQFVV010006249.1, read on the forward strand.
AACTGTAGACATTTTTTTGTCTTATCAAGAAATCTCTGTGCTAACATGATATCATGTACTTTATTCAAATTATTCATGCATATAAAAAATGCATTTGTCATGTCTATAAATTACAGTTTGATTCCAGGCCGAACATGAAAATGTTTTTAGAAATCTGATTTTCAATTAAGCTTAATTTTTTCCCCAAATAGTGATACAGTAGTCAACTTAATTAGCCACCTTTTATTGGTTGATAAATAGGTTTCTATTTGCTTATTATTAGGAGAGTCAAACAAAAAAAAAGTCTGAAAATCTTCACTACAAGATTAATCTTTTTAAATTTTACTTTATTCATTTATGGATACATTTGAAAACCATTCACTATATAATATTGTTTTCTTTTTACTTGTTATCTATAAAACGAATCATATGAATATCAGATGCACACTCAATATAATGAGATAGCACCAAATTAGTCTTTAAAAAATAATAGATGAAGATTGAAATAAGGAAAAGAATTTTTGAAATAATATCCATTTTTGTTAATATGTTTAAATCCTAACCTTTGTATTGTCCATATCAGAATATTTCTGTAATGGCCACACAATTGTGTATTGCACAGTCCATAGTAACTCAGTACAGCTTTGTATCAGTGTTACGCTTTTTGTTCTCTTTATAGTTTTGCATTGTATTTTTGTTTTTAGATGCCAGGTTTAATCAGGATATAAGAATAATTCTTTGTAAAAACAAAATATATTGTTTTTTATAAAAGTAATTATTTTATTTCAAAATTATTTGTACTTTTTTGAATGATTTTTGCTAATTAATAAAATATATTTAATTTTTATAATTGTTAGTTGTTGTTTTTTTTGATGCAATAACAATTCACAGAAGAGAAATGTAGAAAGGTTTATTACTTTACATACATTAAGAAAAATATAGAATATTTTTACTTTATATAATTTAAAGCTTTGAATTTTATTTAAAATTCTTTTATTATTGTATTTGTTTTTAAAATGTTTTAAATAGCAACTGCTGTGTTCTGGCTTTTGCCGAGTGATCAGCAATGTTAACTTGGTTTAGTAAACAGAGACCAGGTATGGAATATAATAGTTTAATACACATAAAATAGCTAACATACAATAGAATATGGAGAACTAACAACAACAGTTGGAGATCTTAATATCCTAATGCTCCCTGCGTACCAAAAATTAAAAGTTTTTAAGTAAAGTTCACTCTACCTGTGTCAGGCATAAATTTATTATCACAAAGAGCCCAGTTGGGCACTGTAAAATAATAAAAAGATCAGTATGATTTGTTTAAGGTCCTAGTTGGCTGGATTACCTACAGGCACCGATTACCTGGTATATTCTGTCCTATTAAACACGCCTGCCAGCACTGTAGCAGGAAAAAGACTTCGAGAGTCTTTTGACTTTTGTTTTTATATCTGTTGCATGTCGGTCTCATTTTCTTTCTATTTCTGGAGTAGTATGTAACCCGTATCTGTCAGATGTTAGATCCAGGTTTCACTGACTTGTTTTGTTCTATATACGCTAATTGTAACAGATAAGAAATCAGCTTGACAATCTATAACTGTTAGCAATTGTTATTACTCTATATACATATATAACAGCAACTATTAATCATGTCTATTAAATCTTGAATTATCACACTGAATAAGCTAAGCAAAGATTAGTTATCAACTATATTTAGTGGTGGAGAAATGTGACTTTACGGACATTAAAAGGTTTTCTATTTAAATATTATTATGACTTTAAAGAACAATCATATGAAATTCTTGATGATTATCAATTTAATAAAATCAAATATTTTTCTATAATAGAAAAAAATAATTACAGGAATAACATGTAATAAAACAGGATAATAATGAAAATTCAACAATTAAACCAGCTGAATTTGATTTTCCTGGCTGCAACAGGAGGTCATCAACAGTATTGCAGTGCTTAACTTCTTTATAAATGGAATTTGACAACCATTGGTCTATGGAAAAGTAAACATCACAAATCATCAATCACATATTTAATGAATATCAAATCTAAGCCTACAGTGGTAGAATTAAAGGAATTAATAAAAGTACTAATAAATCTCTGTGCTGGTTGGAATATCTACAGATTTCTTTATGGTATTCTGTTAATAATTAAGTTAACTAAAACCTATGCTAAATAAATAAGTACAGAAAAGGAAGTTGCATTAAATAAAAACTTAAACACGAGTGTTAAATAAATGTATGTTACTTATTGCACAGTAGCAACTTTTTCTCCATACAATAGTGCCACCTAGTGCAAGTCAAAGTAATCAATGGATGCTAGAATGTTATGCATCAAAATCCCTATTTAGTGCCTACTCATTCAATATTTCCAGATTAATTTCTACTTTATGGCTTTCATCAGTAAGACCCTTGGATTTGAGAGCACTGCACCTAGATCTTCGAACCCGATGCATCCCTCTAGCAGCCACCATTTACCATTTTATTTAATATAAAAGTTGTGAGCCTAAACTAAAAACACAATTATGTTCTAAATACAAATAATTCACTTGTTTAGTCATACAGATCTCTATATTTTGGTGTTTGCTTTTTAAAAACCATAGTCACCAACATTCTTTGGCCAGGGTTTATATTAAACCACCATAACATCACATGACCACCCATTTCTTATGCTTCCACAACCTATTAACCCAATAGCAACCTTCTTCATACAATATTGCCAATTCTGGACAGAGGATGTTGGAGACTACGTATGGCTATACAAGTAAATTAGCTTGAATTAAAAACATTATTGTGTTGTTAGTTCAGGCTCATAGCCTTATAGTTAACTAAAAAGGTAAAAGAGAACTGCCTGAGGGATGCAATAGATTGTAAGATGTATCTGCAGTGCTTTCAGATCCAATGCATAAAAAGGATGATCATGTGATATTATATTATTTTAAAGAATATGAGATGTTCTACAATCCTAGTGGCAAACTGAAAATTTAATTGTTTTATTCAGTTAGAGTAAGACTTCCCAAATGATCAATATTGATCCCCTGGGGTCGATTTGAAATTTCTAGGGGTTTATAGTTTCAATAAAAAAATTGGCAGATCGATGACAGAAAAAATAGACCCCATTACTACTGCTATTTTTTTGTTCATCAAAATATCTCAGATTTCTATAGGTACCCAATTAAGAAGTAAAACAATAAAAAACAACATGTTTTTGATAAAAACACATTACTTGCGAATGAAAAAGTAAAATGGGTTATTAAGAGTCACACATAAGAATGCATGAAAATACATAAAGCACAAACATGTCAGTGTGCTTGTAATGGGATGAGACAACATTTGATATTAGCAGAATCTATCAGTCATGCACAGTCATGCCTTTTTTCATAAAACACTACAAACTGGTTCATTTGATGTGACATGTACTTATTTGGGATGTGAACTTTGATTATAATTATTTATTAAGGAGCAATACTATGAAAAAGGGAATCAGAGGACAGTTTGTTTATTCAAGTTTGAACAAAACTCTTCTGTTTTAAATAAGCTGTTGAAATTGATTGTTAATAAAAGTTTGTATTTCTTACAATAATAATATGACTGAATTGTTTTTTATATCATAGGGGTTGTTGAAATTGTTAATAAAAGTTTTTATTTTTTATGATAATAATGCTACTGAATCAAAAATGAAATACAGACAGTACAGCTTGGTCTATTTGAAGCTAGGATTTGTCTCATTATTATCAAACAGCTTGGTCTATTTGAAGGTAGGATTTGTCTCGTTATTATCAAACAAACATTTACCAATGTGCCTTGTATCTGAAAAAGTCTTTAGCAACAACGTTATGAAACCATCAAAACTAGCAGATCACTTGAACAGAATTTATCGTGACAAAAAAGAAAAAGATTTGTCATATTTTCAATTACTTAAAGATAAAATTCTGACAAGAACTATAGTAAATAATATGTTTGTTTCATCATCAAAGCAAAATGATGATGGATTAAGGGAATTCTACAACATATCCCAACTCATTGCTAAGTCTGACCAAGGCACACACAATAGTGGAGAAACTGACTCTACCAGACATCATGGAGGTATTGAACATTGTACTCCACAAACCTGCACAAGATGTTACAAGAAGGATTCCTTTGAGCAATAACACCATTCAAACACATAATACAAATTGAGTTTCAATGTGGAAAACTGTGTAATCATTTGCAAAACAAATCTTTTCCCCTCAAATTGGATGAATCAATATTACCCAGAAATAAAACTTTGTTTCTGGAATATGTTCACTTTATTTAAGATCAGGAAGTGTACAAAGACCAGAGACAAATCAATTTTTAATTTAAGAGAGATATTTTTCAGGAAAAAAGAAATTCCATTGATACATATAATATCTGTTGTTACAGATGGAGCACCAGCTATGATTGGTCATTATCATGGTTTCGTAAGTTACCTGAAACAATACATACCTGAAGTACTTGCAATTTACTGGTTAAACTATAAGCAACATTTAGTAGGCATGAACCTACACAATAAATTCCATCAATTGCTTCAGTTTGTTATAACAACTATGAACAAAATACCCTAGATTGTTCACTTGATTATGTGAAGAAAGCAGCAATGATTTCTATCAATTGATTCTTTGTATGAAGTCTGCTGGCTTTCAAAAGGTTTATGTTTGACAAGATTTTTTGCACTTTTTTAATCTGTTTAGTTTCTGGAAGATGAATATTGCAGTTTGAAAGAAAATTTATTTAAGAGTAAAACCAATATTACTTATTTAACCAACTTATTTGGCAAATTTAATGATGTTAATTTACAACTGCAAGGAGACAATTTGAATCTCAACAATGCAAAATTAGTCATATCAACTTTTGTTGCCAGGTTAATGTTTTTTAAAGCAAAATATTGAAAGATCTGAGCTTTCCCAGTTCCCCAACTTATTTAAAATAGGAACAATCTAAGAAGAAAACATCTTGCTGTACATCAACCATTTGGAAGATCTTCACTTAGATTTCAAAAGTATGTATGAAGATATTTATCATTGGAAATACCAGACTGGATAATGAACCCATACCTTACTAATGCAGAACCAAATATAATTTTGCAAGATGAGCTGATAACCGTCAGCATGAATAAGGATCTGAAGATACAATTTAGACAGGGCTATCAAAAGTTTTGGTTGCAATAAGATATTCCACTTCTGTACCTGGATCTATGGACTGTTGTACAAAGGTATTTGTTGGGATTTCCATCATCATGACTCATAGAGGCTTCAGTGTAATTTTAAATCTGCTTCAGAATAGACATTGATTGCATATCACTGGGCATGGAGATTTCAGAATGCAATTCACTAATTTAAAATGGGACATAGATAAATTGTTGACAGATCACCAGGTGCACCCATCCCATTAAATTCAGTTTTCCAAACTAATTTCTTTATTATTCTTAATTTTATATTTCTGGTTAAAATCTTTCATTGTTGTAATTTTGTCGATGTTTAATTCTGTCTGAATATGTTGATTTTTTCACTTCATTTTTATGTTTAATAAAGTCATTTCAATATTCGTGCTTATTTTGAATTTACATATTTCTTTCATAAATGCCAAAAATTAAAAAAAAAACAAATCTGCTGTATTTTTTTGTTTTGCTTCAATTTTCGTTAGCGCAGGTTTCGATATTAAATGTTGCCATATTCCATAGTCCTTTTATCGTTTTCAAGCATTAATTACAAGTGATTAAAATGAAAAGTTTGACATCTAGTGAAATATTTAGTATTAAGTACTGTACAAATTTATTAATTTGAGTAAGTAAAGTAAATGACTAAGGGGTTGATGGTTTTAAAAGTTTTTGGTAAAGGGGTCTGTGGCCGAATAAAGGTTGGAAACTCTTGAGCTAAAGTGAAGTAAGGTATTTCTTAATCTTTATTCTATTGAGAATTTTCCCCAATATCTACCATTGTTTTAAAATACAGAAGGCAGTGTATTCATTTCCAACCTAAAATCTTATTTCTCAATAGCAAAGTTTGTAAGTCTTAATTTACTGCAAAGAATAAAGAATAAAGGTTCTTGTATATGGTTTCAAGTTTTTTAAAAAAATTATTCTAAAAGGAGTAAAGTATAGAAAATTTAGTTAATGGTTAAAAGGGAACATACAGGATGTGTAGAAGGACTTAAAGTTAAAAGCTGATGTTGTAAAACATTCTTGATGGCATATACAATAAGCCATTTTAATTTTTTTTTAATTATGCATTTGGTGTTGCAAATTCATTTTAATTTTACTCTCAATAATGGATTGGTCCAAATTATAAAAGCTTACTTTCAATAATTTTTCAATCTATGTAAACTTAATGGACTTGTTCAAATTATATTAGCTTATTCTGAATAATAGACTTTTGTAAACTATTTAAGCACACCCTCAATAATGGACTTGTTCAAACATAGAGTTCTCTAGATAAGATTCAGTATACAATATAGCCAAGCAATGGAAGTATAATAATGTAAACAAGTAGCCAAGTGGCCCAAATAGGTCAGTTATGTATTGAGATCAATACATATGATTATTCATAGTCAGATAAAAGAAGTGGCTACTTGAGGAGAAATCAACAAAACTGAGTTAACATGTCATATTCAGAACAGTAATTCAGTCTAAAATTACTCTGAAAAGAATACTTGCAGTCAACTATTTGCTAAAACACAGTCAGGAATACCTAAGTGGTAAGCATCAAACTGCTAGCCGTAAGTTGTATCAAATCTTTTACACAACTTGGCTAATGTTATGTTTTATTAGAATGAATCAGATCTCATTTGACTCACTCGTTATTATTAATAACAGCTTGGCATTGTAATTCTTTACCTGTAATGAATGGGATTTCTGTTGTAAAGATCTATTGCTGTTACTAGATGCAGCTAATGTTTTCACATTTATTTGTATTTACTGTTTAAATACAACAGATGCAATCAAATGACCATTGATGGAGCAGCAGCGAGAAGTAATATTATGTCTATGACATTGGTTTTGGAAATAAAAAGATCAGATGAAGATATGGAGAAATGATGAATGATGCAACGAAGTTTTGCAACAATAATCCCCCTCCCCCCATTCTGACAATTATTGAACTTTCTTACATAAAAAAGTATCAAATGTAGGTTTTCCTGAAGGTTTGTGATGATGGTGTTCTAGTTGTATTTTTATATATAACTATTTCCATCATCTAATATGAGTATTGAATGTCTTTAGAAAAATTTAACTTTATTGAAAAATTCCAAATACATTCAACTGTTAGCAATAGCACATCAAATAGGATAGGAAATGCACAATGTTTCGAGAGGTAATATTCTTTCCTCTTCTTCAGGTGTTGCTAGTCTAACCAGTGACAGTACTAGCATGGGATTTGAACTTGGACCCTTAGAAGAGAGAAAACAGATGTGTCTAAGGTAGCAGACCATGTATGTGCCAATGAACATATGTTCAATTGAGAAAATACAAAAATATTGGATAGAGAAGAAAGGGTACAAAGAAGAAAGTTTAAAGCAACTACTCACATGACAATGGCAAAAAATCCCACAAGCCAATCTAGTTTGACTATACATAATATATGGAAAACACTAATCAACTTTGCTCTTAGGAAAAAGTGGAGAAATCAAGAGGAATCTCATAGATAAGTATATAAAATTTCTACTGACTGTTGCCTTTGGCAGGATCGCCCCTTTGGTTAGAGCGTTATCTTAAAATTCAATATTCAAGAATCTAAGGGTCCAGGTTGTGCATATACTAACCTGTTTGATGTGCTATTACTAACAGTTGAATGTATTTGGAATATTTAAATAAAGTTAAACTTTTTTAAAGACATTCAATACTCATATTAAATGATGGAAATAGTCCAATATAAAAATAAAATGTAGGTTTTCTTCCTAGTAATTAATATATTTCTTTGTGTACTTAGTACTAGTTTCATATTTATTTTCTTTCTACAAATTGTAACATTTTTTTTTTTTTTAATATATATATATTTATTTGTTTCTATCAAATGCATTCTATTTTTTTTTTGTAAAGCATTTTCTCTCTCGTGCTCGCTCTCTTTAAACTTTATTTACTTTAAACACTATTAATTAAAAATGTAATGCAAACAGGAAATTTTACATTATAATTAAAATTAAAAAATACGTTGCAAAAGAAAATTATTTTTTCTATAAAGATAATCTTGTATTTATTCTATTGTTTGAAATCAATACAAAACCGTTGTGTTCGTAAACTTGATTGAAGGAGATTAAAGTAAAAAATAAATATTTATATCAAAATAATTTTATTAAAAAAGATAACAAACATAAATTTTTTTTTCTCTCTCTATAAATATTTATGAATGATTATAAAGCATTAAATGAATTAAGGTTATAATTTCTAGGATGAATATATTAAAATAATAATAATTTCAGTTTTTTAATTAAATGTTGCTCTGTTTTAAGCTCGTTATTTTAAAAATAATGACTGAATAAAACCAAGTAAATTAATTCTTGCTTTTTTCTTCACACATAAATAAATTGCAAAACAATTATTACAGTCAAACATTTAACGACGTCCACTGTATGTTTATATAATAATTTTTGAATGTATATACACCTGTGTGGTTAGGGTAATGGTAAGAGTGCCAAACAGTAACGTGCGGTCCTAAGACCGATTCCAGTACCGATATTCCCGGCATTCCAGTTTCTAATGAACACTCATTGCAGAAAGAAGATTTGTTGTTAACTGAAAGAAAAGACTCTTTGATTATTAGAAGGCCCTGAGCTGGGCAATTTTCTAGATTTGCAGCAATAATAATAATGATGATGATGATTGATGATGGGAATAGTGATAAATCAGGAGCTAATGGTAGTACTAAAAGTAACTATTATAAATGTATTTTTTTCCATATGTCATGGCATCGGCTGGGAGGCGAACCGCAACAACCGTCTACAACTAACTGCTTGCTTGCAAGGCGGCTGCACTGACCTCTTGGCTAACAATTATTGACTATTATAAATGTATTTTTTTTGTAAATATTGATAAATGAAATATGCAAACTTTGTTCAATTTAAACTCCTTATGAAGTACTGCATTAGTGGCTGAGATGCCTAGATTCATATAATCCTTCTTAGTGCAACTCATCTTCCAGAGGAAAGAAGTTTATTGAAAAGGCAGGCCAATCAGTAAAAGAATGATGCATCATATTGGATTTGCTGTAAAGTGGAATAAAATATTTTTCTACTATTGGAAGCCCTTCATTTGTTACAGTGAAAAACTAATGGTGTTATAACTTGCCTTGGACGATGATAAGAATGCTCAATATTAGTGTCTATATTCCAATCTTAGGTTCTGGAAGTTCAAAGAATGGGAACTTTTTTATTTCTTTCAGCATAGAATTATTACAGCAATATCATTGAAAGGTTGAATTTTCATCTTGGAGAATTTAATAACATTGGTCCATACGGGAGACTTTAGCCACACATTATTGAAATATTGGTCTTGATCCTGTAAATTTAAATGGTCTGTTATTACTGAATTTATTCACAACATATGTATTGGCTGTAGCAAGAACTTTGTATGGGCAGAAAAAACATTGATGCATCCACTCCTAAACAATGACATTTAAAAGATTATATTATAGTTAGGATTGAGAATTCAAGAAAAGTTCACATTAAATGAGCACTTAGAAGTGCAGATGGATGGACATATCAAAGATTAGTATACTTAAATACTATCCAAATGATAGTTGCATTATGAAAATAGTTATTATTCCAATCATATTTTCATATTCACAAGAAAACAGACATATGTTCTTTGGCAGAGTCTGTGTATTAAATGAAAATAGATTGCGTTGTGTCCTGAGGGTCTCTAAAGACCAATAAGGGAGCTAAATAAAAAACAATATACTTCAAAATGTGTATGTTATAATATTTATTTTATAACAAATAATAATGAGGTAAAAACAACATAAAAAGGTAAAAGTTCATTAATATCTATACACTATATTTTCTTTGGATGAAAACAATCTTCTTTCACACCAGAAGTAATCCAGTTATTATATTTGTGCTTTCAAATCAAATGTCTCTTGAAATATAAATAAGCATATCTAATTTTCATGTATAGAATAAATCTATTGAAGTTCGAAATATTAATGCTTACACCAGCACACACACTTTATATGTTATATATTAAGAAGTATGGAGAGATGCATGTTGGGAATAACAAAAAGAGATCGAAAATGCAATATATGGGTAAGGGAACAAACAGGTGTTATTGACCTCATTGAAAAAAAATAAAAATTGAAATGGAGTTGGGATGGACATAATACTAGAAGTGCTGATAATAGATGGACAATTGAAATCTTAAAACGGATTCCAAGAGATTGCAAAAGACCCAAAAAAGAGACCACATGTGAGATGAGTGGATGAAATAAGAAAATATGCAGGGATGATGTGGAGAAGAGAAGCTAAATATTGCAGAAGATGGATTGAACTTGGAGAGACCTTCATCCTGCAGTGGATTGATAATGGTTGATGATGATATTAATCATCTCCATTCTCAACTTGCTTAGAAGTTTAGTTAAGCTTCAGTTAATTATTCATTGATGGTAATAATCTTTTCAATATACAAACAAGTAATGGGTTCTTGCATGTAACCATTCCATTTTAGCCTTTAATCACTGCTGGTCGACCGTTGACCATTCTTTACTGTGATCTATTATCACTTCAAATCAACACTATACTTTACTCCCTCTTCTTCATTTACTGGGAGATAAATATATACGATCTACTTTGTATGCAACTAGCTTTATTTACATACAAATTATATTCTAATTTAATCTATAATTTTGGAATGATGTCTTCAGTTAATTTCTAGAGTAAATTTCTCCAATAAAGAAAATGCTAATAAAATAAAGAAATCTGTGTGTATTTACAAAAATAATCATTTATTTACATATACAATTTTATATGCATGGACATTTCACTTCTCTCCCTGCTCTAGAAATACTGAGTTAATTTATTGTGATATCTTTAAACTTGTTAGGTGGTTTACTTTTATATTTATCTGGAGTTTTGGAAATAACTTTTTTTTTCTTTTTCTTTTGAAATAATTCCATTTTCATTTTGCTCTCATTCAAACACTTGTTAATTACTTTAACTTGGCCTGAATCAGTAATTAAATCCTCCAATAAAAAGTCTTTATTTTCTAATTATTCCTCTAAAGATTTTTTACATGGATATCTGGCAAGTTATAATCATTATATCTTTTCAACTGCCACCTATTCTGTAATTCTACTATTCTTATAGCTTTCAATGTTATTTTGACTATTTCACCAGGTATTCATTTACAATTAAGTAAGATGCACATCCATGTTTTTTTTCTCCTACAGGAACTTATCCCAATTTTGAACTTTATTATTTTACAATGTGGTGGTACTAGCTTTGTTAATAGAGTCTGAAGAGTTCTAGATTTTTTCCATACCCAAGTTGCTATAGCTGCAGTAACTGTGTTTAAAGTTCTGGAGTTTAACAACTTATTATTCACATTTACATAAATACCCAATAGTTTGAACCAATTTCTTTCTAATGATGCACTGAAATTTTTATTAACTTCATAAAATATCAGCCATTTTACACTAGATATTAATTTTACAGATACTACCACTTTTCCTCGAACATCAGTTTTATTACCATCACATCTGTATCTTGAAGTGTTATCTTCCTTTTACATTTTCTGCTAATTTTAATCTAATCTTTACAAGATATCATTGACAGACCAGTGCTGTCCACTTCCATTCTTAAAGCCCATTGAAGAAAGCTAGTGTACAATACTATATTATGAATGAATTTTTTTACTGATTTTGTTATATTTATCTAGAACTAGCTAAATTATACTGAACTGCCATGTTAAAGTATTAAGATTCATCAATTTTGAGGAATTTGTAACCTGGCTGCATTTGCAAGCTTAAAAAACCTATTGAAGAAAGTTAGTGTACAATACTATACAGCAAATAACTACACCTAAAAACATGTTGGTCCATTTCTATATCATTCGGCCTCTTTATACTAACATTCTCATAATTTAATCGGCCTTCAGATTTATAATCAGGTTTTATGAAATTAGTAGCTCTGTTCTTACTAAAATGACAGGTCATGGCTAAATGATCTTTTTATCACAGTTTCTACAATTTTTAATTGTGTGTTTTACACTTATTTTTCAAATGTCTGGGTTTGTCACAACAATAACTCTTTTGCTCTTTTCTATCACTAGAGGGCTTTGCAACAAGTTTCATTACTTTTTGATTTGTTAATGAAGCTTTCTTCAACTGTTGTGAATCTATAAACTCCAAACACATTATTTTATAAAGCTTCTTGTGTGACACATTTCTCCACAGCTCTTTTATAATTTACACCAGAGTCACTGAGCAATACCTTTTAAAAATTATCATCCTCTATGCCACATAGGAGTTGTTCTAATAATACATCATTTATTTCTGGACTCAAATCACACTGTTTGGCCAGCATCCTTATAGCTAAATAATCATCCACATATTTTTCTTGCAGTAGTTGTTTTCAGTTTTTCAAATTCAGCTGCACTTACCGATTTTGATATTCTCAGACTGAAAGATCCATTTAAAATTTCTACAACTTCTTTATATGGAAGTTCTTTTGAATGTTTGGGACCAATAAGTCTATTTTCAAACTGTCTAACATCTTAACCAGCAAAATAGAGAAGAGTTGACATGTTGAGACACTCATTTTCCATTTTATTTATAAACATATAATAATCCATATGTTCTACATAACCTTTACATGTGTCCATGATAGCTATATCAAATTCACAGATTACAGACCTTAGTATTGTGATATATTATTCACAGTTAGAAGTTATCCTATATTGAATCCTGTAGCTAACCTGTCATTATTGCACCAAATGCTGTATCTTGATGGTCCCTAAAGACCAGTCAGGGAGCTAAATAAATAAACTATACTTTAAAATATATATATAATAAGATTTATTTAATAACAATAATAACATGGTAAATACAACACAAAAAAGGAATAGTCCAATAATATTTATATGCTGTTTATTTTCCTTGAGTGAAAATAGGCTTCTTTCACACCAGGAGTAATCCAGTCATTATAAGCATGTTTATTATATGCATGCTTTTAAATGAAATGTCTCTTGATACACAAATAAGCATATCTAATTTTATGTATAGAACAAATCTATTAAAGTTAGCAATATTAGTGCTTATATTAATTCACACAATATATTAACCAGCTCCATTTCCAACTTATCTCTTGTGGTTTAGTTAAGCTACAGTTAATTACTCTTTGCTGGTGATAACCTTTTCAATACACACACAAGTGACTGCTTCCTGCTTGTAATTATTCCATTTTAATCTTTACTTACTGCTAGTTGATCTAATAGTCGATCATTGATCATTCTTTACTGCTGATCAGATAAAATTCTACCGGACCCCAATATCACAAACAAAAACTGGGGGAAATTCAATATTAAAAAACAGACCAGATTTGAAACAGCTCACGAACAATGTATTGGATATAACCCTTATTTCTATAATACATCTATAATTATTCACATATTTAGATTTATGTAATTTGCATACTGTTCCATTATATTTGGCGATAAAAGTACAATATATTCAAAAGAAATAAAAATGATTCAACATATACTCTCTCAAATTCTTTCCCAGGAATATGGCAGTCTGCAATATTTTTTTCTTTTGCAAATATCATAACTTGAACTTTCATTTAAATTAACATTTCACAAAAGCAAACAATTCAGAATTAATTATAGACTAGTTTAGCATGACCATTAAGAATTGCTATAATCTCCTTATTTGGCTTTACTTTTACTTGTGTTGGATAACATAATGCATTGCCCGAGCTGAAATATGTTGGGGTTTTGTAAAAAGTTTGTCTGTGCAATTTAAACTTTTCTTTATACATATTTTAGTATTTGTTTATAATGTTATCAATAAAAGCTATCTATGATTAATATTTTAGAAATGTTAAATAAGTATTACACTAATGTTTACATTTTTTATGTGTTAACTAAAAGATGTGATTGGTAATGCACATAGTAAATAAATTCGGATGTAATGAAGATTCTACTAATTATCGATTTACCAAGGAAAATTGTATTAGGCTGTAAATGTCAATTGAAAGGGATTTCTTGGCATTAATAATGCGATATACTATTAATAAAACAAACTCCCCACCTTTTCTATGGATAACCCATTCTGTGGTAAATGGCGATATGATTATACTTCTTAAACCTCAAAACTGTGACATGAATATGCTAAAAAAAAATTTTAAATGAATCAGCCCATTAGCAAAAATTTTGAAAACTTAAATATTAAAACTTACTTGAGTTACATTTTTATTTATAAGTATCAAATTTACTCCACCCACAATTTTGACACGACCCACTCTATAATGATTTGCTTAACTTAGTTACAGATTAATATATCTGTTTTTAATTAAACACACATATATGAAGTAGTGGAACTTCATTTCACTTTTTCCATGTACAATATTATATATGTGTGTACACTTAATAACCACCACATCACTAGCATTCTCTTTAAAACATGAAGAAAACTATTATTTTTTAACATGTCTTTGTTCTTGTGTTTTAAAAAAAAATTGTAGTGTGGAAGTTACGAAGAGCATAAGTCATAAATTTGTGTTAAATGAAAGTTTATTCATGCAGCTGATTCTAAAAAGACAAATTGTTAAGATTTAATGTTTACATCAATAATACTAAAATTCTTAAACTGACCGATATTTGCACATTATTTTTTTTATCAATGCATATTGCAACCATTCATCAATACAGAAACTCAAATTACCCTCTGTCTCTCCTTGTGTCTGTATTTTCTGAACAACCTTTGCTCATAAGATGAGCTAAAAACCCCAAACATCAAAATCTATGTGTTTGTTTGTATTGCTCAATATTTTTCATGACATCACACTTACGCATATTAGAAAGCTGATTTCTGTACGCTTTTAACAGCTTGCAGAAGGATTAGCAATCATTGCACTGCAGATGTATTTTGAAGTTCTTTTACTTTATTAATGTATTCTCAACTCCACAGGACCACAATTATCTACTAGCATAGAAATCCCGAGCATCATTTCTCATTCTGCATGCATTTTATGAACAATCTTCACTTACAGAACATAGAGATCAAATACCTCAGTTTTCATGATTGGCAGTTTGATTATCATTCATTACTTTATTCTTATTGAAAGTGGAGAATGGGTTAAACCACTAAACATCACATAATCACCATTCTTTATGCTTACACAAACCTTCTTGCATCCATTGATTACTCTGGCTTGCACTGAGTAGTGCTACTTTATGGAGAGTTTAGCCTCTGTGTAAACAACATGTGTAAGCATAAAGAATGGTGATCATGTGATGTTTAGTGGTTTATTACTAATTCTGCCCAATAGGATTATGGTGATTCTGGTTATTAAGGAACAAAAGAACCAAAAAGTATGAATACTGAAACTGATTTTAGAATTATACAACTATATAAGCCAATGAGCTTGGACTCAAAGATTTATAGTTAGCTAATAAGGTAAAAGATGGATGCTGAGGGTTGCATTAAATTCTAAGATCTAGGTGCAGTGCTCTGAGATCCAAGGCTTATCACTGATGAAAGCCACAAGCTAGAAACTAGTCTGGGAACATTGGATGAGTAGGCACTAGATTGCGATTTTATGCACAAACCTTCTTGCATCTATTGATTACCCTGGCTTGCACTGAGTGGCATTACTGTATGGAAAATTTAGCCTCTATGGATAATGGGTATTATATGGTATAACATCATAGAGAAGAGGGGACAAAAGTTGGACTACAGATTTATTTTTCAAATTTATTATTGAAGTATTTAGTGACAATTGAGGCAAGGAAATAGAAGTATAAATCTTTGAAACCATACATTATAAAAAGATAAAAATTTCTACCTTTCAAATCAGAGTAAATTAGTGATATATTCATATTCATATATTAATTTCTGGCTTAGGTTTAAAATCTTGGATTTTTTTAAAATTTGAGCTATTGGCTAAATAGTTTAAAAAAGTTAAAGATGGCTTCCAAATGCTAACTTGCATTGGTTTTAACTTTGAATACCAAGTCCTGATTTTTCAAAAACAATAACTTTTAAAAAAATATCTAAGTTAATATGTTTGGCACATGACCACACACATGTAGGAAAGATAAATAATCGCAAGTATACTTATTTTGTGCTGAACCAGCACTCATCAGTTGGTCCAGATTATCATCTCCCACACACATATATATAATCAGTGCTCAGTTATATTAAGATAGCAAACCCTCATACTTTAATGGACAGGCTTAAATCTATTCCAACCTCTAACTCTTCAGGCATCCATACTATTGAAATCTGACAATGGATTTTAGCATTATGTATTATGTTCCAAAGATTCATAATGTCCATTATAAAATGATATGTACCAGCATTTTCTTCCACTAAAATATGTGCTTTTAGAGCTAGCAACTACATATAATAAATTATAATGCACTTAAGAATGCTATGATTATGATATTTAATGCACCGATAGCATTCTTGGCATAAGTAAAAGATAATATTTTAAATTTATGTCTACCTTTCTGGATTAAATGTCCTAACATTTATAGTTAACACTACAGTTGTACCGAAAAGAGAGAAGAATTATAGTTATCAGACAATGCATTTTGCACATTATATCTTTATTTTTGACAACAAGAAGTACAATGTTCCCAAAACAAATAAAAATTGGCTTAATATATACTTGTATACTTTCAAAATCTCACCCAAAATTATCATGAACAAAACTTCACAATCAAATGTTATTCTTAGTTGTACAATATTTTTAGCTTTAATTCTTAATGTGTTATTTAGCTTTTGTAACAATAATAAATTTGGTATAAAAATAAGTTAAGTATCTACCCACATAAAATGCTACATTTTTCAAAATTGGATCATTCTACATTGGAGTTGAATAGCTTATTGTATTGCCTGTATTGTTCTTTGGTGTAGTTTCATCATATATTGTCTATGTAACTTAAATTTATTTTCTTTTATGTTATATATAGAGCTTGCAAATAAGCTCTTAACAAGCTTTGCAGAATATCCCCAATCCCAGACCGGTTTCTGCTACTGGCTTCCTCAGTGAGGTGCTAGGATATTCAAGCATTAGATTAAAAATACCAGGACAAACCAGGTGTATCGACTCCTGCAATCTTAGTTTAAGCCCCTTCTTAGGTTCCCTAGTCTCTATGACACAATTAACACCCTTAATGTTAACATAACTTCCCATTTTTATATAGCCCTGCTTGGCTCAGGGATATGTATAGAGTCAGCACTTTATCTAATGGATAACTATTAAGTTGAAAATCTAAATGTTTCCAACATTCATATGTTTCCAATCCAGCTATCTAACTTAAATAGCCATATGGGACTGAACCAACTTCAGATACACTATATATTAATGACTTTATCAATATAAAATCGTCAAAGCCTTAATAGCACAATATGGTTATTTAAGTAGATATCTGAATTGGAAGGCATATGAATGTCTGAAAATTTCAGATTTTCAACTTAATAGTTATCCATTAGATAAAGTGCTGGGCTTGTCCTGGTATTTTTAATCTAATGCTTGAATATCCTAGCACCTTACTGAGGAAGGCAGTAGTAGAAACTGGTCTGGGGTTGGGGATATTCTGCAAAGCTTGTTAAGAGCTTATTTGCGAGCTCTATATATAACATTTGTAATACAAGCTTGTTAAATTAGGTCATGTGACATATGACTTGATTTCTTTTATAATTTCTTTTATGTATATATGACAATATTGTTATAATTTGTTATTAATAAAGATTTTAATATATATAAATATTGTTGGATGAAAGGTTGTGTTTATGTTGCAACAGTTTATTCTATTCAACCAACAATAATTTTCAAGCTGAATTTGGTAATTGTAATCCAAAAAGGCATTTCACAGATGAAGAAATATGAGGTGATTTATAAAAACAATAGGAATTTACAGTATAACAGTCCTAGTTACCTTGTGTTCATTAATTATACAAAATTTAGCAAATGGTTCTGGAGTAGAATAAAAATAACTGCTCCCGAAAATATGTTAGCAAGCCCCCCCCCCAAAAAAAAAATCACGTGATATCTATTACCTTTGTGACTCCCTTCCTCCAATAAAAATTTGATGCGACCCATTCTTTACTTTTACCATGACTAAATTATAATGTTAATTGGAAATACAAACTTATATTTCCTAATATTTTACTATTTGAAATGAAATTTTTTTAAAATCCTATGCTTATAAAAAAAAAATTAATGATATATGCAAAACCAATTTTTTTCATGCGATTTTTATTTTTAAAAAATTATATTCTTTCATCGTTATCCAAAACTTAAGAGAGTTTCTTAAAAATTTCGCGATCCCCACGGGTTGCGTACCACTGATCTATTGGTTCAAAAATTAGGAGTTGTCATTTTTAATCGTGATAAAAAGATAAAGTAACCGGTGGGATGAGATTTAATGGGACACTTACTGCAGGTATTTCCTGCAAATCAATATATCTGCTAAGTGACATGTGAGTAGAATTTAGATCTAATAATTTATTATAATGAATCAATTTCACTTAATAATTATAATCATCGGGAATTCATAATAAGTTCGAATCTCACCAGCAGGACACGGTCCATCGACCTTCATTTCTAGAATCTGACATTTTACCGCTGCACTAAACCCCGCAGGAAATGTTTGCCAAATTACAGGTATATTATATACTTTAAACAGGCGTATTGCCTCTGAGCATGTGATATTTATATTATACTTCTATGAAAGTTTTTTTGTTTTGCGCAATGCCTTTTTTTTTTTAAAAAAAAAAAACATTTTTTTTCTTTTAAAAAAACCATAAGCAATAGCTTAAGTTCTGTTAAAGCAAATAATCGGTCAGAAAACGTTTAGTCTCGGTTAATCTATTGAACGATAATTTTAAAGATTGTAGAAAACAAACGTTATCACCTAGTAACTTTTAAGCATGATAGATAAAAGTTTGAAGACGATGTGACGCAAGCAATTAAACTTAATTTTAAATTGTCTATTTATATACAACAGAATGTTACAGAAGATTATTAACAAATATACTTCGAATTTAAACCGTAATTGCTGGCAAAAAAAAAGCAACAAAGAAATAAAAACATGATGTGTATATAACAGGAAAGCAGCAAGACGCAATGTATAGAGAGTATGTTTAAATTCATTTGCAGCAGGGCAGTGGGTAAACGGGAAGAGTGATACAAAAAACAAATAGGGCTTATTGAGAATATTTAAATTTATAAACAAAAATCAATATTACTATTCCCTGCATATGATTTGAAGCATGTGTCTCTTATTCCATAACAAGGTTTAAATTCGGCTGTCTGTCTTAAAAATCTTCATTATGCTGTCTTTCATATGCTTACTTATATGTATCCAAGAACAATTAAAATTCATCCAACTCTAGAAACATGCACTGGTAAAGACAAAAGCCCAAAACTCTTGGTCTGGATATGTGGTTTTATAGCACTATTCCAACTAGTGCACTTTGATTTCTCAAGTTTACTATAGGTGGTTCTAAAGTAGGATAAAGTTAACTGGTCATGGAAATTTTTTTGTCAAAGGATAGAAAAGATCTATAGCTGCTGAGAAACTGATGTCTCAGATATACATAGAATGATTTGGTACTATATTTGAAACCCTAGGACTTTTTACAGTTTTAATTGTTGGCTTGAATAATATAAAGGAGTAAAAGATGGCTGTTAGATGGGTGAGTGCATTAGTTCCAGCTTTGAGTCTTAGTCTTCACTGTCAAGGATAAAATCAAGTGTTCATTGATTTAAGCAGGCAAAACTCTCCATACAGTAGTATGGTGATCACGTGATGTCCATTGATTACTCAAGCTTACAGTAGATGGCTCTGGAGTAGAGTAAAGAGAACTGCTCTTGGTATTAAAACATTTATCAGATTAAGAGAAGACTTGATTTGTCTGTTATGTATCCAACCCAGAACTCCTCTTGATATTAAAACATTTATCCGATTAAGAGAAGACTTTTGATTTGTCTGTTATGTATCCAACTCATATCCTACTACTGCTTACCAGGTAGTGGTTAATAGCGATTATCTTGCTAATATTATATTAAAGATTAAAAGTTACAGATTAATCTCAGTGGTTGTATGAATCCTAATGCAATGACCATAAAATTAAAATAACTGATAGTATGTAGGTTTTGTATTTCTACAGGTGAAAAACCTACAATTCAGAATATTTCAAGAAAATTGTCACAAAGTCATAAGATGGATATTGGCAGACACTAAAAGGTGACAACATTGCAAAAAATGCAATGGAAAAAATATAAACATTATGATTGATGTGAATCAGCAGTTCATTCCAAGATATGTAGCATTGACAGTATATCATCTTATACATGGAGTAATTAAGTTTTAATAAACTTTTGTAAAATTAAATATAGGGAATTTGAATTCAGACTTTCAAGCCCCTTCACTATCCACACTATCTCATACTACTGAAACACTTGACCAAACACATGAATAAAAAATAAATAATCACCAATTTACATATTTCCTGCAAAACCAGCACTTATCAGTTGGTCCAGATTACCATCTCCCATACATATATATAATCAGTACTCAGTTTATATTAATATAGCAAATCTTTACAATTTAATTGACAGGTTTCAACCTACTCCAAACTCTAACTCTTCAGCCATCCATACTATTGAAAATCTGATAATAGAATTCCCAAATCCCATGATGATGCCAATATTGTTGTAACATTATTCATTTAAAGTTTCATTTCAAACATTGATTACTGATTTATCCATGATATACATGAATGAATGTGGTGGTTAGATAAAATAAAGACTAACTTTTGTCTAATTTGCAAACTGGCATTGGTATGAGGAAATGGGAATTATTTACATATTTATTTTAATGGTTTTCTATGTTTGATTGTGGATGGCTGTATTTAAAAACATAGTTGCATGATAACAACCACAAGTTGTAAACCATGAATATTTAATCTGTTCTCGGGGAATCTTTATAAGTAAAAGACAGATCTCTACCTTTCACTATGCTATCAAGTGTTAATATAGATAGGGAAGTTGGGATTCAGACTAAAATGGATTGAGATATTTATATTCCCAGAGGTTTTAAAGAGGCCACAGATAAATAGTAACATTTCAAATTTCATATGCAATTAATTATTACTTGATTCTGCTGAAAGTTAATTAGCTTTATAAATATAATCACAGGTTAATAGCATAAGCTTATTTAATCAAGAATCTTGAACAACAACAGACTGAAGATTCATAGGTTATATAAGATTATGGCGGCTATTGTGTGATTACATTTATAAATTACCTAGCTTTTAATTAAATTAAGTTTATCACATATGAACCTATACAAAAAAAGTTTTTTTTTTGGAGTACTGTAATAAACCACAAAACACATACCATAATAATTCATGAGAGCAATTCCAAATATTTATTTACAGAGTTAAGTTTTTAAATTGTATATAAAATAGAATGAGTTGTCTACCAATAGCTGAACTTCAAATATAAATAAAAAGGATCTCTCTAACATTATCTAGAGTTATATTAAGCTGCTTGTGAAGCAAATATAAAGTTAATAAAGGCAGGAAAGGTAATTTCTTACCTATAAGTCAGGAAGATGTTAAAACTATTGAAATACAGACTAATGTAAAAAATAAACAAAGAAACTGAATCAGGTAATGTTATAATGGTTATAAACACTTTTAAAATTACATATACAAAAGAAAATTAATGTAATAATCGTTTTAAACTTTGAAAACTGTTCTACGTAATAATTGAACCAGTTTTAAACTTCTTGTTTGCACTAGTCAAAATTTTAATGTACTTAACATCTTTCAGACTTATAGGCAAGAGGTTATCTTAAGAGGTTACCTTTATCCTATGCTGCTTTATTCAGAATTTGTGTTTGTTTACCATTTAGCACTGCTGAAATAAAGTAATGTTATGCAATTTTCTTCCACTTCTCCTTATTTGCATTGCTGAATTATATATAATATATAATATAAAATACCATATACTTCACAATTTACACTTCCCAATGCACATTAAATATATGATTTATTTTATCTCCTCTTGCCTACTGTTTCAACTGTCCAGCAGTCATCATCAGAGCACGGTCAAACAGGTTAGAGAAGTAGGAAATTTCTGATGATGACTGCTGGACAGTCGAAACTGTAGGCAAGAGGAAATAAAATAAATCATATATTTAAAGTGTGTTGGGAAGTGTAAATTGTGGAGTATATGATATATTATCTTAATGTTATGTAATGTTTATAAGGATTGTTTTCTATACTTGAATTTCATCTAACGATATGAAACTGGTTCTATTTTTTTACATAGTATGTTTTGGGGTTTTTCCAAGTTTACAAGAATGATTGTATTAATCATATTTGAACATGTAATTTAAAATATATTTCTTTATTAGGTATTAAGATCTTAGATAGTTTTACAATTCTTGTTTCTGTTAATTGTGAATTTCAAAATATTTAACATCTTAAGAGGTCATCCTTTACTTATGCTGCCTTACTCCGCCTTTATGCTTATTCACAGTAAGCACTGCTGAACAAAAAAGGGGTTTTAGTTACTATTAATAAATTTTTTTAATATTCATATTGAGTTAGCAATATGCAACACATTCTACTTATGATATAGTATGTTTTGGAAGTCAACATTTAAACCAGTTATTGTCATGTTTGTAAAAATATATACATTGTAATGCAATAATTATAAATTATATGTCTTTTTGCACTCCAGAAAAAGCAAGAAAAATGTACTAGAGAAATATATATTTTTAGTTCATTAACTGATAAGAGTAAAATTAATGAATGTGTGGGTAAAGTAATTTAAGATAAGTGACTATTGTACAATTAAATCAGATAGGAAGTAAAAACGTATAATTAATGATTAATTTTGTGTAGGATTTAATAGTAGAAAATATGTACTAATTTATTATTTTTTAAAAAATATTTTATTCAAACATGAAGTGTTCTTTGTATACTGAAAATGTTTACATTGTATTTAAAGAATATAGGCTAAAAAAGAAAAAAAACAAAGAACATATACTGAAAAGCCCTAAGTACACAGATCAACAATCTTTAATTAGTGATGAGTCTGTCAGTGGAGATGCTATGTATCTGTTTAGTCATTCAGTTTGCATTGCATCCTATAGTGACCCCTGATTTAGAGGTGTTCAGTATGCTGAAAGGTGGAGAAAAGAGTAAATAGACACTAAGTGATTGAGATGAACTCGGATAAAAAACAAGGCCCTCAATTTTGGGGGTACAGGTAAATGACAAGAAATATTTGCTAATTACAAATATTTCTTGATATATTGATACAGTAGCTGACTAATTAAAAATACCAAGAGGAAAACAAGATTGATAACAATCAAAGATGAACCTTGGATTGCCAGAGGCCAAACTGCAAGAATTAATAGCATGTGCAGCAAAGTGAATGGTTCTCATTCCAGTGGATTTACTAAGTGAACTGTTGGTGGGAGATTTTAATGAACAGTGGCTGAAAGAAGCTGAAGTGATAAGACAGTGCTCTAGTGTGGAGCCACCATAATTGTAAGCAGAAGCTGAATGAAGTCAAAGAACTCCATTAGTTTGAGGAGTTGAGTCAAAGTGTTTGGAAACTGTGACTAAAGGAAACCATTCACAAAGCAGTGAATTGTGGGAACTGATCCATCAGTGAATTATATATACTGCATTGGAGTGTCAATAACTTTTTGCTAGTTATATTTTATCATTATTCCAGTCCTTATTGAAATTTCATTTATTGATTTATCTGTTAGTATTCTAAGTGCCTGCATTTGAATACACAACAAAATAAAATATATTTATTTATCAGCTATTAAGATCTTAACTGATTTAGTTGTTTCAAAAATATCTATTTATTAAAATACTATGTGTACAAATTAAGAAGAATGTATACAAAATTAAGTGTCCTGAGAGTTCTTGTTGAATGATTTAGTGGGCCAGCATGTCTAATGCCCTATTGTTATCAACTGGTAGGGTGAATAGGTCCCAGATATCCTCAAAGAGTTTTTTGGAGGAGATGAGCTAATCTCTTTTCATGATCTTTTTTATTATTTTGCAAAATAAAGGTCCTGGATCTAGATGGGGTAGTTCCATTATCAGCCTGCAATGTACTATCCAAATTGCATAGAAGATAAAAGTGGACAGTCTAATAATTGCAAATGTTCTGGAATAGATCACTTTTTCAAGTGAGCAACAAGCAAGACAATCAGATCTGGTGTGATATTGGAGTTTGGCAGAGACTATATCTCTGACCATTTTAAGGCTTGGACAATGATGTATGAAGTGTTCAATGGTCTCCTCTTTGTGTGCACATAAACTGCAGAATGGATTAATGTTGGAGTTTCATCTTTGATAAAACAGGAACCAGTTTTGTAGGAAGTGTGCTGAAATTAATTTTGATGATGAAGTCCAGATACTTGGGCTCCAGATACGATCTTTTAAAATATGTGATTAATTTTTGGTTTGTGAGGTTGAGGTTACTTTCAGGAAGTTGTGGGTATGGATTGATTAGTTAGTACACATCCCACAAAGTGATTTTAATGGTGAGGTTGATCTCTATAATTGGCTTGTATTCATTTAGATGATTGATGAGGGATGATATCCATGATATTTTTCTTGGTGGGGGTTGATCCATTGGGGTGATCTTTTCAGTAATGTTACTATAGCCAATTAGTTTCACACATTTTGTTTACCTTAATCTGAATTTCAATATAGTTAATAATTTTGCAGATTATAAGAAAGAGGTTATCATTTACTTATGCTGCTTTATTAAAGTTTTATTTGTTTTATAAGTAATACTGCTGAAATAATGTAATGTTAGATGAAACTGGATAATATCTATTCTAGAGACTGTACTTATTGTTAAATATTGCATACTAGATCCATTACCATTATTAACCACATTGTTTTGTTTTGATATAATTCATTTTATGTTTGCCACATATTCTTGGATAGATAGACATGCAACCATTATCTTTTTCCCCTATGGAACTTCCATCTTAACTTTGAAAGATGTATGTCGAATGGAAATAATTTGATGTGAATCTATAAATATAAAAGATACATATATTTATTTATAAATATATGTACACATAGATTCAGGTATGTGATACCTTTAACTCACCTGCAAAATGAAAGCAAATGGCATGACTGCTTTCTGGTGGACAGTTTTGATATGATAGAATTGAGATGAAAAATGCATTGATAAAAACAAAAAAATGAATATACTGTATATAGTTTGAAAAAGTAAGTAGGGACTTTTTTTACTTCAACAAAAATTCAAACTAAACAGCTATTATAGGTTTATGAGAAAACTTGTTTAACCACAGAAATTAACAGTTAGTAATAATTGATAATTTCTTAGTGATGTCAAAGGCAAAGGTTATCTTTGTTTGCATGGATAAAATCTCATTTCTATTTTTTATTATAATAGCAACCCATGGATATATTTAATTCAACATATATATATATATTGTGATGATCGCACATACTGCGATCACACATATAGATATTTAACATTTAAAGAATATTAAATATTGTGTTTGGAATACTAAAAAGTGAGTTTAAAAAATTATAAACAAAGAAATGTTTTAATTAAGAAAAGAGAGGGAATTAGAATCGAAAAGATTCTTATATTTTACCCTCCAAAGTTAAGATTTTGTGAAATGAAAAATAAGTTAGAAATATTGAAATTGTACATTAGAAAATTAATAGTAATAAAGAAATCTAAATGAAAGAAAAACTAAAATACGATGTATAAGAAAAGTAAAGTTTGAAAGCCTTAAACAGTGTAAAAATAGAAATTTAAAACATGACTGAAAGATAAGGATCTGGGTCATAAAAGTACACATTTGACGATAAAATGAAATGCGTGTATGAAGTATGATAAAGACAGCAATAATTAATGCTTGTCAAAATAAAATAAAAAAAACATTTATTAAAATCTGTTTAATTAAAATAAATAAATAAATAAATGTACATAGTGCTACAAAATTATATAAAAAACAAATCTATATAAATGGCCAAAGGCACATTCAGAAAAGCAAAGGTGTGAACAACAGTGAAAACAAAGGATCGAAAGGACAAAGAACTGGGGAATTTTAATTAAAAGTATGAAGAGTATTGGTGGAGACTTCTTGTCGAGACGTTGGTGGTGATACTGCTCTGATAATAAGCAGTGATAATTAACAAGATATGATTTCTAACATCGGTGCCTCATCAAGAATGGCTGGCTAAGGGCCGTCGTGATCGCTTGCTGATCCAGACTCACTGTGCTAATGGTTCCCATCTAGATGTAACAACTGCCAATGTAGCGCCTGCTGGAGTGTTCATTTTGCCTTGTTCTTGATATCCTTAGTACTGAGGAGTTCCCACAACCAAAAAAAAAAAACCTAAGAGCGACCGTTCCCTGCTAAAGAGGTGGAAAAATTCCACATGGCAGTCAGCAAGACTTCAAATTAATTCAGAGACTTAAAAAACCTAGGTAAATATGTATACTACATTTTATATTTCCATGTGCACATACCTTTATTGAGACAATGGCCAAATTCTTACTTTGAATGATAAAGACATTCTTTAACTTTTTTATATATATCCGGAATGAAGATTTATAAATGTACAATCATTTATAGGATCTTTTTATTTTGTTTACTCGTAGCATTATTGCATATAATCTGTTTTTTTTTATTGTGTGTAAATGATTTGAAGTATTTCTTTTATTGTTTAATTTAGTGCATTAAATATTTTTTTATTGATTTAAAATCTGTTTCGTCTCGTTCTTCGCCACTCCAAAAAGTAATATAGTCCTAGGGTTGGGGAAATAATTATTATTCATTTTGAGTACTGAATTAACATGTGAAGCTGGTAGTGCTGTTTTTGATCCCATTAAAATTTATAAATATCCAAGCACTGTAACTCTGTTAAATCTTACAGCAGTCGAGAGACGGTTGACCGGGAAAAATAACCTGGGGCTATACCTGTATAGTTACAGGTTCGGTCAAGTATGGATATAGACTCATTTATGTCCATATGTTCTCTCTGTTTGTGGTAGCAGAAAGTGGACGATCTTGAATTATAAGAATTCCCCATTATATATAAATAAAAGGGAAGTTAAGCTTTCGATCGCCATGTTTCCGTTACAATATATATATATTGTAATGGACTGTAGGCAAACTAATATTCAACATTAGAGGGCTCCACTTGACCTAATTACTTAGAAAAGTTCAAAGGGAAGTAGGAAGACATGCATTGGATGCAGAACTATGAACAGCAAGGGAGGTAATTCAAGGCGAAATGGGATGGTCAAGTTTTTATATAAGAGATGCAAAAAGTAAAATAAAAATGTTTGGTAGATTGCAGTTTATGGATAATAAAAGAATATCAAAAATAATATTTAATTGGGTTATGAGTAAAGGGCAGGCAATAAGATGGGTGGTAAAGGTAATGCGATATTCAAAAGATTTGGATAAATAATTTATATCAGTATATTTGTACAAAAGATGGGATGATTGTGTTAAGAGGATTGTAGAGTGTTATAGTAGTAAGGAATGAGAAAAAAGAATAGATTTATTAATAAAGAATATGGAGTTAGAGAGATGGAGAAATAGTATGGAGAGTAAAAAGAGTTTAAATATATATAGAAATAAACAGAATATTAGGTGCGAGTTAATATATGATAATAGTAAGGAAAGTAGTTTATTGTTTAAGGCTCGAACATGATCTTTAGCTACAAGACAATATACATATAAATGGAAAATTATGGATGATTTATTTTGTAAATTATATAAGGAAGGAATAAAAAATATTAGGCATTTGTTAATTGAATGTAAATGTTTGAAAACAGAAAGGGTCCATATAATGAAGTTATGGAAGAATAAATATGAAAAAAGTGATTATACAGAAAGTGAATTATTGTTTTTTATGCTGGGTTTGGGAAAAGGTAAAGGGGATTTAGATATAAAGGTTATAGAGTTGACAAAGATTATGTTGTGGAAATGGGTTAGAGCAGATTATGGGAAAATTTAGAGTGGGGAATGGAAAATAAAGTGGCTAACAGGTTTATCTGGGCATAATTGGTGAGATATTCTTGACTTCGTTTAAGGAGAAGCCACAATACATCACATCACATCAATATGATAGGTTTGTGGTATCTTAAGTATCAATGACTACACAGCTATATCATTATTAACAGACGTTTAAATTGCCTCTAGATCATGGAGAACAGAGATTTTTTAGAAACATCAGTTGGCAGAACAAACTCTATTAGCAAAGCAGACAACAGTAAACAGATTCTAAAAACTGATCTAACAATAAACAAAACAAAGTTTATTTACTGTTCAATATAGCACAGCTCAAGTACAAATAAAATTAACATTTTATATTTGGTATATTACATTTGATAATTGGCAGCTTTAAAGATTCACAAAAAATTTTATATAATAAAGCAGTGTCATCTTTGAAAATGGTTATTTTTCTATTTATTTGATTCTTTTACATATGTGTTCTAAGATAAGATGTGTGCACATATATATTTCACTTTTGCATTAAAAAAAACAAGCAATAATAAAGTATGTTAAATTAAATAAAATGAATTCCCAATATGCAGGCCATTACAAAATTAAATCTATACATTCTGCCTTTGGTTCCATGCCACTTTAAATCCATGTGAAGAAATGTCTCTAAATCAGAAACAAAATCAAAATCTTTCATATGCCAAGTGAGAATAATATATCATAGGGAGGTAAGTTGGTGGATAAAATATCTAAGGATCACTATATGAAAATACACACACACATGCATATATATATATAAATCACTATATGAAAATGCACACACACATATATATATATATTGTGATGAGCGCACATACTGTGGTCACACATGTACCTACAAAACATCCGCAAATTAGAAATGTTAGGGTTGGAAAGAAAGAAATAAATAAGAAAGAAAAAACGAGCTTGGAAATTAACAAAACCAAGAAATGTTGAAAATTAGCACAACAAAGAGAAAGAGAGGGAACTAGAGTTAACAAGATCGTTATCTTTTGCTAGTAAAAGTCCGAATTTTGATAAAAGTAAATATTAAATTATAATACTACCAGCATATGGTAGGAAAGTTAAAGCAGTAAAGAAACATAAATAAAACATGTAGTAAAATATGATTTAGGAAAAGTAAAGTTTAAAAAAAAAAAAAAAAGGGGGAAAGAAAAAACTTCGATAGCGCGGAAAGAAAAACCTAGAAAATTAATATGTTCGAAAAGATAAGAATCTGGGCTTCAAAGTACACATTTGACGATAAACGAAATGCGGGTTTTATGGAGTAGAGTTAAAGCAAGAATTAGATAAAAAATAAATGATTATTAAAATTTAAATAAGAAATAAAGAAAAACATGCGTTAAAATTTGTGTAAGTAATCAAAGAAAAAATAAGGAAATAAATAAAATGTACATAGTGCTATAAAATCATATAAAATAAAGTTACATATGGCCGAAGGCATAGCATGGGAGGTGTCAACAACAAGTGGAAACAAAGAATCCAAAGGACAAAGACCATTGGAATGTTTTAATTAAAAAGGAAAATTTAGGTGGAGAGCTAAGGAGATTAAAAGAGAGATTAGAGCTTGAGACTTCGAGTCGACAAGGTGAAAAAATCGCGGCTCCAAGAATCAGCCGATATAGCTAACCAACATGACTTTTACCGTCGATATCTCACATAGAATGACTGGCTAAGGCCATCATGATCACGGTCAATCCGGACTTCTGTACCAATGGTTCTGCAATAATGTAACAGCTACGGTAGTAATGCCTGCCTATGGACTCCTGTAGTGGCCCGACCTGTGATACCTCGTCCTCCATGCCTTATTAACCAAGAAGCTACATCCCGCCAAATATAATCTACGACCGTCCCTCCTAAAGAAGTGGATAAACCATGTGATGGTCGACAACACGTCGGAATGAACTCAAAGACTAAATCCTAGGTAACTTAAATATTATTTTATATATCGTCAAATGTGCACATAAATTCCATAGACAATGGCCAAATGCCTTTCATGAATGGTAATGACATTCTTTTGATAGACAGCTAGGCTAATGAGTTATAAATGTGATAGCATTTATAATGATTTCAAGTATTTATTTATAAGAATTTCAAGTATTTATTTCCTTATAGCACTATAGAATATAATATGTTTAATTTTTATGTTAATGTTTCTTATATCTTTTATTATCAAATTATTTGTTAGTATTAAAAATATATTAATTTATTTAAATCTGTCTTGTCTCGTTCTTCGCCACTCCACAAAATAGTCTAATACCAGGAGGGTAGAAATATTATTTCATTTTTTTTGCATTCTTTTAGTTATGAGATTAACACGTGAAATGTTGATGGTGCAGGGTTTTATCCTGTAAAATTTATAAATTAGCCAAGCGCTGTAACTGTAATATCTTACAGCAGCCGGGAGAAGGTTGATTGGGAAAAATAATCTGGAGGTTATATCCGTATAGCGTACAGATTCGGTCAAGTACGGAAATCGGCTCGTCTGTTTCCGTATTTCTCTCTGCTTGAGGTAGCGGAAGGTGGCAATTTTGAATAATAAGAATTCCCCATTACATATATAAGTGAAAGGGAAGTTGGAGCTTTTTGATCGTCCCGTGCCCATTACAATATATATATATATATATATATGGTGTGATAGGGATGATGGAAAATTTCTGGGGTGATCAAAATGATATTTCAAATAATAAAATTTAATAGAAGTATAAAGTAATATTTAAAGATTAAGTAATGTTAATATTCAAAGATATATAAGAAATTATATATTATAGAGAGCATGAGATCCTGAAATCTCTGAGTCCACTCTGAGAGAGATTAGCCAGATAACTTCTCAGTACAACTATAAGCATAATTATACATCAACCAGCATTATAATAAGTTCAAAGTATGAGTAATACTCCTAATAATAACCATTTATCATTATGAATGATCTATCAATATAAATCAGTAAATCAACAGTCCATTTTGTGACTGGATTCAAAATGGGTCTTCTGTAGACTAGGCTAACTATGAAGCCATTGCCAGCTTAGGACCGTTATTTAACCATTAATTTGGAGGCACAAACCCTAAGTGCTCATCCATCAGAATACATAATGATAAAAAAATCAGGAAAACAATAATGCTGGGACATTAAAACATCATGCTGATCATCATCAATGCTCTGGCCACTTGTATTGGCCAAGTATAAATGTAATTTCTAAGACAACTAAAATAAAAATGTAGTGCACATGCTTTAAAGAGTATTCTCTTTTGTGCCAACCAGGATGGGGATTGGTCATCTCTGAATACCAAAAGCACTAATATACATCCTCATTTATATATCAGCCATTATCAAATCTAGCTTAAAAGAACCCAAGCTTATTACTGTTATGTGACTAAGAAGTGATGATTTAATACGATATTAATGATCAAATTCAAATTTATTAATAACAATATAAAAAATGATCCTAAGGTCCCTAGAATATGGTTTTACAATTAGAAGTCTTCTGATTTTGAATAATATGCAATAAAAATTATCACATTTGTGATTTACAAATACAAGATTTACAAATTTCAAGTTAGTTATTACATTGGTTTTGGTTATTACATTATGATTTAGATGACTAATACATTAGGTTTACTTAAAACCCATTTAATACACAGACATGTTGGTTAATATAAAATGAACATGCTTGAATTTATTAAAATAATAAAATTATTAAAAATATATTTCATAATTAATTCCATTTGAAAACTATATATAAAATTCATGTATACATATGTATCTATGAACATATAGATAATATGAATTAATATTATTAATTAGTCTTTTTCCAGTCAATAGAAGTATTTTCTTTTTCTTTCTTTTTTTTAAAAAAAAAATAAAGTAAATTTTTTGGCCAGATAACTCAATTTTTTTTATGGCAGGTTCATCATCATCATCATTATCAACCATTATCAATCCACTGCAGGATGAAGGTCTCTCCAAGTTTAATCCATCTTCTCCGATCTTTAGCTTCTCTTCTCCACATCATCCCTACACATTTTCTTATTTCATCCATCCATCTTACATGTGGTCTCCTTCTGGGTCTTTTACAATCTCTTGGAATCCAGTTTAAAATTTCAATTGTCCATCTATTATCATCTCTTCTAGCAATATGTCCAGCCCAACTCCACTTCAATCTTTTAATTTTTTCAATGAGGTCAGTAACACCTGTTTGTTCTCGTACCCATACATTGCGTTTTCGATCTCTTCTTGTTACTCCCAACATACATCTCTCCATACTTCTTTGAGTGGTCTGAAGTCTCTGTATTGATATTCTATTAAGTGTCCAAGTCTCAGATCCATAAGTAAGAACTGGTAAAACACATTTGTTAAAAACCTTTCTTTTCAAACACATAGGCATATTTCCTTTTAATATCAAGTTATTTCTACCAAAAGCACTCCAACCAAGTTTAATTCTATGATTAATTTCCTCTATTATGTTTCCATCTGTATTAATAATCTGACCAAGGTATTTGTAACTCTTAACTTCTTCTAATTCATCATAATCAATCTTTATTTTCATATTTGGAGCAAATCGATTAAACATTACTTTAGTCTTTTTAACATTTATCTTTAGTCCTACTTTCCTACTTTCATCTGATAACTCCTGCAACATTTCCTGCAGCTCGGAAGCATTATTTGCAAAAACAACTACATCATCTGCGAAATCTAAATGACTTAAATAATCTCCATTTACTTTCACTCCTTTAGTTTCCCATTTTAATCCACAAAATACTTCTTGCAGCACTGCTGTAAAAAGTTTTGGAGATATGGAGTCACCTTGTCTTACACCTTTCTCAATGTTGACTTTCCCAGTATCATTATGTAATCTAATTGTTGCTGTTGCATTTTTATAAATATTCTTTAAAATATGACAATATCCTGGATCTATACCTTGATGATCCAATGCTTTAATCACTGAAGAAATGTTTATAGAATCAAATGCCTTTTCATAATCTACAAATCCAAAACATAATGACAACTCATATTCATTTGTCCTTTCTATAACTTCTCTCAATACTTGAATATGATCTACTGTACTAAAACCACTTTTAAATCCAGCTTGTTCTCTTGGTTGGTGAAAATCCAAGGTTCTCTGTAGACGAGTTGTAATTATCTTGGTAAAAATTTTATATAAAACTGATAAAAGGCTGATAGGTCTGTAATTTCTAATATCTTCTTTATCACCTTTTTTAAATATTAATATTATTACTGCATTCTTCCAATCATCCGGTACATCTTTATCATTTAGACATTTGGTATATAACTTTGCTAATATTTTTTCTGTTTCTTCACCTGCTTCTTTTAATATATCAATTATAATTCCATCATTACCTGGAGCCTTTCCTTTCTTCATACATTTAATTGCATGTCTCACTTCTTCATTTAAAATTCTGGGCAATTCGGAAGATGTAATAGATATAGGAGGTACTTGTTCTTTATTACTATATAATTCTTGATAAAAATCTTCTACCAATTTCATAATGTCATCCCTCTTTTTAGTAATAATTCCATCTTTTTTCCTTATTGCAGATATAAATTTCCTACCAATACCAAAATGTTGTTTTACATTCTTAAGACTTTTATTTTCTTCTACAGCTTTCCTTGCTAGTTCACAGTTATACTTTCTTATATCATTTTCAACTCTTTTCCGCACCATTTTACAAAATTCGAGATATTCAATTCTTTTTAATGCATCATTCTTGCATATCTTCATATTCCTTCTTTTCTTCATAAGTTCTCTAGTCTCAGTAGAAATTTTATTAGTCAATTGCTGCTTTTTTCTACCAGCTATCTTTGTTGCAGTTTTTAAAAGTGTATCAGTTATTTTCATATTAATTTCATTCAAATCTGAATCATGTTCAAAATCTACTAATACTTGAAACCGATTTGTAAGTTCTAATTTAAATTCATTAGAATGTTTCTGAAGATTAGGAATATCAACTGTAAATATAGTTTTTCTTAATAATTTTTGTCTCTCTAGTTTTACATTAACATGTAACTTACCCCTTACTAATCGATGATCACTTCCTGTGTTAAATTTATTAAGAACATTACAATCTTGAAATATGTATTTCCTGTTAGTCAAAATATAATCCAATTCTGCTGTACCTTCATTTGGATGCTTCCATGTCCATTTCCTTCTAACATTTTTCTCAAAAAAAGAATTCATAATATAAAGTTTTTCCTTCTCTGCAAACTCCACAAGTCTATGTCCTCTCTCATTTCTATTACCATAACCAAAATTACCTACAACACTTTCATCTTTCATTTGTTTACCAATTCTAGCATTAAAGTCTCCCATAACAATTTTAAAATGTTGTTTACTCTGATCAAAAGCCTTTTGTACATCCATATAAAAATCTTCTACTACTTCATCACTGTGAGAACTTGTTGGGGCATAAACCTGAATTATCTGCATTTGATATCTGCTATTAAGTTGTATAACTAATCTTGCCACTCTGTCTGATACACCATCAATCTCCACAATATTGTTCTTCCACTTTTTATTTATAATGAATCCTACTCCACTTGTATTTCCAATATTTGTGCCTTTATAATAGAGCATATGTCCACTTTTTAAATCAATTGTCTCTTCACCTTTTCTTCTAACTTCACAAAGTCCAATAATATCCCATTTAATATAAGAGAGTTCTTCTAATTCTTGCAATCTTCCTTCACTTGAAAGTGATCTGCAGTTGTAAGTACCTAAATAAAAAGTCGTCATCAAATGGCAGCCTGGGTCTGCCTCCAGGATATTCTTAGCACCCTGCGTTTTCGGCCACCAACCGCTGCCTTGGTTGGTGACTTTACAGCCTCCTGGGATTAAGGGCCATGCTTTATTTTTGTCTGTCATAATTGTATAATTGGGAAAAATCTTTATCATTTACACAAACATTCATTCTGCCTTATCAGGCACTGAGAAGAAAGACCATGGTGTTTCTTGATCTTAAACTCAGAGGTAAAAAGCCAATAAACTCACCACGCTGGCTAATGCGTGTTGGTGAGCAGCCCATCCATGTTCGTATACTATATGAATAAACATATAGTAATAACAGCTGCAACGACAAGAACGTATGGAGTGGACATTAGGAATTTGCCCTGCTCAGTTCCTTTAAGGCCTCCAAGTGGAATCAAAGGGTCTCCTTTCAGTTAATAGCAAACTCCTTTCTGCAGCCATGGCAGGTTACTCCCAATTAATTAATTATATCTTTGAATAAATCTAAAAAATATTTTTGATGTTTATTTTTTCAAAATAAATTGTCCATGATCTCATTACTTTTAGATTTTAATTCAATTCAAGCAAAATTATTTATTTGTTATCTTTTAAAATATATAGATTTTTAAATGTCATTTTTACCAAAGAAATTATTTAAAATTTCATTCTCATATATAATGCTATTCACCATTGTGTGTATATATATATATATATATTGTGCCCTTATCTATAGGTCATAATAGGGTAGAATGGTCAATTGCTAAAAAAATTTAAATTTTAAAATACGTTTGTGTAATATATTGATAATTGTATGATCGATTAGATTTTATAGTACAATTTAAGGCTGAAAAATACCTGGTATGTAAAAGTGTAATGGATTATTTTAAAAGAAAACAGTTAAATAAAGCTTAATTATATCCTTGCTTATGGTTGTAAAAGCTGGCCATATAAAATAATACAGCTATAAATAGTTAAAAGTATATTAACAATCCAAT
Source organism: Epiperipatus broadwayi (assembly GCA_028023455.1). Lineage (NCBI taxonomy): Eukaryota > Metazoa > Onychophora > Udeonychophora > Euonychophora > Peripatidae > Epiperipatus > Epiperipatus broadwayi. Next base: position 520,030 of record JAQFVV010006249.1, read on the forward strand.
TGTAATGTTTTAAAACTAATAAATTAAATAAACGCTATATGTAATATTATAATTATAATTAATATTCAAATTTAATCTAATATATTTTAAAATAAACTTTGGGATGGTGAGAATTATATTTAGTTCTACATTTTTAAATTATTTTCCAAATTTTTATAAAATATATCAGTTTTGGTAATTTAGACCGAGACGTAAATTAAAAAATCATCTGATAAAGTTAGTAATCATGTGACTGTATATTATATACCTTCACACACACGCTTGTTAGAATATAATAATAAAGTTTGTGAATTATAAAACTAAATGTAATTGCTATCTATCGTTAAAGTAAAAGTTGAAATATTAAATGTTATTTTAATAATTGTTTTAAAATTTAAATGATTTTGATAAAACTATAATTGAGTTTAAAAATACTATTCTAAGTAATATTTTAAAACATGACGTCATAAATGTCTTATTTGAAAAATCTAGTCTGTTATAAAACTAAAAATGTGTAAATTTGTTCACGCTAAAAAAAGTCATTAACCAATCAACGGAGGTAATTTAGCAGACGAAATATAAGAATTAGACGGAGCGGGAGAAGTAATGTGTAAGTAAAGGAAGGAGTAACATATTTTTTTAGCTGTATAAGATCGTAAGCTAGAAAAGTGTTATAATTTTTAAAAATTTTGTATTTATTTTAAAAGTTTTGTTTTAACATATAATATTTTGAACTGCCTTTAAATGGAGGGCTAATTTAAAAGATTTCTTACCAGGATTTTATTCAAGTTTAGCCAAAACCTTGCAGTAAAAATGGAAATACTACAGAAAACAGTATATAGAAGTTATGATAAAGGAAAAATATTTGTAAAGTGCCTTGATACAGCTTTATTTATGCTCAACCAGAAACTTATTATTGTAACTCAGAGGAATATAATTTGGACGTTATACGGAAAACTTAAAAGAGAAGTTATTTGCCGTCAGGAAAAATTATGACGCACAATTTTAAAAGGCTACTCCGAAGTTTTTTTTTATTCTTCTCTATGGAAAAATTAAGATGCGTATATCATAAAGAAAAAATTATGTAAAAGTTATAATGGAGAAAGAATGTTTGTCTTTTTAAAGGAAACATTACAAAGTATATAGTACCAGAATTTTAAAAGAAGGAAAAAAAGTTACAGAATAATAATATGAAAGAGCTATTGTGTTTTATGAAAAAGGAACAGAAAAACTTTCTCTAAGAAGAATTAAAAATATTATAAAGTGTTCATTAGAGAAATGCTTAATAAAGATAAAGATTTGGAAAATATAAATCTAATTTACTTAATGAAATGAATCCATGGAAACAGAAAAGTTTTATTGAATATTTAAATCAAAGTACTGAGAAGATGCATCGTAAAAGTCGCGCGGGAGAAAATATTAGCAAGAAATATTAGAAGAGAATATTTAGAAGTTTTCTTTACGGGATTAATTGATATCATAATTAATAATTGTATTAAATATTATAAAAAACCAAGGATTGTCATCTATGAATATTTATTAAACAGAGCAATAATTGTTTTACCTTAAAATTGAACAAGCAGGGAGAAGAACATTAAGTGACTGAAGAAGAAATAATAAACATTTTTTTTTAGCTTTAGTATGAACGGTTTTCAAGGAAATTTGATGAAGAAGTACAGTAAATATAGTTTGAAATATTTTTTTTACTAATTTATTTTAAAATATAAAATGTTATGTGAGATTAGGGAAAACATAAAACATAAATTTAGTAATATTAAAATTTAAATATAATAGCTTGATAAAATTATAGAAATAGTGTTTAAAATAAAGTGTATGGATGTGAATCTTATATCTACAAGGATCAAATGGATGGTGAAGCCTACGGAACGCGATCGAGGAGATAAAGGTCGTTTGGTAATTTTAATAGTTATTTATAATGCATAATGTGTTTTTTTTAGATCATCTATTGACCTAAGAATGAAGTGTGAAAGTTTAAATTATATGTACACATTTTATACAACATTTTTAACATATAATGAGATAGGAGTAATTCGGAATATGCATGCAATAATTTATTTAAAGTATATTAATAATATAATTTAACAGAACAATTGTGTGATTCTTTTGAACTTTCATGTGATAAAGTATTCAGATATTTAAATAGTTTGTATATGATTAAATATACGGAGGAAAGTAGTAAAAAGATTTTCTTATAGAACAGTGGAATAGTTTTAAAATAAATGAATTTTATTATTGTTAGTAATGCAGATATGTATTTGTCGATGTACAGTATAGAAAAAATCTTGAGAAATAAGATCGGATAGTGACTTGGAAGTACTAGTGGAGAGGAAACCAAGATGATGTTTTTTTTTAAGAAATAGGAAAAATAAAGGATTTGGATCATATTTAGTTTTGTGTGATTTCAGTATAGTTAACTAGGCCCTATAACTGAACACATATAGTTTGGACAGTGTTTTTGCATATCTTTAAACTTTTGATGTTAGAATAAAGCTGAAGAAATAGCTTTAGCATCGTTCCTATGATAGAGGTTGGTAGACAGGTAAAGGTCACTCCTCTATAGTGTCTTTTAATTCACTGTGCCATGATTGTCAAGGTATATGACGAGTAATATTCTAGTTGTATTTTGATCCTATGCATCTATCTTCGCTATCCTTATTTCGTGAATCTGCATCGGTCAGAAAGATATTTTCAAAGAAATAATGAATAAAATAGAACTGAAGATATGTTATCGTTTATGTAAGAATAGTTTATTTGCTTGAATGTATAGAATTGTGTAACTTTAAAATTGAAAGTCCAAAATATCATAAAGAGAGAAAGAATCATATAATACATTGTAAAATTAATTCGGAAATGAATATAAGATTTTTTGAAAGAGAAATCTAAACAAAGTTGTTTTTTTTTTTTAAAAGTGATAATAAAATTTGAATGTTTTAAATAATATTTAGAAAATAAGTATTGCATATTTATTAAGAAAATAGTTCAATAATGTATAATAAACATATACTTGTGCATGGTATATTAATAGTTGTAATTATATCATCCGAAGTAAGGCTTGAATGAGAATATTAGGATTAATAAACATCGGATAATGAACAATAAAAACCTAATACCGAATGTAGAACAATGTTTTGACTTTGTAAGATTCCATACAACCAATATAAAACTAAAATTTGTTATTTTGTAGAATTTTACTACGAATGTAAATTTTGTAAAAAAATATAATTTTAATAATATTAGGGATGCAAAGTGTTTGTGATAATCATATAAGAAATGCATTTTGTAATAAGCTAACCATAATAATAAATCAAGTAATAATACTGTATTTTCTTAAGTGTTAAAAAAAAAAAAGATTTAACTAGGAAAAGTAAATAATATTTTGATTTCATTTTATAAACTAATAAACTAAGTTGAGATATGAAAGTAAGGGATATCCAATGTATATAGTGTAAAAATATTGTTAATTTATTTATGTTGTTAATAAACTTTGTTTTAAATTTGTTTTAAAGTTTTGTGTCCGAGTTGTTATTTCTCCACATGGATGCATGAAATCACGATACATTTATAATTGAAACAGACATATAAATTTTGCACAAAAGGTAAACATAAAAGTGTTATAAGAATTTTGAGAATTTATTGGTATGTTAAAATTAAAAGATCATAATTTTATATTATTTATTGGTCATAAGTCGGTTGCCACAATATTACATTAAATTATATGCTAATGTTGCCACACGTATTCTGTTGTCAGATTATTAAAATACTACCACGTACGTATTTATTTATTTCATTTAGGAAGAAATAAGATTATATTATATTATTATTGTTATTATTATTTTTTATTATTATTAGTTGCTGTGTAGTAGATTATGACATAAAATTCCCTTTTCATATTTTACTACCGTAATTTTAAATCAGTTAGAATACAATTTATGAACCTGAGATTTTATTTTATTTTACTTCATTTTATTTAATTGAGCTAGATTCTTGTTATAAAGAAGATTAAGATATGATTATTATTTTAATCGTAGTGAATAGAGCTCAGAAAGTCGTAAGAATACTATGAGTTAGTTATTTGGTATAGTAAAAAGGGGGGATAGTGTTCTTATGCCATTGAGGTAGTATCGTGTGGATAATGGCTCAATGTAGTCTATCTCGTTCCCTGTATTGTCACTCCATGTCTCATGAAAATAGTAAATATTTGTTTAATTCATTTTAAAATTGAACCGTATTTGTATTTTAAAAATTAGAGCTAGTAATCATTTTAATTAATGCTGAATATTTCATTTATTTATTTGTTAACTGAGCTAGAACCCGTAATATTCGTAATAAACAGTATATTTTGGGGTGAGAATGCACGGGGGGAGGTTAGAATATATATATATCTGTGTTTCTCTTTGTGCGTTGGTCTTGGTGAGACAGGTATAATCCAGAATTGTCATAATCAGGTATGTTGGCATTCTCCTTTCTGTCTAGGGCTTGATGAGTTTCAGGCCAGCAAACTGTCTTCCAGAACTTATTTGTATAGGCTAATTAATCCATTTTAAGTTGACCCAGTCTTCAAGTGAATCAAAACTTTAGTATGTAGAACTAGTAGACTGCTCACTGCAGAATCTACTGGCTTGACTTCAGCTACTTTTTCATGGGAGCTATTTTTATTTTCTTAACTCTCCAAACACCAATTCTGCTAGCCAACTGCTTCACAAAAATATTAAGACAAAATCTGTCTACAAAAAATTACTATCCAAACTTTGCAGCTGGCCTATGTGACCACTGCTTCTCAAAATATTAAAACCAGACTCTTCTGGCTAGCTCTTGCAAAAACTGCAAGCCAAAAACTTAACTGATATTTTTTATCAGTCTTTTTATAATCTTGGTTGGATCAAATGAATTGTTTTCAATCTGTCTAATCCTTTTGAAAACAAGTTTGAAGTTTTATCAAGGTATGATATACATGTTTTACTTAAATAGAGATTTACCAATTAATTAAAAGATTTCAAAAATAGACATTCTTATAATTATCAGACAACATAATTATTTTTAAATTTCAAAATCAGAGTAATAATAATACAATATTTAGACCTTTTTAAAATGTTTAATTAATAATAAAATTCTGTTTTAACTTCCGAATTATTTAAGTTATTCCAAGTGGAATGTAGAAAATATCTATAAAAATTTATGTCATGTATTTATTTCTACTTTTCCTTTCCTTTATATATATATATATATATATATATATATATATATATATATATATATATATATATATATATATATATATATATATATATATATGCGCACATACACTATATTATTGGGTGCCATATAACAGACCTGTTATAATATATATATATAATTTCAGATATGTATATGAATTAAACAAAGTAAACAGAGGAAACTGCCCACAAATTTAAACACAATAAAATCAATTTATTGGATTGTTTATATATGTGCAAATTGCATTAGATGCATATATATCTTAACTTACAAATAATGATTTTTGAATATCTTTAGAGAGGTAACTTTTTTAAAACTAAATTTTAGCTACTTAAAATTACTACATCTTTTATACATTCTTTAGAATTTTTTTTTTTTTAGAAAAAAAATTGACTAAAGTATGATTATTAAAATAATGGATGTGATTTCAAAACTTTTTAGGAGGAAAAGAAAAAAATAAAATTTTAAGAAATAAACCTGATCTTCTTTCATATCTCAATTACTGTATTTAAATATATAAATTATTATAGCATCTGTAAAAATAAAAATACTTAAAATATTCAAAGCATACTATGATATTAAATACACTAAATTAAATCAAGTATTATAAGTATAAATATTAAAAGAAAATTAATACAAAAGATAAATACATAAAATCATTTGAATTGAATTACAAGTTGATTGAGATCTCTAAATATAGTTAATTAGTTTGTTGGTAATGAGAGTTTAAAAGTTTATCAAATAGTTTATAAATAAATAAATGGGTTACCTTAGTCCAAGAAACAGCCAAGAAGCAATTGTTTTCTTTAAAGCTGGAATTATATTTACGTAATTTCATTTTTTGAAAAGAGTCCTTGTTGGTGATTTAATTGAAAAGCCTTTTTATTTATCTATCAGTTTCAAATCTTAGTCATAATCAGATTATATTTTTAGTTAAATTGCCATTGAAAAATTATTCCTTTTTATGGTTGAGAAGTGCACATATTTAACTGCAATTTAACATACATGAAGAGGGATGGTTCAGAACTGGATCAAATTGAACAATCGGAGATCAATATTCTGATGATTATAGGCTCCCTGTTGGAGAAGTGATCTTTTTGTCATATTTATCAAAGCATGTGGTTCTGTCAACTGCAAGTAGAGGTTCCATGTACTACATATTGAGTAGATGAAGACAAAGACCAAACTGTTCTCTGATTTGGCATTTCATATTATTACCAACTTTTCAAAGCATTTATTTTAATCAACAAGCCAGCAATTGTTTTATTAATTAACCAGATTTACAAAACTAATTAAATAAGCCCACATGTTTATAGATGACCCTTAGCTATCTTAATTTCTAAAATATGTTCAATTGAAATTTAAAACATTTTCAACAGCTAAAACAAAGCTTAAAAGAAATTAGTTTTCCAAGACTTTCAATTAATAAAATATTAACTATTTGATCAAAATTTTCTTAATTAGTATTTAATTAAGTTTTGTTTCTATAATATAAATTTTAAAACAGATTATCTAAATTTAGTTAAAGTAAATTAGTTTCTTTACCTTTTTTAAACTAAAGTAAAATTGACCCATTTTTATTTGATTTTAAACACAGACCTTTATCGATGTGTGTATTTGTAGTAAGAACCTATATTTAAAAAAAACTTAATATTACTTTATGACACTTGAATTTACTTTATTTAAAAAAATAACTTGTAGTTTGAAATAGATCAGTATCTGTCTCAATATATATATATATATATGTAACGTTTATTTATATACGTTACAAATATATTGGCATTGGGTAAAAAAAAAACTAAAAGATAAAAGTGGATTTAAAATTTTGTTGAGTAATTTTTTTTTTTAAAAAAAAAAACGTACAATGAGGGTTGAATTATTCTTCTTATTTTTTTTTGTGATTAGTAATAACAGTAATTGGAGAGAACAAAAGAATTCCAAAAGCAAGTAAAAAAAAGATAAGCTGAAAGTAGAAATACTCAAATTAATTAAAGATGGCCGAAAACTTGAAGAAAATAAAGACTTTATTATATAAAATTTATAAAGACTGGATAAGATTAAAAAGGCATGGTACTAGCATGTGCAGAAGTCCTGAAAACTGGATATAAAAAGGAGGGATCCGGTTGAAGGAATATCTTGTTCGTTTTGTTTCTCTAGTTGGTCTTGGATAACATTAATATATCCAAGATCGCTCTTCGCTGAAGGAATTCGGCATGTCGCAGTGAACCGGAGCTTCTGAAGACATCAGACCTAATGATGTACACCAGGAAAAGCCTTCGTGACCGACTGGGGAAATGGACCACAAGATCAAGCAATAACCAAAAGGCCGAGCTCATTATAACCAAAAAACTATGCATAGTTATCTACTACTGAATTCATGAAACTTACCGGTAAGAATAATTATCCTGATTGTGACAAAGTTAACTATTTAAAACTACGCGTAAAAATATACGTATAAAAGAATCCCGATAGTGACTTTAATTTTTCTATATAAGAGACTCTTATTTAACCAAGAACTTTTTGTTTATTTTAACTGATATTTATATTTTCTGGATATTTCCCACCTGAATTAAATGTGTTCTCTCCAAGGTATTAATTAGCTACTTAACATGAAGTATTTTAGTTTGTCAAAATTAAAAATATTTCTAATATCAATTCTCATTTGTGCGTTATTAGTAATAGTTATTATTTTTTATTATTAAATTTATTTTTAGTGTAATAATATTTAAACGTAAGTTACCTTTGCCAATATGTTTCAATACGCCCAGGACTAATAATCGTAAAAATCATTAATTCTCATTACGGTAGAATTACCGCTCCTTAAAAAAAAAATATAATAAAAATCTTTTTATTTTTTTTTGTTTTACAACTTGCGAGAGGTGCTGGCGACATATTTCAGCGGATTCTTAGGAATTCTGGTGCCCATAGTAAATAAAATTAAAAGTTGATTTTGTCAATAGCACAATTCGTAACAATTAATAGGCTGAAGTTGATCAGGAAAAATAGCTGTGTTTTTAGAATAGAAATACAACTTTCTTCTTTTTTGACATAGCTTGATCAACTCATGCGCAGTTTATATTAGCGTGTAAGAGGCCTAGTAATACGAAAAACGTTACAATATATATATATATGGCTGCAGAAAGGAGTTTTGCTATTAACTGAAAGGAGATCATTTGATTCCTCTTGGAGGCCTTAAAGGAACCGAGCAGGGCAAATTCCTAATGTCCACTCCATACATTCTTGTGATTGCAGCTGTTATTACTATGTGATTATTCATATAGTATACGAATATGGATGGGCTGCTCACCAACACGCATTAGCCAGCGTGGTGAGTTTATTGGCTTTTTACCTGAGTTTAAGATCAAGAAACACCATGGTCTTTCTTCTCAGTGCCTGATAAGGCAGAATGAATGTTTGTGTAAAGGATAAATATTTTCCCAATACATATATACAATTATGACAGACAAAAATAAAGCATGGCCCTTATTCCCAGGAGGCTGTAAAGTCACCAACCAAGGCAGCGGTTGGTGGCCGAAGGTGGAGGGTGCTAAGAATCCCCTGATTGTGGACCCAGGCTGCCATTTGATGATGACTTTTTATTTAGATACTTACAACTGCAGATCACTTTCAAGTGAAGGAAGATTGCAAGAATTAGAAGAAGAACTCTCTTATATTAAATGGGACATTATTGGACTTTGTGAAGTTAGAAGAAAAGGTGAAGAGACAATTGATTTAAAAAGTGGACATATACTCTATTATAAAGGCACAAATATTGGAAATACAAGTGGAGTAGGATTCATTATAAATAAAAAGTGGAAGAACAATATTGTGGAGATTGATGGTGTATCGGACAGAGTGGCAAGATTAGTTATACAACTTAATAGCAGATACCAAATGCAGATAATTCAGGTTTATGCCCCAACAAGTTCTCATAGTGATGAAGTAGTAGAAGATTTTTATATGGATGTACAAAAGGCTTTTGATCAGAATAAACACCATTTTAAAATTGTTATGGGAGACTTTAATTCTAGAATTGGTAAAAAAAATGAAAGTGCTGTGGGTAATTTTGGTTATGGTAATAGAAATGAGAGAGGACATAGACTTGTGAAGTTTGCAGAAAAAGAAAAACTTTATATTATGAATTCTTTTTCTGAAAAAAATGTTAAAAGGAAATGGACATGAAAGCATCCAAATGAAGGTACAGCAGAATTGGATTATATTTTGACTAACAGGAAATACATATTTCAAGATTGTAATGTCCTTAATAAATTTAACACAGGAAGTGATCATCAATTAGTAAGGTGTAAGATACCTGTTAATGTAAAACTAGAGAGACAAAAATTATTAAGAAAAACAATATTTACAGTTGATATTCCTAATCTTCAGAAACATTCTAATGAATTTAAATTAGAACTTACAAATCGGTTTCAAGTATTAGTAGATTTTGAACATGATTCAGATTTGAATGAAATTAATATGAAAATAACTGATACACTTTTGAAAACTGCAACAAAGATAGCTGGTAGAAAGAAGCAGCAATTGACCAATAAAATTTCTACTGAGACTAGAGAATTTATGAAGAAAAGAAGGAATATGAAGATATACAAAAATGATGCATTAAAAAGAATTGAATATCTCGAATTTTGTAAAATGGTGCGGAAAAGAGTTGAAAATGATATAAGAAAGTATAACTGTGAACTAGCAAGGAAAGCTGTAGAAGAAAATAAAAGTCTTAAGAATGTAAAACAACATTTTGGTATTGGTAGGAAATTTATATCTGCAATAAGAAAAAAAGATGGAATTATTACTAAAAGGAGAGATGACATCATGAAATTGGTAGAAGATTTTTATCAAGAATTATATAGTAATAAAGAACAAGTACCTCCTATATCTATTACATCTTCCAAATTGCCCAGAATTTTAAATGAAGAAGTGAGACATGCAATTAAATGTATGAAGAAAGGAAAGGCTCCAGGTAATGATGGAATTATAATTGATATATTAAAAGAAGCAGGTGAAGAAATAGAAATTTTTTTTAGCAAAGTTATATACCAAATGTCTAAATGATAAAGATGTACCAGATGATTGGAAGAATGCAGTAATAATATTAATATTTTAAAAAAGGTGATAAAGAAGATATTAGAAATTACAGACCTATCAGCCTTTTATCAGTTTTATATAAAATTTTTACCAAGATAATTACTACTCGTCTACAGAGAACATTGGATTTCCACCAACCAAGAGAACAAGCCGGATTTAAAAGTGGTTTTAGTACAGTAGATCATATCCAGGTATTGAGAGAAGTTATAGAAAGGACAAATGAATATGAGTTGCCATTATGCTTAGGATTTGTAGATTATGAAAAGGCATTTGATTCTATAAACATTTCTTCAGTGATTAAAGCATTAGATCATCAAGGTATAGATCCAGGATATTGTCATATTTTAAAGAATATTTATAAAAATGCAACAGCAACAATTAGATTACATAATGACACTGGGAAAGTCAACATTGAGAAAGGTGTAAGACAAGGTGACTCCATATCTCCAAAACTTTTTACAGCAGTGCTGCATGAAGTATATTGTGGATTAAAATGGGAAACTAAAGGAGTGAAAGTAAATGGAGATTATTTAAGTCATTTAGATTTCGCAGATGATGTAGTTGTTTTTGCAAATAATGCTTCAGATCTGCAGGAAATGTTGCAGGAATTATCAGATGAAAGTAGGAAAGTAGGACTAAAGATAAATGTTAAAAAGACTAAAGTAATGTTTAATCGATTTGCTCAAAATATGAAAATAAAGATTGATTATGATGAATTAGAAGAAGTTAACAGTTACAAATACCTTGGTCAGATTATTAATACAGATGGAAACATAATGGAGGAAATTAATCATAGAATTAAACTTGGTTGGAGTGCTTTTGGTAGAAATAACTTGATACTAAAAGGAAATATGCCTATGTGTTTGAAAAGGAAGGTTTTTAACAAATGTGTTTTACCAGTTCTTACTTATGGATCTGAGACTTGGACACTTAATAGAAGAGCAATTCAGAGACTTCAGACCACTCAAAGAAGTATGGAGAGATGTATGTTGGGAGTAACAAGAAGAGATCGTAAACGCAATGTATGGGTAAGAGAACAAACAGGTGTTACTGACCTCATTGAAAAAATTAAAAGATTGAAGTGGAGTTGGGCTGGACATATTGTTAGAAGAGATGATAATAGATGGACAATTGAAATTTTAAACTGGATTCCAAGAGATTGTAAAATACCCAGAAAGAGACCACATGTGAGATGGATGGATGAAATAAGAAAGTGTGCAGGGGTGATGTGGAGAAGAGAAGCTAAAGATCGGAGAAGATGGATTAAACTTGGAGAGACCTTCATCCTGCAGTGGATTGATAATGGTTGATACTGATGATGATGATATATATATATTGTTATGGTCAAGTTTTGTAGCTTAGTAAAGTTAATAATTCTAAGAATTAGGGAATGACCACCCAAATTGTATGCACGTGTGTGCAACATATAAAAAGATCAATATTGCCACAGCATAAAGTAAACATCATTACCTACAACTTTCTAGATATCTTCACTTGGATACTGCACTTGACATTACCAGTCCATTCTTTTTTTTATATCCTATTTTATATTGGATATTTTTTGAAATAAGTATGGATAAAGCTATAGCAATGTGGATAACACTAAATACAATGGCAAATGATCAATTATTTGTGACTGAATTTAAATATTGTATTACTTAAAATCTAATTATGATTATCAACAACTTATTTTTTCATATGTCAAAATGCATTAACCAGAAAGCAAACCTGGGCCAGCTGCTTGGTAGGCAGCTATGCTAACCATTAGGCCACCAACACTTGAATGCCAATAAATTTTGAGATCATAAAGATGATAATAAAATTAGTAATACTGTGAGTCTATTGGTTATAATAAAATATTCACACATCGCATTTATATATTGTATGAACTTTAAAGTGACCCTTATCAATGGTATAGAGCCAGTTTGTAATTTAACTCTTATTCTTAGACATCTATATAATTTTCAAGAGAATTGTATAGAATTCACACACATACATCAAATTCTATTACTGATATGTACTATCTACTTGTAAACAAATGTAAAAACATAAAAACACTTAATCTAATATTAAATATTTCACTATAACATTTTAAATATAATGATTAATAATTTTGTTAATTATTAAAATGAGTAATAATAAAATAAAATTAAAATTAAAGATCTTATATAAATATTTTTCAATAACAAATAGATTATATCTAATTCTGACATATTCAGATATTACAGAAATTAATATTAATAGATGAAAAACAAAATGATGTTTAAATTATATATGCATACACATTACAACACCTACAATATATAATAACAGAAATAAAAAAATTTTTTGTATTCAATGCTTTTTGACCATGCACTATAAAGGAGAAAAAATTGTTTCTTCAACCACAATTGGAGGTTTTAGGTTTAAATTGAAATAAAAGTCTGGGAGGGGGGAGTCCAAAAATTAATTAAGTCAATTTCTTGTTATAAAAAATAGAGAATGACTTATTCTGGACTTCTCATGATTTTATTTTAAATTAAATCTAAAAACTGCAATTGGGGTTTAAGAAACAATCTTTTTGTTTTTAGTGCAGGATCAGTAAAAGCATTTAATATAAAAAATTATCTGTATTATTTTTAACTTTTTAGTATGGGCACAGTAGATGAAAATGTAAAATTATATTGTACTTTAAATTAACTGGACACTTATATATCCCTATATACATATTTCTGCTATAATTAAAATATATATACATATAGAATGAAATTTATTAATGATATTTTAATGACTGCTAAAAAAAAAAGTTATTGATGCAAAGACATATTACAGTTTATATCCATCGTCTGCAGTGTTTCCAAGAATCTTTGCAAATATAAAATTGCATAAAAATTGTTATCCATTAAGAGTAATTGTTGATTTTGGGGGCGTTTTTTATTATAATGCTTGTAGATATATTGAAAAAATAATGCAATATGTGCTTGGATTTGGATATTATACGATTTCATCATCATTTGATTTTATTAATAGGATTAAAAATATAAAAATTGATAATAATGATGTTATGTGTACACTTGACATATCTGAAATGTATGGTTCAATTAATCGTATGGAATCAGTAGAGATTATTGAAAGAGCTTTGTTTTTAAAATCTATAGATAATAATATTAAGAATTTTATTATTAAAATATTACGATTTGTTAGGTTTACTGATTGCTTTTATAAAATGAATTATGGTTGGCCAATGGGTCTTCTGGTGGTATCACAGATTTGTAATTTTTTTATTTCTAGTTATGAGGTTAAGATATTGTCTCAGATAAAATATAAAGGAATTAAAGTATATTGTAGATATGTCAATGATGTATTTATATATGCACATAATGAAATAATAGTTAATTTGTTTAGTGAGTTAAATATGATTAATAATGTAAAATGGGTGTTAAATGAAGAGAAGGAAGATTCTATAAAGTTTTTAGATATATTTATTAAAAGAAATAATAATATGTTTGATTATAATATGATTTTAAAGCCTGTGGAAATTAGGGATTATATACCATATAATTCTAAAGTTCATATGGGTCATAAATTAGCTGGTTTGAAGTCATTTTGGTTTAGAAATGATTATTTGTGCAAATTTATTAGTGATAAAATTGAAAATATTAATGTATATATTACTGATATGTTGAATGTTGGTTATGGAAGGAATATTATTTATAATACAATTACAAAATATAATCAAAATAAAAGTAATAATAAGAAAATATTAATAAATTAAAAAGCGATAAATGGATTTCTATTCCTTTTATATCTAATCAACAAGCTAAATTAATTAATAAACTTTATAGTGGTTTGTGTAGAATTTTTTTTTTCTCTTCAAATAATATAAATGATATGATAAATAACTCTAAAGCCAAGATTTCTAAGTTTGAATTAAGTTCTGTTATATATATATATATATATATATATATATATATATATATATATATATATATATATATATATATATATATGTTGGAATGTGGTTGTGGAATAAAATATATAGGGGAATCCAAATGTACATTACAAAAATGATATAATGATCATAAGACATTATATAAACATGTACAGAAAGAAAAAATATCTTCGGTAAATATGAATACTCCATCAATTATATTTGATCATAATAAAACATGTAATTATGGTTTTAAATTTAATAATAGAGATATAAAAATTATTCAAATTGAAAGGTGTAGTGAAAAACATAAAATTAAAGAGGCAATGATGATATCTAGGAATAGAGGTGGTTTAATGAATAGACAATTGACTAATATAAAGACAACAGAATTGTGGGAAATTTGAATGGATTGAATGATGGGTAGTGCAAGTTTTTATTTTTTGTATGTTTGTATTAACAGTTAATAAAGATTGTCAGTGAAACAATTGAAAGTACTTCTGGTAAAGAATATATTATTTAATTTTGAATACTGTGTTAAATATATTTGTTTGAATTATTATTATATGATTTTAAAAATACAGACATTTAATGGTTGTTATTTATATATATATATATCATATTTAGTATGTGTATATAATAATTTATGAGTATATAAATGATTAAAAATATGAACTATTCTTTTAAGTGACAAGAATTCAATATTTTTATTTTGTTTCAATTTTTTTTTTTTTTTTTAAAATTACCAAAACTATATTGTAAATAATTTTACTTTAAATTATTTTCACACATATAGTGCATATAAATTACTAGAGACTTCTGCAGTAAGTTAATATGTATACTCTTTATGTATATATCATACTTAGTATGTATACATAATTATATATGTATAAGAAATCAACAAGTAACTTTTCTGTTTAAAAAGTATTGACATCTTATTTTTGTATGCTAAATATGTAATTTTTTTTCTACAGTACAGGCTTTTTCATATCTGCACTCCAATATGTAATATATAGGAGGTTTGAACTTAGACTTTTACACAACCTTGAACTATCCATGCTATGTTATTAAATTGAAAGAAAAAAAAATAATTATACTGTCTTCCATCGAGTTAACAAATAAATAAATAAACAAACAAAGATTTTTCAACTTCAGTAAAAAAAAACAATTTTTTTTCTTGATAACCAATTTATTCTAAATTATAAGACTAAATTATTGCACAAGTTATATCTTTTTCTATGCCTGTCTATTTGAATTTAATTCTCCATTTTAACATCCAAATAACTTTATGCAAGAAAGAAAACATTTGACAGTTCCCTTTCATTTTTCTAACTATAAAACAATCAATAGTCTTTTTAGTAAGTTTGCAAAATGAAAACTTAAAATTCTTTACTTAACAGTTCTTTTCACTTGGAATTTCAAATCGTTTCATCTCTTTGTTCTATATTTTAAACTTGAAAATTTTTTCAAAATTATTTTTCTTAATTGCATGATTTTAATTAATCCAAAGTTATCGGTTTTTATTAACGTAAGCTAGAATAATATAAATGAAATTCTTCGTTTTTGCAATAAACCAATTTTTCTTTCACTTTCTTTAGCATTGGATTTAATATTTTAAAATAATATGCATTATATATGTGCATGTTTTACTAAATTTTTTAGAAATCAGTAGACTTTCCTGCCTGTGCTTCTGTATATAGGTACCATTGATTTCATATATGGATAGTATATATACTGTAATGGGAATGGTACTACTGCTTCTGCAGATGATTTATATATATATATATTAAGCATTAAATCACCCCACGTGGTTAAGAAATCCAGTACCGCCCTCTGGGAACTAATATATAAATACATTAGAGTTCGTATTTCAAAATAGGTATCGTTTTGAGTTGGCTATTTTGAAATACGAACTCTAATGTATTTATATAGTAGTTCACAGAGGGCGGTATTGGATTTCTTAACCATGTGGGGTGATTTAATGCTTAATATTTGTATATTTATTTCAGTATAGCGTTATGCACTGGGATTATTTTAATATATATATATATATATGCAGACATACAGATGAATACATTAAATATGTAACAAACCGCCATGATATCATTCAATGTGCCATCGGTTCAAGAAAGACTAATCGAATCTTAAGTTTCTCTAATGAAGCATAATTACAATTGATATTGATGATGATGATCAAGCTATTTGTCTCTTAACGGCTTTACATAAGATATCCAAGTTAGATTTTCTGATTCTCTTACTTCAAATCATCTCTCAATCACACTTAACTTTCATACATGAGTATCTTTTTATAAATGGGGTTTAAACTATGCTACCTACTAATTTAGAATGCCACCTCATTTTAAGAAAAAAGCCTGCAAGTATAACACAACTCTGGAAACACAATAGCAATTTTCACCAGCGATGTTCCAATCTTTCTCTCAGGTCATGACATGATTTCTCAGAATCTATAGAGTATCGTTCATATATGCATTTGGAATGAAGAATGATTCAGATGAAAAAATAAGTCAAGTAACAAAAATAGTTTATTTAAGATAATTCCAATTCATGAATATTACAGTAACATATTTATATATCACTATAATCTTTTTTAACTATATATTCCCATTCAATATTAATGTTATAGTTTATGGAAAGAGTAAAATACTTAATAAAAAAATGATTGCAAACATGATTCTACATAATATATACCAATTTTCCATATACAATATTAATGTTTAAGTTAATACACTGTACAGACTTACACACACCTGTACATATAACATAATACATAAGGGTTCGAACTCGGACTTTCACACGACCCTCAACTCTCCATGCCATCTCATATTATTGACCCACCACATGTTGAAAAGATAAATAATCACCAATATATGTGTTTCATGCTAAACCAGCACTCATCAGTTGGTCCAGATTATCATCTCCACACATATATACAATCAGTGCTCAGCCTTATATTAAGATAGACAATCTTCATACCTTAATGAACAATCTTCAAACTACTCCAACCCATAACTCTTTAGCTGTCCATTTGTAAATATATATAAGAAAGACTTAAGACCATGTTCACACACAACATTTATCATATTTAATGTTTTCATGATTATATAATGTAAATAAAGTATTTTCAAGGATTAAACCATGTATTATTTTGTATTGTATATATACATATGCATATATAACAAATATATCTTAATGAAAGTTTTAAAATATTGAGACCTCTTATTTATAAGGATATAAAATTTAAAACTTTTTACTATGGCTATTTTAATAATTTAATAGGTTTACTGTCATGGGCACATTTTTATGCCTCATTGGTAACTTAAATAAAAAATTAAACCGTTTATATCTTTATTGTCATTTATGTTCTTATATTAAATAGGCAAAACTCTCCATACAATAATGCCACTCAGTGCAAGCCAGAGTAATCAATGGATGCCAGAAGGCTTGTGCATAAAATCCCGCCTATTCAGATCCAATGTTCCTAATTGATGAAAGCCACAAGCTAAAAACTAGTCTGGGGATATTGTATAAGTAGGCACTAGATGAGGATTTTATGCACAAGCCTTCTGGCATCCATTGATTACTCTAGCTTGCTGTGTGTGGCAATAAATATAGTGAGTTTTGACTGTTTTAACAACAGTTATACACAAGTATAAGAGGTGTTTGTCATATGATGTTTATTAACTCATAATCTTCCCACTTATGTTGAGTTCTTCAATTTTTCAGTTACACAATACTCTTGCTGCATATTTTGAATCTCAGCTTGCATTTTATTTTTTCTTCTCTTCTTTGTATACCTTATATAGCCTTTGCATGGGTTATGAGAATAAGTGTTCCTATTAACCTCAGCCTTTTTCCTTACCCTTAGTTTGCTTATCTGGTAATTAACAGCTATCATCTATTTTTCCCTTTTATTTAATTCAAACGAAATCTAGTAACTATTATTAAGTAGATCTCTTTGAATAAACATTGGATTAAATCATGAAATCAATTTAGAAAAGAAAAAAAAATTTAAGTACAAAAGTTAGTTTTTGACTTGAAGGAAGTTAAGTTTAAACTAGGTAATTTGAATATTACACAATCTTTACTTATATATTTGTATTCTCCCTCAACTCTTCTATAAGAAAATCTAAATGGTTTATAGTTCTGATTATTTCAGATGTTAATATTCACTGCCTAGAGAACACAAGTGGTTTCTTTGTAACTATGTGTATAATTTTTATGATATACACAATTTTACAAATTTCCATTGTAGTAAACCATTTTTACAAAATTATTATTACTATTTTATTTCATTTAAATTTCGTGTTTAGTGTTAATATAATATAGATTGTCAATCAAAAGAATTTAATCTCACTATTTTTATTTTATTGCTTTTAAAATATTTGGTCTATCAATATATTTGGTACTAAGATGACCTATAATATGGAGTGATTCCATATTTGACTCATGTTACATTATTCCAATAGTAAATGAATTTTTCTTTCGATATAAGTTTCTTTCATCTATGCTTCTATATATATATATACACGTATTATATAATGAGCTTGCAAATAGCGCTTAACAAGTTTTTCAGAATATCCCCAACCTCAGACCGGTTTCTGCTACTGTCTTCATCATTAGCAAGCTCATTATATAATATTTGTAATTCAAGCTTGTTAAATTAGGTCATGTGACACAAGACTTGATTTCTTTGTAATATATATATATATATATATATATATATATATATTGTACCCTCACTTCCAGGAAATATGTAATAACAATCAATTAATCTAGCTCAGATAAATAATTATATTTACTTTTAAATGTATCCAATCTATAATAATAAACTCTTTAATACTAGCAATCATGAAACTAGCTTTAACTAATAAATAATAATATAGTTCTGTTTTATAAATTAAATAAATAAATATCAACTAAAAATCATGAGACTATGAAGTGAGTTTACAAGTGGCAAAACGAATACATTAAGCCAATATCCCACAGGATATCACCTCAAAAGCATAAGAATACTATCCTTACTCTTATTGCTTAAACAATAAATCTATAGTACTCCTACGTCTTTAATCAAAATTAATTAAGTAAATGACTCTTAATAAATTAATCTGAATATCTCTATCAAAATGATTTAGCTCAAGTTATCTCAGGTTCTTTTTAAAATAATTCTAAAATAATTATAACTTCTGTAATTAAATATGATAAGGGATTTAATATTATTCCCAACTACATCTAACTAATACCAATACTAATAAATATAATATTAATCTTCAATTTATAATTTAATCTCATATCTTTTCTACTTGTAATATTGACCATGTATAATAAATAATAATAATAATGTAATATAATCTTCTATTATCCATCTGGCATCTTAAACAAACATATATGGTATGATATTATAATCTGAGAATATGTGGCAATCATTACTAATATAATTCAGAATAAATATTCTGTGGTTATTCTATGACCATCATAATGATATAATAAATGAAATTTCTTTAATGAAAATCATATCAATAAAACATTATAACTCTTAAATAATAACTTTATTTATGTTGTGCAAATATTATGTCTTAATTCTAATTATCTGTGATTATGTAATTGTGATGTGAAGCAATTAAGTCAACACCAAGATTTATAAACAAAACTTAACAAATTTATTAATAAACTCCAACAATAAAGTATATACATTATATACAATATAAATGAACTTTGTTTTACTCCCATTTAGGTAATCTCACAAAAAAAAAAAAAAATGAATTAAATAAAAAAAATATTAGATACAAAAAAAAAATTGTTTTATACAATTCTTATTATTAAAATATTACCATAATATCTTTATAGCCTCCATTACGTTTCTTTAAATTATTACATTGCAAAAAGTATTATTTAAATTATTAATTCAATATACCTTTATTATTTATTATTTGGTTTTTAAAATACTTTTATTATCTCATATAATTATTTCTAACCTATTCATAATGTAAATAATCTTAACTAATAACATATCCATTAATCTAGACTGCTTATTACTCATCAATGTAATGTCAAATAAAATGTAAGCATTGATGTGTTATTATTATAAAATAATTTTTATATAAAATTATGATCACTTATATTCTTCAAATGTGATTTATGTATATTTCTTTTACTTGTAAAAATATGCATTAAAATTGAATTTTTTTGAAACTTAAGGACTAAATAATATCTTTAGAAAAACACATTTCGTTCATCATTTATTTATTTGTAATAAATAATAATGAGTCCCAAACATAAAAAAGTTTATGATTCCTTATTAACAAGTTATAATCTTGTACTCTTTACCCTTACTCTTATCCTTACTTTTAAAACAGTATAATCCATCTTATTCTCCTTAATAATAATTCTGCATTTCAAACTTATTTATCATTTTATATTTTGGAAAACTATCTTTTACGATGCCATCCAAGCAATATCGAAAGTAAATACACCAGTAGGTATATGGATAGCACTTCTATTAAATAACCATCATGGTCATAGTGTATCATAAATAAGGTATGACTATTTTAGTTCATCACCTCTAGTAATAAACATAATGTCCAAGCTATTTATTCAACTCTATGGAACATTACAACTTCAACATACAGGAAATAACACAACCATGAACATATACAAGCTATAGGGCTAAGTTATCTATACTTGCACAATAACTACTATTTTCTACACTTATTCCCATATAAACAAATCCTACATAAACATTATCTTGGTCCCATTTAACTTAATACCAAGCTTACACCGCTAAATCTATTCCTACATACTTATAACAATAAATAAATTCATGTCCAAAATAAACATCTAATCAATCAATAAGAAAAAATTATTTTATCCCTTAGTAACTTTACACATAAATACAAACAATCAGCATCGATATTCCAGTTTATTATTTTCATCACTTAAAATAATGCTTAAATTTCGTTATAATAGAATCATATACTTATATTTCTCTTCTATTAAATGTACTTATAATATTCCTAAAAGTATGCATATTTTTAACATGAACAACAAATTATAAGCTATGTGTATGCATTGTGTTTTTCATACTCATTTCATATATTCATACTAAAATATACAATAGTAAAATACATAGTAAAA
Organism: Epiperipatus broadwayi; assembly: GCA_028023455.1. Lineage (NCBI taxonomy): Eukaryota > Metazoa > Onychophora > Udeonychophora > Euonychophora > Peripatidae > Epiperipatus > Epiperipatus broadwayi. The sequence goes on from JAQFVV010006249.1 coordinate 541,406, forward strand.
TGATCAATACTTTTATAATTGTTACCATCAATAATACTTCTTCATGGTCAATTGTTCCATTAATATTTCTGGATCACAAACTAAATAAAATATTATTTAAATATCATTCATTCCACATCATCATACTTAAAAAAAATATTAAGTTTTTTTTTAAAAATTATTAAAGATTTTTTTAAAAAATAATTAAGCATTATATTAGTAAATAATTTAATGTTCTACATTCCTACCCCACTTCTATTTTATGAATAAGCATAAATATGAAAGTTAGTAAAAAAAATAAATTTAATCATATTTACGAAAAGAAATTCCTTCAAAAAAAAAATTCACTAAAGAGAATGTCTTTTTCTCCTGGTACAACGTTGTTGATTACGCTTCTGATACCAAAAACTATACATGCTCTAATATTCCACATTGCAACACAAACAATTCAAGATGACTGTTCCAAACTAAATACGGTAAGTTCACTTTTCACTTCAGAATATCCAGATTTATTTACTTAATTATTACTTTGCCTCCAAAATTTTAAATAATTCACGAATTCCATTGCTATGTGAATATAGCATTAAAAGTACTTTTGATATTTTGCGCTAAAATAGTTTCCAAGTTCTTATAACTTTTATCCATATTTCCCAATGTTCAAGTTTTCTGATACAGCATCAAAACAGCGTTCCAAATTGGTTTTCATGATATAAATAAAATTCCATAATAATTTTATAACTTTTGTATGTCCAGCATACATTAATTAACTTATTTTGAAGATTTTTCAATGTAACATAAATTATTTTACTAATAATCTTCATTTTTTTAGTTTTTTTAAAATTATATTTTTCAAAATCAATTTTTCAATATTTCTTTATAAGAAATATTTCAGCATCTTAAATAATTGTCATTTTTACATTAACAGCTTTTTTAAACAAAAAACTATTCTATTTTTAAATATCTTTCCAAATAAAAGATTTCATTTTTTTTCTTCTTTCCATCTTGAATCTTCTCCATAAAATTTTATCTATTAAATTTACTATTAAATTAACACAATCACTCAACATAGGCAAAATCATATGTCTTGTAGAAAAATAATAATGAGATATTTTCCTCCATAAATTTATGTTCAGTGATGACTCCTCCATGTTTAAGTTAATGTTAAATTAGATGAAATAAATCAGCAGGCAAGGAATTACTTAATTTTTTAGCAACACATTTCTATATCACATGATCTAATAATAATGAGTTAATATCCTTTTTTTTAAAATTAAAAATGATAAAATTGACTATTACTAATATACATGATTAACTAAAGTTGCTGTGACAGCTACAACGATAGTAAGAATTATAATAATAGTAATCTGCAAAATTGGTGCAGCTCTTATATACTCAAGCCTACTCCACTTTGATTGGTCCGTTAAATAATACTTACTTCCAATGACCCTGGGCCAAGAACGCTAGATTAAAGTTAAAACTAATAATAATTTATTAAATATTTATTTTTATCATATTATTTAATTCTTAATTAATTTTCATATTTTATTCACACTTAATAAATACTTTAAAATAACTTTTAAAAATCACCTTACAATATTTATTACTATTTCTATCCTTATTTTAAACAAAACGTATTTATTTTCAAAATAAAATACAAATTTGATTTTATCTATTATATTTATTTAAACAACCTAATTTAATTGTATTTTTATATTGGACTATTTCCATCATCTAATATGTGTGTTGAATGTCTTTAGAAAAGTTTAATTTTTAGTTAAATATTCCAAATGCATTCAACTGTTAGTAATATCACAGCAAACAGGTTAGTATACGCACAATGTTTCGAGAGGTATTTTTCTCCCCTCTTCTTCAGGTGTTGCTGGCCTGACCAGTGACAGTACTAGCATGGGATTCGAACCTGGGTCCTTAGATTCTTGATTATTGAAATTTAAGGTAATGCTCTAACCAACTGAGCCATCCTGCCAAAGGCAACAGTATGTAGTAATTTCATATACTTATCTATGAGGTTCCTCCTGATTTCTCCACTTTTTCCTCAGAGCAAAGTTGATTAGTGATTTCCATACATTATGTATAGTCACACTAGGTTGGCTTATGGGATTTTTTGCCATTGTCATGTGAGCAGCTTCTTTAAATTTTCTTCTTTGTACCTTTTCTTCTTTATCCAATATTTTTGTATTTTCCCAATTGAACGTATGTTCATTGGTCCATACATGGTCTGCTACCTTAGACACATCTGTTTTCTCTCTTCTAATCATCAGTTTATGTTCTTGCAAGTGCTTTTGAATGGGACGGCTGGTCTCACCAATATATGTTCTTCCACATTCACATGGTATTTCATAGATGCAGTTTTTTCTTTGCAGCATTTCAAGTTTAGGCTTTGTAGATGTTAGAATTCCTTGTAGTGTGGTATGGCTCTGAAAAGCTGCATCTATGAAATACCATGTGAACGTGGAAGAACATACATTGGTGAGACCAGCCCAACAGAACAGCTTTTCAGAGCCATACCACACTACGAGGAATTCTAACATCTACAAAGTCTAAACTTGAAATGCTGCAAAGAAAAAAACTGCATCTATGAAATACCATGTGAATGTGGAAGAACATATATTGGTGAGACTAGCCGTCCCATTCAAAAGCACTTGCAAGAACATAAACTGATGATTAGAAGAGAGAAAACAGATGTGTCTAAGGTAGCAGACCATGTATGGACCAATGAACATACGTTCAATTGGGAAAATACAAAAATATTGGATAAAGAAGAAAAGGTACAAAGAAGAAAATTTAAAGAAGCTGCTCACATGACAATGGCAAAAAATCCCATAAGCCAACCTAGTGTGACTATACATAATGTATGGAAACCACTAATCAACTTTGCTCTGAGGAAAAAGTGGAGAAATCAGGAGGAACCTCATAGATAAGTATATGAAATTACTACATACTGTTGCCTTTGGCAGGATGGCTCAGTTGGTTAGAGCGTTACCTTAAATTTCAATAATCAAGAATCTAAGGACCCAGGTTCGAATCCCATGCTAGTACTGTCACTGGTCAGGCCAGTAACACCTGAAGAAGAGGGAGAAAAATACCTCTCAAAACGTTGTGCGTATACTAACCTGTTTGCTGTGATATTACTAACAGTTAGTGCATATACTAACCTGTTTGCTGTGATATTATTAACATTTGTTTGCTGTGATATTACTAACAGTTGGTGCATATACTAACCTGTTTGCTGTGATATTACTAACAGTTGAATGCATTTGGAATATTTAACTAAAAATTAAACTTTTCTAAAGACATTCAACACACATATTAGATGATGGAAATAGTCCAATATAAAAATACAGCTAGAACACCATCATCACAAACCTTCAGAAAAACAACCTAATTTAATCTTTATAACAGATAATATTATTTTATTCTTGAATAAACCAATTTACTATTTTTAAATCTTATATCAGAATTTTAAATAATTCTGCAACTTTGCTATAACTTTTCAAGTACAGGTGGTAATATTACACGTCACGTGATTTACAAAAATAAATGAGACTCTCATAATTTAACTGAAAATAAATTAAATGATTTAATTTTACAAAATATTACATAAAAATAATATTATAGCAAAATTTAAAATAATTATTTTAATATTATAGAATCAAATATACACTTTTCTCTCACCTTATTACTTTTAATTAAATGATTTTTAAATATCACTATTAAATACAATTCTCATTGTTAAATAATCTATTTGCTTAACTTTAAATTACTACTTTTAAAATTTACTTTAATCATTCACTTATAAGACTTATTAAATCAGTACTTATTATGGCCAGCTTTCCCAACCATACAATCTTATAATGATTTTTAGTTAACTGTTTTCTTCCAAATACTAACATAATATTATACAGCAATTATTTTACTTGCCCTAACTAAATTATTAAAAGATCATCAACATATAACATATATCCTTCCCTTACTTAACTTTAAAATTTAAAAATTTCCAGTAAATTGATAGAAATAATCCATCCTTACCTAAGCAAAAGGGTACAATATATATATATATATATATATATATATATATATATATATATATATATATATATATATATATATATATATATATATATAAAAGTATAAAAACTAAGTTGATTATGATGAGTTAGAAGATGTTAACAGTTACAAATACCTTGGTCAGATTATTAATACAGATGGAAACATAATGGATGAAATTAATCATAGAATTAAACTTAGTTGGAGTGCTTTTGGTAGAAATAACTTGATACTAAAAGGAAATATGCCTATGTGTTTGAAAAGGAAAGTTTTTAATAAATGAGTTTTATCAGTTCTTACTTATGGATCTGAAACTTGGACACTTAATAGAAGAGCAATACAGAGACTTCATACCACTCAAAGAAGTATGGAGAGATGTATGTTGGGAGTAACAAGAAGAGATTGAAAACCCAATATATATGGGTAAGAGAACAAACAGTTGTTACTGACCTCATTGAAAAAATTAAAAGACTGAAGTGGAGTTGGGCTGGACATATTGCTAAAAGAGATGATAATAGATGGACAACTGAAATCTTAAACTGGATTCCAAGAGATTGTAAAAGACCCAGAAAGCGACCACATGTGAGATGGATGGATGAAATAAGAAAGTGGGCAGGGGTGATGTGGAAAAGAGAAGCTAAAGTTCAGAGATGGATTGAACTTGGAGAGACCTTCATCCTGCAGTGGATTGATAATGGTTGATGATGATGATATATGTATTACAGAAACATCTTGATTAGACTGACCTCATATATAGACTGCCTTATACAAGCATTTTATTTAACAGAAAAAAAAAATTCAATTGCTTACAACCTTTAACAAACATTTGCCTTCTATACATTGAGCCCTAACTCATCATACTTAGCATCATCACATACATCTTTAGAGTCTCAAACTAAATATGTAATTCACTAGCAATTGCTTTCTGATTGACTCTACAAGAATTACTATTTTAGTAGAGCATTAGTATATTTATAAATGTACAGATTGCCACACAGAAAAAATAAAAGTTAAGCATTGATTTCTTGACTTTTAAAAACAAGTTTATAATCGTAACGTAATAGCAGCTGTTATTTTACTTTGCATCAAAACAATGCATGTTAAAAATAATTTCTTAAGTATAGACATAGTGAAAGTTATTTATATAAAATAATTTTCTCTCTTTTGTTACATTAAAAATTGAAATTGTTTTCAGAATCAGAAATAAATTAAGTAATATATATGTATAAAAGGATCCCATGTAACCAATATTTGTCAATCTAGATTTTATTTTAAATGTTTTTAAGAATAACTTTACTTTGCGCTCATTTCTTTATAAATTTTAATATGCTATTAAGGTTACATATCAATTGTGTTGTTGCCCTGAAAATGTTTGCCTCAATATATATAAGCCACTTGATTTTTTAGTTTATATGTGATAGGCTGAAAACCTCTCACATGTGCTTTTAGAATGCTTGTATAAAAGCCAATCAAATGTAATGATGACTGTATAGGGAGCTCTTAAGTCACAACACAAGGCAGAGATTTTATTAAAAAAAAGGAGGTTCTACCTTTGACTTTACTTAAATTTCAAAGGTGGAATCACCTTTTTCTTATAAAATCTCTGTCTTGTGTTGTGACTTAAGAGCTCCCTATACAGTCATCATTACATCTTATTGGCTGTCATACAAGCATTCTAAAAGCACATGTGAGAGGTTTTGAGCCTTTCAATTTAATTAATAACTGCTTGTGCTTAATAAATAATATTTATGCGTGATAGTATTTTCAAGTGAGCAATTTATTTACGCACACTGATTACATAGTAATATTTACTAAGGCAATAAACCTTTGAGCATGTGTGATGTGATGTGATGTGATGTATTATGGCTTCTCCTTAAACGAAGTCAAGAATATCTCAGCAATTATGCCCAGATAAACCTGTTAGCCACTTTCTTTTACATTCCCCACTCTAAATTTACCCATAATCTGCTCTATCCCATTTCCACAACATAATTTTTGTCAACTCTATAACCTTTATATCTAAATCCCCCTTATCTTTTCCCAAACCCAGCATAAAAACCAATAATTCACTTTCTGTATATTCACTCTTTTCATATTTATTTTTCCACAACTTCATTATATGTACCCTTTCTGTTTTCAAACATTTACATTCAATTAACAAATGCCTAATATTTTCAATTCCTTCCTTACATAATTTACAAAATAAATCACCCATATTTTTCCATTTACATGTATATACTTTTGTAGCTAAAGATCCCGTTCGAGCCTTAAACAATAAATTACTTTCCTTACTATTATCATATATTAACTCACACCTAATATTCTGTTTATTTCTATATATATTTAAACTCTTTTTACTCTCCATACTATTTCTTCATCTCTCTAACTCCCTAGTCTTTATTAATAAATTTATTCTTTTATCACATTCCTTACTACTATAACATTCAATAATCCTCTTAACACAATCATCCCATCTTTTGTACAAATATACTGATATAAATTCTTTATCCAAATCTTTTGCATACCGCATTACTTTTCTCACCCAGCTTGTTACCTGCCCTTTACTCATAACCCAATTAAATACTATTTTAGCTATTCTTTTATTATCCATAAACTGCAATCTACCAAACATTTTCATTTTACTTTTTGCATCTCTCATATGAAAACTTGACCATCCCATTTCTCCTTGAATTGCCTACCTTCATATTAGTAAGCTTGTGGTTAAGACCTGTAGAGGTCCCTACCTTCGTATTTTCAAGCGCACATGCTTAAAGGTTTATTGCCTTAGTAAATATTAAAACATTATTGATAAAGATAATTTTATATTATGCAGAATTATTGTAAGTATGAAGCAATATTTTTAAATTAATTTTATTTTTGAATAAATTAATAATAATATGTTACTTTTTATATAAATTAGGATATTTTAATAAAAATAATTGGGAAATGTAACCATTTTATTTAGATATAAATTTTATTAATTATAGTGATGAAAGGAAATTGCCCTGTTCAGTTTTGTGCAGTGGTAGAATATATATAAAATATATTTCGAGGCTAGAGCAACTGCTACAATAAGTTTAAATAAAAAATATTCCTCTTATGTTTAAATAATAAATATTTACAAACAGAATGTGTCTATATGAATAAAGTGATTTAGAAATCTAAACATTTATATATGTTTTATTAATTATAGCAACAAAATAGTATCGGTCTGTTCGGTTTAGCGTAATGATCAGAGTATATATGTAATATATTTTGAACTTATGCCTAGAAATTTGAAGCTTGGGTAATTGTTACAAATAAGTTTAAATAAAGAAATATTTCTTTTATATTTAAATAAAAAATATTTATACTCAAAACATATTTCTACTGATGAAATGATTCGAAAATGTAAAAAAAAAATATTTACATTAAATTTTATTATCTTGGTGTCTCAGCATCCCAGTAGTAAAGCACCTTTGTGCCCTGCACAACCTGCACACCTGTGTATGGAAGCCATGTGCATATACATTTTCTTTTGAGAAATTGTCTTCCACCATCTAAACTTATAAAGATTTATTTTGCAAAATAGCCAAATATAACTTTATTTAGTAAATGAAATAAACATGTTTTTACCTTATATATATATATATAAGAAATGAACCTTCAATAAGTAAACTTTTAATAATACAAATTTATTATAAATGCTAACCAAACAAAAAGAAATAATCTATATAACACATAATTCTCTCCATTTACAATATGTTGTTTCTTAGCATCATTGTGGTGAACCCGACAATCCAGAACATTTGTTTGTCCAAACTGTGGACATAAAGTGCCAAATTTTAATCATTTTGGGGGGGGGGGGATACTATGCACATTTATTCTGCAACACTTAAAGATGAATAGTAAATCATGTGTACACATTACTTTTGCTAGATGATCGATTACTCATGCCAGCATTTTTTCATGACATCATAGCTTAGTTTAAATCGTAAAATGATGTGCAAAACCAACATTTTGATTAATTACTTTTTCCTCATCAGAATATTATCTAATATTTACTTACAAATTAATTCAATTTCTTTTTAGAAGATTTTAAATGTGTTTAATTCGGCCATTATATATACATTTATTTGTGCGACTACTTTCATCAGTGCCAGAATAATACATAAGTATCTGACTATCGCTACGACACTTTTTTAGAATGGCTGTCAGTCACTTTTTATAATATAATATAGAGGATTTATGATTCCCCCCCCCCCCTTCAGCTGAGAACTTATTCAAACACTTTTTACTCACCAGTTGGGTGCGCTTAATTATTGCCAAATCTTCTATTCTCTCTAAGCCATAATACGCAAAATGATATATTCATTTTATTTAATTTAAAAATGCCGTAAATTCCTTTTAACTGTTAAAAAAACAAAATTGATAAATATGATTCCTTTTTGTTGTTGTTGTTGTTTTGTTTTATTTTTAGATGTTTTATTTATTCATTATTGTCTTTTTTAAACATATTTTTTGTATGTATAGAATATTTACTAAATGTATTAGTTAAAATTTTTCGTAATTCATTTTAAAACATTTTTTTCTGATATCAGAATAGCATTATCTAAAGCTATTTTATTTGAAAATTTTGATATTAACATTCTTGGAAAAATTCACATATTCTCGATATTGGATAAAGAAATAGAAACAGTTCAATTTCTAGATAAAGTGATCGTCGCGTGCTTGTAATTCTAAAAAAAGAAGCGGGCGGGGGGGGGGGGGAGGGGGGCGATGAAACGAGCATTTATAATTTTAAATCTACTGTAGTTTATCAGTGTTACTTTTTAAATATTTAAAAAGATTATAGTTCAACTATTTCTATCCCATATTTTTTTTATCTTACATTTTATTTATTGATTTAAAGTTGTAAGAAATGTGTTTGAAGTGCTGGTATATACATAATATATAATAAACACGCACTTACAATTTATTTGATTGCGCTAGCGTGTTTATTAGTACATCGACGTGAAAAACACCTTTCGAGCGATTTTTATATAAGAAGATTGAAAGTATGAATTACATTGCCAGATGTTTAAGATATAAGATATCCACAAGTCAATAATTTTTTTTAAAAAAATTGCAAAACGAAAACATTGATTATACAGTTGCGTTTAAAATGATTTTGAGGGACGGGGCTAAAATAGAAGCATTTCTCTCGTCAAAAGAAACGGAGCACGTTATTTTAAGACTGGAAAAATAAAAAGATCCACTTTCAATGAAGTTTCATTAATTCACTTTGGGATTATTTACTTAATAAGAATAAAATTACAAAGAAATTAAGTCATATGTCACATGACCTAATTAATTATTGATTATCCTAGCACCTCCCTGAGGAAGCCATTAGCAGAAATCGTTTTGGGGATGGGTATATTCTGCAAAGCTTGTTAAGAGCTTATTTGCAAATTCTATATATAACTTAATAAGAAGTATAGAATTTTTTTTTTTAGCTAAGATTAATAAAAAATCTGCCGACATTTTAAACATTAAGATAGATTTATTAGTGTGTCTTAAAGAATCATTTTGTTTTACATATATATGTATATTCCAAGATTTGCAATATCAGGCACTCATACCTGGAGCCTAATTGCAAATATAGGGGATTTGAACTTAGACTTTCAAGCCCCTTCACTATCCACACTATCTTATACTACTGATACACTTGAACACATATATGTTGAAAAGATAAATAATCACCAATATATGTATTTCATGCTAAACCAGCTCTCATCAGTTAGTCCACATTACCATCTTCCATACATATATATATAAAATCAGTATTCAGTTTATATTAAGATATCAAATCCTTACACTTTAATGGACAGGCTTCAATCTACTCCAACCTCCAACTCTTTAGCCATCCATACCATTGAAAATTTGATGATAGAATTCCCAAATCCCATGCTGATGCCAATATTGTTGTCATGGCCATGTTGACCTGAAGTCACTCTGATCCCTCACATATAGGACAGTATCCATTTAAATACATAGAAGAGGGATGGGCAGAATGCAGGCTTAATATGTAAGATTTGAAATACCAGGCACTCTTATACCTGGAGCCTAATTGCAAATATAGGGGATTTGAACTCAGACTTTCAATAGCCCTTTCACTATCCACACTATCTCATATTACTGATACACATAACCACACACATGCAGAAAAAGTAAATAATCACCAATATAAACACTAATATAAACTGAGCACTGATTATATATATGTATGGGAGATGGTAATCTGGTTTAGGATGAAATACATATATTAGTGATTATTTATCTTTTCTGCATGTGTGTGGTTATGTGTAAAAGTAGTATGAGATAATCTGGATAGTGAAGGGGCTTGAAAGTCTGAGTTCAAATCTCATATATTTATATATATATATATTCCAAAAAAGTATTAAAATAAAAAAGATAATAGCATGATTTTAATACTTGAGAGTTTATAAGAAGTTCAAGCACTGAAAACGACAGAGCTGAATTTGATCATAGACCTTAAGCTGCAGAGTTTGCCATTGCACTACAATACCAAATCATGCTGGCACCAAAAAGAAGTATTATGGTATGTATATATTATGAATATTAAAAAGAATATTTTTTTTGAGATTTTGCATAAAGACCCAAAAATCATACTGTCACTGACTGTCATTAATTAGTAATATAAGTTTGGGTTTGTTCACACCTACTTGAAACAGAGACTGGTAAATTTAAATTCCTTCCTACCACATTTAAGCCACCTAGTGTAAGATTTTAGTAATCAGTAGATGCCAGATAGTACTTCTTAATAAATCCTCATTCAATGTTATTCTTTACACTATTTACAGACCAGCTTCTAGCATATGACCCCCATCTGTGAGAATCTTTAGATATTGGTGCAGTACACCTGGACCTTTTAAACATATTGCCCTCTTCTTCTAGATACCATCTTTGTTTTACTATCAAACCACTAACTCCAACAGAAAACCATATTAACGTTGTTAATCAAAGCCAGAATGCTTCTAAAGTTATTTAGATCTAAAAACCCAATTTAGTACCTATGTATTAAGGCTCTTAATTTTTTTAAGAACTGTAGGCACATTTATTCTCTGGCCAAAACTGACGTAAAACCAATTTAATTTTCCTCTGAGAGAGCAAGTAATATGTACTTGTGAGCTAGTGCAGCAATTTCATAAATAATCTGCTATTTTTACAGTTTTGTAAATTCATTATTATTATTATCACCATCATCTAATTTGCATTCATCTGCTGTTGCAATAATTGCTGATATAATTATTGATTTATTTGTTGGGAAACAATTCTATTTATAGATGCATGGATTTATTATATAGTTACAGTATTAGTCAAATAAACTTTTCACCTATGCATGTAACACTCACTTGTAAATCTCTGCCTGATCATATTTTCATTAGATTTATTCAGCATTATAATTTTGAATCTGGAATATCTGAATTAGCCATTATGGATCATTTTGCAATTCTTTTAAAATTGTCTGTAGCTTGTGGTAATACAGATATCTACAGGTATGTTAATAAATTGTCACTGTAAAATTAAATTATTTATTCAGAACTGACTTATATTTTTGACCGAGATAACATAGATACTACCTTCTTACAATTGCAGATTATTTGTGGTTCTTTAGTTGATAAAGCTACTAATTGTATTAAATTGAATAGTAAAAGGAGAAAAAGGTCTCTATGGATTTTGAATCAGTTGGTTAAAAAAATAGTTTAGAACCTTCTGCTAATTTAATTACTGTGAAGCAGATTAATAAAGAAGTTAAATACCATATCAAAATAGCAAAATTAAGTTATTATAGAGAACTTCTTTGTAATAAAAATATGTCATTAATATGGAAATCAATTTTTTGATTCAAAAATCTTCCAATCAAACTGATTGTATTAAAGATAATGGTTACATACTAGAAGTACTTGGTACTGAAAAACACAGGCTGATCTTTTTAATAATTTCGTTACATATATGCCTCCCATGGAACTATTAACAATTTTCTTCTAAATTTGTTTTAGATTCTTTCTTTTTTTCTGAAGTTTCTGATGTTCAGTTATCATACCTAATTGGTGGTTTAAATAATATGCACTCTTCAGGCTTAGCTAAATTAGTATCACAAATTATTAAAGATAATAAGTTAGCTCTTCTCTCGGTTTTAGTTTATTTATTTAATCTTTCTTCATCTGCTGGTATATTTCCTTATTGCTTAGAAGTTGCCATTATTACACCCATTTTTAGAAAAGGTGACCCATTAATCATTAGCATTTATAAACTTATTTCAATCATTTCTGTTATTGCCAATATATCTGTGATGATAGTTAAGAATAAGATGATGTCATTCTTCAATAAACATAACGTGATTTCTGTACACCAGTTTAATTTTGTTGATGAAAAAAGTATTTTGAGTGCTATTTATAATCATGCACGTAATTTAATCATTAGATAAGGACCTTGAGATATCAGCTGCTTATTTGGATTTATCCAATGCATTTGACACTGTTAATTATGCAGTTCATATGTTTTTAAGGTCATTTGCTTCCTGGTTAATAAGGTATTTAATAGACAGAAAATATACTGTTAAAATACATGGTGTTAATAGTGATTTTAGATTTCAGAAATATTGCCATATTTACAACTTCCTTTATTTTGGTGTAATATTTTATATAAGTGCAATTTATCCACTCTACTTTGAACACCTTTTAGTAAAAAACCTTTTATTGTACATATATGCATAAACAATCTTACATTTTGACTGTCATGCAGTCTTCTTCAGAGCTCTGAAAAAGACTGCAGAACAATCAAAATGTAAGATTGTGTAAGTTTGGTGTTTGACCTTTACTGCTTTTTTATTTTTTTAATGATATCTGCCATCTATGGGCAGAAATAAGAAACTTAAATATAGAATCACTAATGTTAAAATGGAACCACTCAATACAAAACTTCACTAAAACCTTTTGGCTTGCAATCAAACTATTGTTGCAATGTATTATTATATGATAATTTTTGCTTATAGCATTCCAATCAGAGAAAAGATTATATTAGGAGAGTCAACTATATCTGCACCCACAAGCAAAAACATGGAACTCAGCTTGGAAGTAACATTACCATCAAAAATGATGTATGTAAAAATATTAAATAACTGATAAATATAATATCCCTCATATTACTGTCTTTTGGACTTCAAATTTGAAATAAATAAAATGAGTATATAAAAAGCTATTGACAGCTTATGTAACAATTGATAAATCAATGGGCAGACTGAATATAATCATTTCAAGTAGTTGCCCAAACTGATATTTTTTTAGTTTGCTCAATCAGTCCTGGAACCTTTACATTTAAGTCCTTCAAACTATAAATATATTAAGCTATACAAGACAAAAATTCAACTAGCTTACAACACTCAGGATTCTCAGGAATTATCCATGTACTGACTGAACCTAATCCTGCTTAACTTCATTGATAATGTGAGAAATCAATAAATCATAATATGATTTTTATGCTTACATGCAAAGATATAAATATAAATGCAGTTTCAGTCTATAAGAATGTTTTTAAGAGCAATATAAAATGTAAATGAAGTCATCTTTAAAATGTAAGACTGGATAAAAAAGGTTTATAGAAACAATGGCTACTTAGAATTTTATTTTTTTAATTCGTATAAATCATCATCAACAACAACCATTATCAATCCACTGCAGGATGAAGGTCTCTTCAAGTTCAATCCATCTTCTCCGATCTTTAGCTTCTCTTCTCCACACCATCTCTGCACACTTTCTTATTTCATCCATCCAGCTCACATGTGGTCTCTTTCTGGGTCTTTTACAATTTCTTGGAATCCAGTTTAAGATTTCAATTGTCCATCTATTATCATCTCATCTAGAAATATGTCCAGCCCAACTCCACTTCAGTCTTTTAATTTTTTTCAATGAGGTAACACCTGTTGTTCTCTTATCATTTTTTAAATGATTGATTAAACTCTGTGCTGATGATTTAAATACTAGAACGCTATATTAAATGGCATCAGAAAACAAGAATGGTAACTTCTAATATTATGATGACATGTCATTACTTAGATCATATTACCGTATTCTTAGTTACTCTTAACCTACTGAGCCAGAAAAGATACATATAAACACATTATTCTCTATTCTTCATATGTTTACAAGAACTGTGAGTTTTATACATCAGAACAGATGGCATTATTAATTTCGAAATCAGATATTACTGAACTATTTATTTTTGACCGATTCTAAAAATAACTATTATTAGTTTACTATTACTTTACATTTTTACTTCTAACCTTTTAAATAATATTCCAATCGCTTTTTTTTATCGTAGGAAACGCTCTATTTTATTGACTAAGTGGTAAGAAATACTTTAATGCAGTGCCTTCATTTCACTTTATTGTAAGAAGTCATTCTTCGAGTAGTCAAAACCATTTCCCATTAGTTCAATAAAAAAAGCCTGCGAAAGTTTATAAACACTGATATGTTAAAATGATTTGTAAAATATTTAATATTTCTTTTTCTCTTTTTTTAAATCAATAGTAATAAAATTTATACATATATGATAAAATTTAAAATTGTAATTATTTTACTATAAACTTATTTTCTTCTCTCTCCTCTTTCTTTTTCTTCCCAGATCTATCATTTATCTGTTTATTTACTTATCCGTTAATCTATTAAGTAATCTATATTTTATACAATTTATGTATTAATCAATCTACCTTTATATATATATACACACAGTGTACAACATTTCTCGGCTTCCGCTCCGCGGACATTTGGTCCCAAGTATTTACGTGGACCCACATGATGACAACTAGTACATAATATGTATTTTTTTTTACATACAGTGTGTATCAATATACATATGATTTTTCCAAAATAAAATATAAATAAACAAAATAAATGTAAACATCAAATAATAAAAACACAGAAATTCAAAAATATGAAATTTTATGAATCTCAGCACAACGACTAAATATAACATCCCTATCTTAACTACATTTTATTTGCTTTTAAAATACAATTTACCACCTTAACTGTAATCATATATAAATAATTAATTTTTAAAAAACATTAAAAGTATGATTTTACAATATAGCACAGATATGTTTTCGATTTCAGAACATTGCCTGTGATGTAAATTTATTACATTTTATAACGTAGATGTAGACATTTTAGTCAATATCAGAGTACTGTATAGGATCATATTTATTAATGTTTCTTCAGTATATACTGCAATCTATCTATCTATCTATCTATCTATCTATCTATCTATCTATCTATCTATCTATCTATCTATCTATCTATCTATCTATCTATCTATCTATCTATCTATCTATCTATCTATCTATCTATCTATCTATCTATCTATCTATCTATCTATCTATCTATCTATCTATCTATCTATCTATCTATCTATCTATCTATCTATCTATCTATCTATCTATCTATCTATCTATCTATCTATCTATCTATCTATCTATCTATCTATCTATCTATCTATCTATCTATCTATCTATCTATCTATCTATCTATCTATCTATCTATCTATCTATCTATCTATCTATCTATCTATCTATCTATCTATCTATCTATCTATCTATCTATCTATCTATCTATCTATCTATCTATCTATCTATCTATCTATCTATCTATCTATCTATCTATCTATCTATCTATCTATCTATCTATCTATCTATCTATCTATCTATCTATCTATCTATCTATCTATCTATCTATCTATCTATCTATCTATCTATCTATCTATCTATCTATCTATCTATCTATCTATCTATCTATCTATCTATCTAAACTTAATGTAATTAGTAGAACTTAAATTAAGACTTTCAAGCTTCCTATATGCTACCACTCTATCTCTTACCACCAATGAACATGACCACGTTGCTGTGAAAAATGTTAAATGATCTCCCATTTGTGGAGATATTTTTTTTTTTACCCAAATATTTATTAAACAAGTACAATGTTTACACTGACAATTATGTATACATGGTAAATTGAAAAGAAAAGCTAGAATTACAAACATAAAAAAGAATTACATGATAATAAATAAATATAAGATAGTATTACTCTGGGTAAGAGGTAAACCTGAATACCTGGTCTACTGTCAACATACAAGTAGGCCAATTAAGCTCACCCAACTCACCTAGATAAATTGCCTCACCCTACCAAGAGTCACTTAGTCAATCTAGAGTTTGGTTAGATCACCATAGGAAAAATCACAACAACTATGAAGGATTAGGTATTTATGCTAAATCTGATGTGATCAGTTAAATATCCATTTTGATAACATAAGGATCTGAACTTCTGATTATTAACAAAATCACTTTCAGCAATATCTTAGACAGAAAAAACAAAGCATTTTACCAGCAATAATTCTTTCAATGCAATCAGAGTCCATGTTTCCTCAAATAATACTTTTGGAGCTAGGAGCATGTCATGGTTTTTAAATTTTATAAGTTTATTCAGAAAGAATTTTCCCTCATGAATTGCACCGGGATTGAAAACCATTTTACAATGAGTAGACCAGAATGCATAGTTGATAAATAATGAAAGCCTAATAGCAGGGATGGATCTTGTCTTAATACTGTCCTTAAGAGAGATAACAAGGTAAAAATTTACTTTAAGGTTATCAGCGATAATCCTTCTAGACCTCCAGAGTCCATGGCACGATTAAACCAGATGATCAAATGTTTCATCATGAGTCTGGCAGAGGGGGAAGATTGGGTCAATTTTGTTGATGCCTCACCTATGGAAGAGAAACCAAGTAGTGCTAATGGCATTTAAATTTATCTTAATAATAAAATCAAAGAATTTCGGTTCCATAGCCCAGCACCTGAAGAGGGAGATGATCTTATTATTGGTCAGGGCAAGTAGCAGGGTTATGGGAATTGTGACAGGGTGAGACTATGTGCTTGCCAAATATTAATCCTGTTAACAAATGTATCATTCGTAATTACCATGTACTTTTGATCAAATCAATTGTGACATCAAGGAAGTTCTTAACTCTAAGAGGGGGTCTATCCATCGGGTTTACTGGCAAAATGACTTGCTCATATCCAAATGATTTGATAAGCATATACAAATGATTTGATAAGATAATTTATTTTTTTCACATGTATGTGGTCAGGTGTATTTGTTGTATGAGTTGGAGTGAATAGATATGGGAAGCATGAAAATCTGAGTTCAAGTCCTTTTAATTGTGTATATATATAATATATTTAATGGATGTTTTTGATAAAAATCTTGAATGTGTGGAGTTATCTATTTAAATCAACTTAATTAAAAAGCACTTAACTTAGAACAACTTCCCCAGACCAAGAGTTAAGTAAACTGACAGTCTGATGCATCCAGAAGGAGGATTTTCTTTTAACTACCACTCTAGATCTAATATAGAGATCAAATCTGCAGTTTACATTTATAGGTGTACGAAATCAAAGTATTACAAACTTTTTAATTTTCTTACTGTATAATAAACCCCTTCATATATATATATTGTGCCCTTGTCTGTAGGTCATAATAAGGTAGATAGGTCAATTACTAAAAAAATTTTAAATTTTAAGTTATATTTGTATGATATATAAATAATAGTAGGATAATTAAATTTTATAGTACAATTTAAAGCTGAAAATACCTGGTATATAACAGTGTAATAGATTATTTTAAAAGAAAACAGTTAAATAAAGCTTAATTATATTCTTGCTTATGGTTATAAAAGCTGGCCATATAAAATAACACAGCTATAAATAGTTAAAAGTATATTAATAATTTGAGTATAATATTTAGAACTAATAAATTAAATAAATGCTAGACGTAGTGTTATAATTGTATTTAATAATCAAAATTAATAGAGTATATTTTATTATAAACTTTGGGATGGTGAGAATTATATTTAGTTCTACATTTTAAAATTATTTTCCAAATTTTTTATAAAAATATATTAGTTTTGGTAATTTAGACCGAGATGTAAATAAAAAATCATTTGATAAAGTTAGTAAACACGTGACTGTATATTATATACCTCCACACACACGCTTGTTAAAATAATAATAAAGTTTGTGAATATGAAACTAAATATAATTGCCATCGATCATTAAAGTGAAAGTTTAAATGTTAAATATTATTTTAATAATTATTTTAAGGTTTAAATAATTTCTGTAAAAGTATAATTGAATTTAAAAATATAGTCTAAATAATATTTAAGACATGACGTCATCAATTCTTCAATTTTAACAGTCTATTATGTTATAAAACTAAAATGGATAAATTTATTCGCGCTAAAATAAAGTTATTGACCAATCAACGGAGGTAAATTAGCAGACAAAAATATAGGGATTATACAGAGCGGGGAGAAGGAATGTGTAAGTGAAAGAGAAAGTAACACATTTTTTAGCTGATAATACCATAGCTGGAAAAGTGATATAAATTTAAAATTTTGTATTTATTTTAAAAAAAAAAGTTCTTCTGTAACCTATAATATATTTTGACTGTATCGATATGAATTGCTAATTTTAAAAGTTATCTTACCAGGGAATTTATTCGAATTTAATCAAAACCTACAGTAGAGATGGAGGTACAAGGGAACATACCTAGATTTATTACTGAAGGAAAAATATTGAGAGAGTACCTTAATACAACTTTATTTATGCTCAACCAGAAACTGATTGTTATAACTCAAAGAAATATAATTGGGACGCTATATGAAAATTTAAAAGAGAAGTTACATGCCGTCAGGAAAAATTTATGACGCAAAATTTATAAGGCTACTTTGAAGTTATTTTATTCTTCTCTATGAAAAAATTTAATATGCGTTTTATTATAAAGAAAATAATGATGAAGAAAGAGTGTTTATCTTTTAAAGGAAAACATTATTAAAAATATAGTACAAGAATTTTGAAATAAAGAAGAGTAAAGAAAAATATGAAAGTGCTATTATGTATTTTATGGAAAGGAGCCCAAAACTTTATCTAATCAGAGAAAATATTATAAAGAATTCAATGGAGAAAATGCTTGATTGATAAAATATAAAATTAAATTACTTAGTGAAAATGGATTCATGGAAATCAGAAAATTTTATTGAAGATTTAAATAACAGTACGTACAAGATGCATCATAAAAGTCGCGCGGGAAAAAGATTAGCAGACAATAGTAAAAGAGAATGCCATGAATTAATAATTGTATACAATATTGTGAAAAACCAAGGATTGTCGTCGATGAAGATTTATTAAACAGAGCTAGTGTTTTACTTTAAAATAGAACATTAAGTGATTGAAGAAGAAATAAAATATATTTTTTTTTTAGCTTGAATATGAACGGTTCAAGAAAGTCTGGTGAAGAAGTATCGTAAATATAATTTCAATATTTTTTACTGATTATATTTAAAATATAAAATGCTATATTAGATTAGGGAAAACATATAAACATAAATTTAATAATAATGAGATTTAAATATAATAGCTTAATAGAATGATAGAAATATTATTTTAAAAATAAAAAGTATGTATGGAAGTTTTAATATCTACAAGAATTAATGGAATGGTGAAGCCTACAGAACACGATCGAGAAGATCAAGATCGTTTTTTGGTAATTTTGGTATTTATTCATAATGCATAATGTATTTTTTTCAGATCATCTATTGATTAAGAATGATGTGTGAAAGTTTTAAAATTATAAGTACACATATTATACAACATTAAAACATATTCTGAGATAAGAATAATTTTAAATATGCATGCAATAAGTTATTTCAAGTATAATTAATAGTATAAGTTGTAAAAACAATTGTGTGATTCTTTTGAACTTTCATGTAATAAAGTATTTAGATATTTTAGAATAGTTTGTATATGATAAATATATGAGAAAAGTAGTAAAAGATTTTCTTAGAGAACAGCTGTATAGTTTTGAAATAAGATGAATTTTATTATTGTTAGAAAGGCAGATAAGAATTTGTCGATGTACTGTATAGAAAAATCTAGAGAAATAAGATCGGATAGTGACTTGGTAGTACTAGTGTAAAGGAAACCAAGATGATGTTTTGCTAAGAAATAAGAAAAATAAAGTATTTGGATCATAGTTAGTTTGTGTGATTTCAGTATAGCTAACTAAGCACTATCACTGAACACATATATTTTGGACAGTGTCTTTACGTATCTTTTAAACTCTTTGATGTTATATAAAGCTGAAGAAATAGCTTTAGCATCACTCCTATAATAGAGGTGGGTAGACAGACAAAGGTCACTCCTCTATAATGTTTTTTTAAATTCACTGTGCCATTATTGTCAAGGTTTATGAAGGATAATATTCTAGTTATTTTGATCCTGTGCATCTATTTTCGCTATCCTTGTTTCGTGAATCTGCATCGTCAGAAAGATATTTTTTATAGAAATAATAAATAAAATAGAATTGAGGGTATGTTATAGTTTAAGTAAGAATAGTTTATTTACTGGAATGTGTTAGAATTGTGTAATTTTAAAAGTGAAAGTACAAAAATCATAAAGAGAGAAAGAATCATATAATACAGTTTAAAACCAATTTGGAAATGAATATAAGATTTTTTAAAAGAGAAGTCTAAAACAAAGTTTTTTTTTTTTTAAGTGATAATAAAATTTGAATATTTTTTATAATAATATTTAGAAAATAAATATTGCATGTTTGTTAAGAAAATAATTCAATAATGTGTAATAGACACATATATTTGTGCATGGTGTGTTAATAATTGTAATTACCATCCGAAGCAAGGCTTGAATGAGTATATTAGATTAATAAGCATTGTATAGTGAACAATAAAACGTAATATCAAATGTAGAAGAATGTGTTTGAATTAGTAGGATTCCATACAACCAATATAAAACTAGAATTTTATTATTTTTGTGGAATGTTTACTACGAATGTAATTTTATAAAAAAATATAATTTAAAAAAAATAGTAGGGATACAAAGTAGTAGTGATAATTATAAATAAATACATTTTGTAACAAGTTAAACTAAAATAAGAAATCCAATAATAATAATAATACTATACTTTCTTAAGTATTTAAACGATAAGAATTAACTAGTAAAATAAGTAGAAGTTTGGTTTTATTGTATAAACTAGTAAAATAATTTTGTGATATGAGAGTAAGGATATCCAATGTACATAATGTAAAATAATGTTATTTGTTTTTGTTATTAATAAACTTTGTTGTAAATTTATTATAAAGCTTTGTGTCTTCGTTATTATTTCTCCACATGGATGCATGATATCACAATACACATTTGTAATTGAAATAGACATATAGTTTTGCACAAAATAGGTAAACATAAAAGTGTTATAATAATTTTTAAAATTTATTTGTATGATAAAATTAAAAGATCATAATTATATCATTTATTGGTCATAAGTTGGTTGCCACAATATTAAAATAAATTATATGCTGATGTTACCACACGTATTTTGTTGTCGGATTATTAAAATACTACCACGTACGTAATTATTTATTTCATTTAGGAAGTAATAAGATTATATTATACTATTGTTGTTATTATTATTATTTATTATTGTTAGGATGCGTAGTGAATTTATGACATAAAATTCCCTTTTCATAGTTTACTACCGTAATTTTGAATCAGTTAGAATACAATTTATGAACCTGAGATTTTATTTTATTTTATTTATTCTATTTATTTACTTAATCTTATTTAATTGAGCTAGATTATTATTACAAAGAATATTAAGACATGATTATTATTTTAATCATAGTGAAAAGAGTTTTAGAAAGTCGTAGGAATACTATAAGTTAGTTATTTAGTATAGTGTTCTTATGCCATTGAGATAGTATCATGTGGATAATATCTCAATGTAGTCTGTCTCGTTCTCCGTGTCGTCACTCCATGTCTCATGAAAATAATAAATATTTATTAATTTATTTTTAAAAAATATAACTGTACTTGTATTTTAAAAGATTAGAACCAGTAATCATTTTTAATTAACGCTGGATATTTATTTCATTTTTATTTATTTGTTAAACTGAGCTAGAACCCGGAATATATTTTAAACAATATATGAAATTTTATGGAGAGGACGTGGATGGAGGAGGAGGGCAGAATATATATATATATTGTAACCTAGTGTTATTGACACTTGGTTTATTTAGCATTATTTCCACAGGAAAACAATGCTATCCTTTTCTAGGAAATAAAAAAGTAAAATAATAATAATATTAAGTGATTAATAAAATATGCTATTTACTCACTTTAACGTGTTTTAAGCAAATAACTAAAAAATTTGGTAATCCAATGTCATTTTGAAGAAGAGCATGAATAATTTAATTAAAATTTTAACAATAAGAGCAATTTAATATAGTATAAAAGCACATATTATAAACAGTAATTGATTTTGGATAGGTGGAGAGGGAGAGTAGATGCGTATCTTATCATAAAGCACAATAACTTCTGGTAATTTTTAAATTATTTTAGATAATAATGTATACAGAATTATACATCACCAATAAGCATTGTTAATTAAATATATTTATTATTTTTCATTATTTGTCAAATTACTTTGTAATCCATTTAAATCATACAGAAAACTATATGACTGTAATAAGTTTTTTTTTTTTCCCTTTCTTTTATTTATGGTATAATTAAATGATTATTTTTCTGTAAGAGGTCGCTAAAACAAGACCGCCAAAATTTTGAAGAAAAGTTTAGTCTGACTCTAGTTTTACAAGGAAGAAGCAGTACTGAAATTCGGTAACAAATTTTTTTATTATTTTTTATTGCAGAAATAAATATAAGTCAAGTAAATTTTTAATAATATCATGTGTGGCTAATCCTTTTTGATAAGATATTCTGTTTTCTGTTGCCATCTACCTATTTAAAGCTTTTTATACGCAAAAATGTACTATCTTATGCTAAAGTTCAAAATGACCGTATTAACTACAGCAATCACTGAAAATGTCATTATATTTAAAATAAGTAGTATAAATAATTTCCAGGAAATAATCAATTATTTGTTAACTTTACCTTATTTAATAATCTTCTCGTGGTATAAAAGAAAAATTATAATTAAAAAGACATATTATAAAAGCCAAGGAAAGTTAACTAGAAAATTTTGCGCTCTTTCTAAAAGAAATTGTCTGCTTTGAAAATAATGTAAGTTCCCCACGTTAAAATATGTTTTATTCACTGAAAATTATCTAAAAATAATATTAATGATCAATGATATTTACTTATGCACCTGTATATTTTTTAAAAAGAAATTATAAATTTTCTCAAGGCAAATATCGGAAAATTTGTATGTGTGCATTTTACGGAGAATTCCTTATTAAAGACAAATTACAATTCCTAGAGTATGAATAAAAACTACAAACATTAGTGACTTAATTATAACCATAATATAATATGTTATATTATACATCAACTGGAGTCGTTAAAACTTTATATCCACGTAAGTCAGCTGCAGTCGTTATAATAATAGTATTTGGAAAATTCGCGCATTAGTTTTATTCATAAGCCAGCTAGCTAAAAATGATACGTATCGCCAATAGTAAAAAGAAAAGAATTATATATGTGATCGTCTATCATCAAATATTCGTCATGTTAAAATATGTATTGTTTTCTTGGATCCCAAAATTATAGCAGTTAATTCAAAGAAGAATTAACATCCAACGCTGCTATGTTTTCTTTGCCTAATTTATTAATTGCACCAGAATGGAGGCAACTTTTATATAAATGAAATAATAAAATGTGTTTCTTATTTTAAATTTGCTTCGTGAGCTACGAACGGATCAAGTTCTTCATCTAGATAAATTGCCCAATGGAAAAACATTTTTCTAGTGAGATAATAAGCACTTGTTAAGTAATGATTTTTTTTTTTACTAATTTGTAAAATTATGTGTATTTTTTTTTATATCAACAGGTGAAAGGCTATATAGTCAAGTAATATTTAAATGACCTTGTAATCATAAAGGTATGTTTTCATGGAATTATTCTAGGTTAAATTTATATTGACATGAAAAAAATTTTTTTTATAAAATGTGTTTACTTATGATATGCAATTATGGGTATAAATTTATATGTTAGATGCGTAAAAGAAGAAAAATTTAGATACTTAATAGGTAAAATATCTAGTTAAAATTATCAGAAGTAATTAAAGAGAAGTGCTATATAGGATATTACTTATTTAAAGTTTGAAACAAATTTATACTATGTTAATTGAGGAACTTATTCCCAATTATTCTTTATTAACGCATTCACTTAATTTAGTTCAAGATACTATACTACCAATTACTTGTTGAATGTTTCTTTGGCAAAGGTGAAAATTATTATGTTTTATTCTGTGATATCCATTGATTTCAGACGTTGATCTAAGTATACCCTGGAACATAAATTTAGTGTAATTAGTGTATTTGCTTGTCTTGCCCCGATATAGCATAGGTATATGCTTAATATTCGCATAAGTAATAATTGTAATGTATCTATTTTGTGGGATGGAAAATGATCTCCCCAAAAGCTTTATTTTCCATGAGGGGAATAGATAAATCTAGTATTCGGGTATGTTTATAACCCAAGTAATCGCTTCTCAGAGTTAGGACGATCAGTAATTTATATCGTATTTAGTGTATTTCATTCGTTAAAATCCCAGGAGAGGAT
Source organism: Epiperipatus broadwayi (assembly GCA_028023455.1). NCBI lineage: Eukaryota > Metazoa > Onychophora > Udeonychophora > Euonychophora > Peripatidae > Epiperipatus > Epiperipatus broadwayi. The sequence goes on from JAQFVV010006249.1 coordinate 566,130, forward strand.
TATAATTGGTGTGTGTTCCTATTATGCCCAACTAAGAGGCAAGGACCCACCAAACTATTTTAATGTAGTAGTTAATTCTACAGACCTTCGGTGTTATTCCATATTCCTCATGAGAAAATAGAGATAATTCCACCACGGAAGGTGTTGATTATTGTGTTTGTTTAGAAAGTTATGGCAAGATAACGGGTATATTGGAGATTAATTCCTCACGATCCATTTAGTATAAATAGCATGCTAGTATATATGATCAATGTCTGGATTGTGCGGCGGAATAGTGCTGGTAATCCACACTTAAGTCAATGGAGAGAGTAAGTTTAAAATTGCGTGATTTAGAAATTTTTTATTTGCCAATGGAGGGTTCAAATACTAGGTTTAATTCGGGTTAATGATTAAGTAGCACTCACAATATAACTTATACTGAGAAAAACAGTGTGTATAACAACTTCAGTTGTTATTAAGGTAAACATTAAAATAATAAGTGTAACTTCTGATAAATAACCCATAAATTATAATAAATTATCTAAATAAAAACTATCATTTAATTAAAGATATGATAATAAAAATCGTTTTTTACATATTGCCTAGAATCAAATTGTTTTGTTTTAAAACAGATCGTTAGTCAATAAATTTAAGTAGCCGTTCATATAAGATACACTAAACGGATGAGTTGATGTATCGATAATAATATTTATTTTGTTATATTCAAATTGCATAAATGTAAAAAGAAGATGAAGAAGTAGTTCGAATCCAGGTCTAAAAGTATAGACGAATTAATGTTAGTTATATTTTGTTTTATCCATATGGGATCGAATAAATTATATATGTTTGTTTATTATGTTAATCATAAAGGATAGTTTTGTTAAACTGTAATAATAAATTAGAATCTTGTTAAAATTTAGTAATAAATTATAGTCTTGTTACAAGTTGTTTTGAGTCATTTTTCTTGTGTGCTAAATAAAAGTGTATTTGCATAATACTTGCAATACTTTTCTTGAGTCCGAAATCATTTATGAACTCTTAAATTTCAATACACCAGATAGACAATCGTAAGCAGATCAGAATATTTCAGTATATTTTAATTTAATAAGAATTAATTGTGGAATTGAAAACTTCAGACCAAGACATTTTATTTTATATGTGTGTAAAATCACTTTATTCCCAAACTAGTAGCTTTTGGTTGCACATTGTTTCGTACACATTTAAGTGAAGTGTTTAAGTAATAAATCTTAGTTAAATTATTGTGTTGTCATGGATAATGGAAGGACACAAAAGCACCCTTGTCTTTTCATCATTCCGACTGAGATTCTGGAAAAGGGGCTGTATTATTCAAAATTATGCGTTGTTATTGAATATGGTTATCATCTCGTTAAATATTATAATAGTTGATATGTGGATGAAGACACCTGGAATTTAAATAAGGTAAATGTTTCCTATAGCCGACCAGAATGTCAGTCATATGCGACAACACAATACTGCCGAGCATTTTATTAAATATAACAGAGAACCCTGAGATTAGTGTCATTATTATAAGTGCTTTTAAATTAAGAATTGATTAATTATGATCAATATTACAAGCGTGGCATGGCTTAAGAGATTGAAACTTCTGATTGTATAATAATAAAATATTGAGATCATATTGGCAAATTAATGAATGTTTTGTTTTAGTCAGTAATATTAACAATGACATGAAATCATCATCATCATTGTCGAACAGTGCAAGTACTTACAGCTCAGAGAATGTGTTTTGGGTAGAGAAAGAATGTTAGTTTATTCTAAATTTTCTTTTTAAATTTATTTTATTAATGATAATTTTTTTTAATTCTATTTCTGTCTGAACTGCATATCGCTGTAGCTGAACTATTATAACTAACCAAACGAAGAGCTATTAGGTAATAAAGATGGTTTGCTACCGAATCATAGACGGAAGCGATTAGGCTTCCGAATTCCCTTACCATTTTTATACGGAAGCGATTGGGCATCCGAATTGATTTAATAGAAATGAATTCTTTTGGTAGGTTATAGGGTTTGTTACCGTTCTATATGGAAGCGTCCGAATTCCGAATTTTCTTTATTGAATTCGCTCATTTATTGTAATAGAAGTTTTCTTTTGGTAGGTTAGAAAATATATATATATAATATTTAAATATATGTATATTGTCTATACCAAACTTAATGTAACTATAAGAGACTTGAACTATGTGAGGGTTCAGATTAACTTAAGATCAACATGGGTGTCACAATAATATTGGCACCAATAAGGCTTTGAACATGTCATAAGCAAATTTTCAATGTAATGGATGGCTGAAGAGTTGGAGAGTGGAGAAGATTGAAGCTTGTTCATTAAAGTTTAAAGATATTCTATCTTAATATACACTGAACACTGATTATATATATGTGTGGGAGATGGTGATCTGGCCCAACTGATGAGTGCTGGATTAGCATGAAATACATATATTGGAGATCATTTATCTTTTACACATGTATGTTGTCATGTGTATTAGTTGTATAAGATAGATTGGATGGAGGTAGAGTCCTTGAAAGTTTGTAAATATATATCTGTGTGCTGAAAAGTACTATACACTTGGTAGTTCTATAAACTATTGTAATCACATCAACAAAATGTGAGTTGTTATGTGATGTAAGTTAGGGAATCTTGAAATAAATTATAACTGATATAATGGGTCAACTGCATACATTAAAGTATCAAAAATATAATTAGCAAAAGTAGTACAGTTATGAGAAAGATAGTAGAATAATAAATCTTAAAAGAAAAATAGAGAACACATAAGATTAAAGTGTAAAAATGGGGGCATGATGAATGCATGAACATCTAATTTTTTTGCATATTTTTTCAAATCATGAGCCATGATGCCACCATTGTAATGGAATAAGTATTTTTGAAAGACCAATGGATGACGTTCATACAATTAAATATACCATAGCATGCTACACTATTTTATATAAACCTGAATATGTATAGTGTGTCCTGGTAAAGGAAGACTGGATTTCTTTTGTTGCTTCCTGCAGAATTATCTCTGAAGTAATGCATGTGTTATATAGTGATGTAATTTAACTATTCGTCACAACCATTTCAAAGTGCTAGCATATCTCAGTCATAAGTTAGATCATGAAAGTGTGGCAATATGTTTCATTTCTTAACCCACAATGTAATAAAGCGATAACATTAAATTTTATTTTAAATTAGACCATCTGCTACTCTAATATTTGAAAGGATTCACTGCAGTAAAGTCATAAATTGGAAAAATGTTATCAGGTGTTTGCAGGATTTCAAAATGGCAGGAAGAGTAATACAGATGGTCCACAAAGATTTGCAACATTTCATGTTGGCAGAAAGATCAGTGAAGAAGATCCTCAAAGGTTCAAAATACATGGTCATATTTCATATCAGAACTTGTAATATAAATACCTCGAACCTTAAAAATTTTGTGATGAATAAATATACTATATCACTACGTAATACATGTGTTGATTCAGGGTGGTCCTGTGGGCAGTTTGGAGAATTAGCCATCTTTTATCTGAGATACACTATATATTTGTTGATAGGGATATGGCAGAGACAAAACTTGTGAGTCCTGTGGACAGTTTGGAGAGAGAATTAGCCACCTTTTATGTGAGATATACTGTGTATTTGTTGATAAAGATATGGCAGAGACAAAACTTGTGAGTGGAGTCACATGTGATGATGACGAGTGTTGGTTTAAAGTGCCAACAAGAAGATCTTAAAAAACTACTTCATTGTAAATTGTAAGATTTCATAAATGTTAGTTTGTAAAAAGAAATAGAGGACTTAAACAGTGAAGAAATCAACAACTTCATGCTCTCACGCCAAGATGCTTAAGATTTGCCTATTTAATTAGAAAGTTAGGTTAAAGATAAGACCACCGTACTTACCATTATAAAGTTGTAATCTTGCATCTAAATTTGGTGAGGTTCCTCTAGCATTAAAATATATTCAGAAGAGTGCAGTAGCAAAGATTCAAGCCTTTCATAAGTATTTATATTAATAATCTAAATTAAAACAACAAAAATATTACATTAGTTATCAAGCTAGATTATCGTTCACAAACAACAAATATCTATATTTCTAAGACAAATGCTTGTTTTTCACTACATTTCTATGACCTTTTCAGTCATACAATGTTATAAAGAAATCATGACATCATTTTAAAATATAAAATAGTTTCCATCATTATGTGATTAAGCCAAGAAATACCCCATTCCCTTTCATAACTGCTGTGACCCCAATTATGACTGTGTGACCAGCAAACAAATATACAATAAACTCAACATATAACAGCATATATATATATTTAGCAATAATAATTTATTAAGAATTTGGGAAATTAATTACGATGCTGATCTTTAAGACTAATATAAAGTCTGCATTTGAGTGAACTTAATTCACTGGTTAATTATTGAATACTGAATACTGTTTATGCAATTAATGAAAAGCTATTAATTAACTTTATCTTCACTGGCATCTATAGGCTTTATAACACACCCTCTAAGAGCCTCTTGAGGCATTGGAAAATAATAATAAGACTGAGTCTGTTAAAAGTACTAGTCAGCTTAGTGACATGCAGGAGCCAAGATCCTAGGATTGAAATCCTCTGTTGATGATATTAATTGCTTTACAACTCGTGGATAGCCTTATAGTAGCAGCTACCACAGAAAAAACCGACAGTACTTTTTCTCCAGCTTTTTATATCCAGCTCTTCTTTCGTTTCTCTAATCTTTTCTGAAATAAATTTTTTTGGCTTTAATTATTAGTTCGCTTAATTAATTTGTGTATTATTTAGAGTTTATTATCTTACATGAAATTCCTCTTAGCTTTTTAAATATACAATTAATTACTCTCTTAGGAATTTATTTCCATATATGGTAAGTTTTTAAGGTCTATAATATTAATTAATCTCAAGGAATTTATTTCCATATCTGTAAGGTTTTAGATCTATAAAATTAATTTAATGTTTTAGGAATTTATTTCCATATAAGATAATTTATAAGCTGGGTTCCATTAATTATTATATAGATGTGTCTATGTTTATTTAAACTGTGTTTAATTGAAACGTTTCTTTTCAACGATTTATTTATTTTTAAGTTTAAATATTCTTTAATATTTTGCAATAACCATATATACAAGTAATGCAATTTGTGTAAAACAGAAATTTTTATGCTAAGATAAACCAACCAGGTCCTTTCAGAATGCAATAAACTCGGTCTGTACTGGCATTTTGTAGAAGAGGAAACAGTAACCATCAGTTTAGCCAAGATGCAGAGACTGAAAGACCTGAATGGGCTCGGGTTGCATGATCTTAATAGCTCTTTTAGGTTTTTTTATAATAGCATGTTGAAACCACCGGAGGGCGTGGTTTGTTTGTAAACAAAGATAAATATAATGTTTCTGGAGCCGGGTTTCTTTTTTTTTTTTTTTTGGCTTTGGTTTTTTGTTTATCACATTTATAAAAGTAATATCAAATCAATTTTTTAAACACAACCAAAAAAAAAAAAAAAAATGCACAAAAAAATTAACAAAAAATGAATTTACATGTAAAAGTACTTAATTTTTTTTTATTCTTTTCATTATTTATATTTTCTAAAGAGGGCCGGGGTTTTTTTTTTTCGGTCTATGTATTTTTTTTGTTGTTGTTCTTTATCACATTTAAAAAGTATGGCGGCTATCAAATCAATTTTGGCAATCCCCCCCAAAAAAAATACATCAATTAAAAATGAATTTTAAAAAGTAGTTACCAATTTTTTTTTGTTTTTATTCTTCTCATTAATCCCTTCTATTTTCAGTTCGGTATTGTACGACAAAAAAATCAGCCGATTCTTTTTCTTTTTTTTTGTTTGTTTTATTATTTTTGTAAATTATAAATAAATCTATTGTCCATTTAACGGTAACATTTACAAGCTAAAGTCAAACTTTGGGAGAGGGGTAAACGGGGGGGAGGGTGTTTCCAATTGCTAACAGAACAAAACACAAAACTCAAAGGTTGACAAAGTTTTGACAGGAATTCCCAAAAACATCAATATATATGGCAATTAAAACCAACCTTTTGGGCTCTTCAGAAAAAAAAAACAGCAGGCATGCAGCTTCAAGCTGTTTTGTTTGATAACTCGGTTCCAGCAGTCAGAGAATTCGGTTCTTTCTTTGACATTCGTAAAGTTTCCTATTTCAGCCATTTGATTCAGCTGGCAGTTATTCTCGCATGAAACATGACATAGAGCATGATTTGATAGGAATCGCACTTAAACCTACACTTGCCCAATTTTTTCAGCAGGAAATGGGGGCTAGGGAAGCATGAGACTCTGCTCATAATTGTTAGTAGACCTTCCTAAAACATGGGAGATAGAGGGAGAGGTGGTCTTAATGAATATTAAAATTAGTTTTGACAATCGAAATTCCAGCCACCCTCAGACAATACTGTAACCAAAAGTGAAATGTGATCGCACATCCAAAATGCTTAGCCCCGAAATCTGAGCTGTAAGCTGACATGGTAGCTTCTGTGGCAGATTGGTAAATGTCATGTTTCTGTGCATTAGCATAGAAATCAACACAGCAGCCACCTCCTCATATCAACGGACTATTTCTAGGCTTACACATTAGAAATAGAACGTTCGATAGCTGCGGAGGCTGCCTAAATGGCATATTTCTGTGCGCTATCATAGAAATAATGCCCTCCGGCGGTTTCAACATGCTATTGTAAAACAAACCTTTTTTATTCAGAAATCCCTATCAATGCTTAAGGTGATGAATGCAAGATTGCCAGTGGACTCACTACATGATGAGATTGAGCCTATTGACATGCCAATGCCCATATGAAGTAAGTGGGCCATGGAGCTGCTAGAATATGCCAACAAATTCTTCAAAGTTATGCCATCAATTATTAACAATACTAAGACTTACTGGTAAATTTATAAATACATGCATGCAACATTACTGAATTAACTACTGAGCTTGATATATCTACCAGATTACTAATCAGGAAATTAAAATTTTGCTACCTAGAAGTCAAACATATTGATTTTATCATAAAACTTAATTTGAAAGCCTTGCCAATGAATCATTTTTTGGTAAATTATAGAAAATTTCTTTATACCACTATGTAGCTTATATGAAATAGTGGATGAAACTATTGGACATATTTTTAATGCTTACCCAATTTTGAGTCCCGCTAGACAAAATATTATAACCAGAGTACTGCTGGCTAACATAAAAATTCTAAGAATCAAGGACACTATAACAAGTGGTGTCTTTGCTGCAATTAAAATGGGACTGTTCCTGCTTTATGCCATGTGGTTAACTAGAAATTATTTTGTTTTTAAGCAAGGAAATAAAGAACCATGGGAGATATGTAAAAAAATTTATTCCAAAGACTATGTTCAAGGATCGCTTGTTAACGCCGGAAAAGCTCTTCAGGGACACTTGGGGACAACATAGGCCACTGGATGAAGAACCTACCCTCAGGCATGCTAATTAAATATCAATTCAAGGTTAAAAAATAAATGGTCCAGTCAGATGGAGAATAACAAAGGATTGCTGCCAATCAAAATACGGACTGCATAATGATCACTGGCTAAGTCACTAAAATGAAGAGCCAGTTGTTCTGATATAAAACTAGTTACATAATAATTAAAGACTAAGTTTGAACAATGAGCTTCTTGCTCTGATCATGAAATTAATTTGTCATAATAATTGTAACTAATGTATAAACGGGTATATTTTCTAATTTGGAAAATTATTTACTGCTGATTGTTGTAATAAGTGTAACAAATCTAAACAAATGTAAACCAAAAAGATTTATACTGTGATTGTATGCATATTTTCCTCAATAAAAAGGAAGAAGATAGATTATATAGTTGAACAAAGTAAAAATAACTATTCTTCAAACTAAAATAATTAACAAAATATACATAATTAAATGAGACAATAGTTCAAAAATATTACTGCATTTAAATAACAATAAAATGATCTTTATATTTTAAATTACTAAATAACCGAATGTGAAAAACAAGAACAAAAGATTTATCATATTTACTTTAGTTTTTATGATTATACCCTCCCCCCATACTTTAATAACTGGAAGCAAAATTATTTTACAATTTTTTTAAATATGTTTTGTGAAAACAATGCATTTGTGATGCGATATATATATATATTGAAACAGTAAGATCTGCTTTGCAGATCTTCGTTTCACCTTTTCTCACCTTTTTCCTACCTTCATACCTTAGTTTGAACCCCAATGTATCATAGGGTGTCTGCAATGCACTTATATGCTGAAAATCCTGCCCAATTTTAAACCATGAGTACAACACTCGTGTTATATATAATTGTATAACCCATGCCCAAATAAATAAAATGTTATGGATTATGTGTATTTTAACATAATTTAGATTTATTTAAAAAGTAGGTTATATAGGTCGTAATTGCACACACACTGTGATATGTATTTTAAAACTTATGTTAAGATTATAAATTGTCATTTAAAATTATTTTGTTTGAATCTGTTTACAAAAATATATTACAGTCGTAATATTTCTTTTGATTTAAAATAAAATTCATATTCATTTCGTAAATAGATTTAAATATTGAAAATTAAAAAGTAAAATAATTTTCTTTTAGATTTAATAAAAGTCACACCATATATTTTCTGTTAAAATAAATGAGGGTTGGTTGGAACAATAGTTTTAATTATTTAATGTTATAGAAGCTTATCTAAAATACAGCAGATGCCGACTTAAGGTTTTTCTTTCAATTAGTAAAAGTTGTTTTAATTAAATCAAATTTGTAATTCAAATGTTGATGGGGAAATTAACAATAGAAATTAATTAAAATTTTGTTGAATTCCTTTAGACATTCGGATAGGATTGATTACAGCTGATAAGTAAGCAAAGTCTGAAATATTTTTGTAATGCTCCAGGGCAGTTGTATTGTGCAATTTGACTATAAAAGGGGTTTTTCTTTTGTTCTTCATTCTAGTGATATTTCAGCAAATGTTTCTAGTAATATTCCAGCAAATTTTCTAGTGATTCTAATATCATTCTACAATTATTCTAGCAAGAATTCTAAAATATATTGTCCTGAGATTTTCTAAATACGTGCCTGCAAAGTGAAATTTGAAGCCAAGTTTTCATCTTCAAATCAATTTACTGTGTCTACAGTCTCACCTATGAACCACCCAACCTTCAAAATTGCTAACCTTGAAATGTCAGAGTAGAGCTGGCAAAAAGGCTATTTTCCCCTCAGGAATGGCCAGCCGCTGCTCTATACCATCGAAAGCTGTCACATAAGGAACCCTGAAACTGCTGCTGCTGCCGGAATATGAACAATATCAGATTTTGCTGCTGAATCGTATAAAACCTGACGACCATCAATCGACCTGCAAATGCTTCTTTAGGGGTAACCTCACATTAACCCAAGAGCTCTTGTGATTCCTATAACTAACATGCTATAGCTATTTTAAATTGTTTTTCCATTTTACTTGACTTCATTATGTACTATTTTACAATGTTTTAAAATAATCAATAATTTTGGCTCTCTATCCTTGGGTTAATATTTTCTATTTATTAATCTTTCTTTTATTTTTTATTATGGTAGTGTGTCAGAATAGTCTTTGACTGAGTGAGTTATTCCCTTGTTAAAAGCAAGTTGCCGATATTAAGGCATCTTAAATTTATAATAGTTCCCATTTATTACCTTGTGACTCACTGTTCGAGGGCTATTCTAATATTAATTAATATGTATAATAATTAAATCTACATGTTATCGATTTTAACCTATTATGAGAGTATGTGTGAGGTCAATGATTAAAGGTGTCCCAAATGCATGATTACGTAAATAAACCCATGCTTTCTTTTCAAACCCGCAAGCATGCATTTTCCTATTTTAAAATATTCCACATAAATTTCAAAGTTTTATATTTGACGTCGAGAATGGGAGGACCCCTTTTTAAATAAATTTCTGGGAATTTGATTGGGCATTTTCCCAATCTAAGTGAATCCATTTTGTATGTTTTATATACATTAGTCTAGTATTGCTGGTAAATGAATTGGTTGTCGAGATCACTTTGTTTTCTCTCCAAGGTTTTTAAACGGCCAAGTCCGTTCCCTTTTCACTTCCTGTGGTTCCCAGGCAGAGTGTGTACTCAAATGTCACACCTGGGAATTAGACGCAGTCGTCACCCAGTCACTAAGTTTCGGCTGTCCGTGACAACACATTCCTACAGGTCAGTGGCGAGATGCCCTCCATAGTCATTTCAAATATTTACCATTATTTTACTTATATATTTTACAAAGCATCCATGATTTAAATGTATCACACCCTCCATCCTTTAATAAATTCATTATTAGCAATACCGACCTCCCAATATAACTTTAATTATAATTATAAAATAAATGCCTTGATCACATCCCCATTTTATCGCTTAGTAAGCTTTGGTCCATGCTATTCTCGAAATCAAGAAGTATTCTATAAACCTTAATATTCAAATGTTTTATTAAACTTCAAAGTTACTCAAAGCACCTTGCACATGTTCCCATCTCTTTTAAGCACATTATCATAGTACTATATTAGCTGAGGGATAGACTATATATTCTTAACAACCTTTTATGTAATTTTATGGAATGTTATGCGAACAGCCATTTTAGTAAGCATCCCTGTCTCATATAAGCAGACATTGGTGTTATATATATATTTCTCTATCTAAATAAATCTTTTAAAACTAATTTTGATCTTTTATTTTATTGATCCCTATCACTGTCTCGGTCTATCTATCTATTTTATACATTTCTTTTGTACAATCCATAGATGTAAATTAGCAACCCAAACTTATCTTAGTATAGAGTCTCTTTGTTTCTCCCTGACTACCAGGCACTGGTAAAGGGATATATTATTAGTAGCATCAGAGGCCTTATCACATAGGTGGCGCTGTGGAATTTAGATTTTAGATTCGAACTTAGTAGTATATCTAGAAGGCAACCCCTCCTAGAGTGTTCAGTTTCATGTTTGGGGTTTGAATCCTGCAGGGTGTTAGCGAGATAGACGATTCTGACAGTTACAATATGAACTGAAAATATTTTTCAAATAGCAATTAAGAACCTTCTTTTAAAACAAACTATCGATTTAGTTTATTAGTCTGGGCTTAAAAATATACTAGTTCTACAAATGTATTTGAAATATAAACATTTTGCAACAATAAAAATACTGAAATTGGAATACAGTTATAGAAAACCAAATGGAAAATAATGTATCTAACATGAGTAATTTGATTTCCCTTAATAATAATAATAATAATAATAATAATAATAATAAATACATTGTACAGGCTTAAACCTGCATTTATATATGTAATATATGCGGGATTCGAACTCAGACTTCCACACGACCCACTACTCTCAGTGCCATCTCATATTGCTGACTCACCTGATCACACACATGTTAAAAAAGATAAATAATCACCAATATATGTATTTCATGCTAAACCAGCAATCATCAGTTGGTCTAGATTACTATAAAGCTGAGCACTAATTGTATATATGTGTGAGGATAGTAATCTAGACCAATTGATGATTTCTGGTTTAGCATGAAATACATATATTGGTGATTATTTATCTTTTCAACATGTGTGAGATCAGGTGAGTCAGCAATATGAGATGGCACTGAGAGTAGTGGGTCGTGTAAAAATCTGAGTTATTATTATTATAATAATAATAATAATAATAATAATAATAATAATAATAATAATAATAATAATAATAATAATAATAATAATAATAATAATAATAATAATAATAATAATAATAATAATAATAATAATAATAATAATAATAATAATAATAATAATAATAATAATAATAATAATAATAATAAAAACAAAACCAAGTGTTATTCAATTAAATGTTTGGATTGTCATCAAAGCTAATTTATCTTTATCAATGTTTATCCAATGCTATAATTTATCTTAGCTTTTATTATCTATTTTTTAAAAAAATATATGTTAACATTGATAATTTCCAGCACAAGTAATAGATTTCATAAATAAAATAATAAAGCTTCGAGGACTCGTTCTAATATAGTGTTAGTCATTGGAAAAAACGTGATGATAGGCGATAACAATTTTTCCAGAAATGCATGAGAACTGATTCAAATCTTTTCTGATCTTTTATCTAAGCATGACTTTTATCTGGGAGTCCACTCAAAATATTTTAACTGTCCTTTAATATAAACTCTTATGTTAAGTGGAGAATGTGAATAAATTCTGCAATTGTGTAACTTTCTCTATAAATTTTCATTTGCAGCTCTATTTAATAAATTTATTCTTATTTTTTTCATGTACATTTTATTTTGTTAACATACTTTATTTAACTATAAATATTTTTTCGTAGTTGTTTGTTTTTTTCATACTCTTTAATCGGTTCATTTTTTATATAATCTGATTTTAAATTATTTTTATCTCTATACAAAGTTATCATTCCCTTTGTAATTATTTGAACTAACCCTTAGAAACCAGTCAACACTTAGACAATTCCAATATCGATAACAATTAAAAATCTCAAACTGTTGTCAAGGCAACATCCTTTTAATACTAAGAGGATTTATCAAAAATTACAGTTTAAAAATATTTTCAAAATAATTTGTTTTTATTTTTTCCCAAATGTAAATTATTTATGAATATTCATTAAATAATTATAAAATTTATAAATTTATATTTTAATCTTTTGATTCTTGCCTTCATCGGAATTCTTTTAATTATTTTTTTTTTCAAACCGTTATTCACACAAACATGATCAATACATATACAAGTGTCCTGTCTGTTTCAGTTAAAAGATGGCAAGTTCCTTTGCTGTTTGCAGCTTCATCTCTGAATCAATGCATGTTTTATATAGCAATATAGACAACATAGATTAGCTACCCTGTCACACAAATTTAAATGCTCTAGGATGTCTGGATTATGGGGTAGTACAGATAATGTGACTGTTTTGTATCTTAGTAGAGCCCTCTCTGCTACCATAATGTCTTGTGAGCCACTTGGAAACATTCTTGTGACATATGACTTTGCTGTGATACATAATCTATGTCAACATTTTTCCTTTCCTCATGGATTAAGGTAAGAAATACCCTCATATCATAACTCATGATGCAAGGGCAACATCTTAAAATTTTTGTGGCGGACAGCTAAACTATATCACTACATAGCACATGCTGGTTTAAATACAGCACTACAGGGAACTTGAAGAAACAACCAGTTACATTTAAATAGTAATGTAGGGAAAAGACCTCTCCAATAGCCATCCAAGAAAGAAATGTAATAAAAATCCATTACTCTCTAGATTGGTAATTGCTAGGGAGTCAGGGATTATGGTTTTTTGTCTGGTTTCACTCTTTAACAAAGAAAAATTAGATCTCATTTTCCAACTCATAACTGGATCTTTTGCTAGAGTAGGTTAGTTAAAAAAAACTCAAAGACAATGATTTTGATTTTTGTACATCCTTAACATTTCTCATCAATACCATCGGTGATTCATGAATGAGTGTCTTTATTCCAAATTCAAAAGAAAAAATGCATTAAAAAATCCTTTAGAAAAAAAAATGATGCAACTCAATCTGTGAACCACAGCATTTATTTATAAAGCATACTGGCTAATTATTCTGTTTATTTAATGTTTTGCAATTCTACCTTTTAAATTCTTCTGCAAAATGAGGCAAACAATGAAAAACTGTTGGAGATTCTTATGAAGTTGGAGCCCCATAAATGATATAGTCTGAGCTGTGTTCCATGGACTTTGAGTTCTTGGGTCTGCCATTTTACTACTGCTGTAAACCATGTATCAAGTTATAAAGAGCTTAGAAAATTAAGAGAAAATGAATTGTAACACACACACATATATATAATGAAGAGCATGATAATAGCTCTAAACAAGCTTATTTTATTATTTTATGATAAATGCCACAAGAGAACACATTCAAAATCTTTATCTAGGATTGTTCTCATCCCCCAAACTGGTTTCGAGCTATGGCTCTCATCAGGAGGAGCAAGACATCAGATCCTCACTGTCAAAAACCATAGCTCAAAACCAATTTGGGGATGGGGAAAATCCTAGATAAAGATTTTGAATGTATTATCTTGTGACATTTATAATAAATAAATAAATAAAATAAGCTTGTTTAGAGTTATTAGCATATTCTTTATTTTACATATTTGTAAATACAAGCTATATAAGTCATGTGATGTATGACTTGATTTCATATATATATATATTGATTTCCTTCACCAAATACTTTAAAATCAAATTAAAAGTATTTAAATTTAAAAAAAAAAAATCTGAAAAAATATTATCATTTGCAAACTGAAATATAATAAGCTCTCTAATGTTTTTATTTATCATCACTACCAGACATTTACAAACGAGTATGGCTATTCCAACCTCAAGAGGAATAACAAAGATAACACAAAATAAATAACAGTAATTATTATTATTTTATTTATTTGTTAAACAAATAATAAATATAAAACAAAGTAGAATAATTCCTAATAAGTAAGTCTTGTGCGAGAAATTATTATAAGAGTTATTATATCATAAAATATTACAAAAAAGTGGACCCACCGAATTCATTCTAAATTATAAAAAGAAAGAGAAAAAAAACATTTCATATTGCAGCGACATGTCGCAATCAAATTAAGAAGCTAAAAATATATATTAAACATATACAATGAACAGATTTATAATGATAACTATAAGCAATAATTTATAAATGTAGGAAATAGATGTAAAAAATTATTATAAAAGAAAAAAAAACAAATGAATACATTCAAACGTTAAAACAAAAATAAATAAAATTATTCTACAAAATACAAAAGCCAAAGTTTCAAATGTTTCGTAAATATACAAAGTAATATATGGTCAACATCAATTGAATAGTCATCAATAAAAGATTTAAATAGTTTGACACCATTGGAATTAAATTACCCACGTTATTTTCCAAGTTAAAATCTGATAATATCAATTGGAAGATTTTATAATGGACACATATGCAATAAATCTGGTGATGATATATATATATCAATAATCATTGCATACTTATAAAGTTTAACAACAGACAATAAACAAACAATCATAAATAGCATGCACTGACATTAAATTTTTGTAAGATATATATTGGGTATAGTAAAAAAAAAGTATAGGCCACACTAATAATTTTGATGAAGCTAAGATTGTCTTCATTGAGAGAAATGAAATAAAAAGAATTAAAGAATCTTTATTATTGAAAATTTATTATTTTGAAGCAGTTAACTTATTTAAAAGTTCTTTTAATATTAAGGGTGGATGGGAAGTAAGTGGAATTGTGGGTAATTTGTAGTTTAAATTCTGAAGCAATTATTTGTTTTTTCCATATGTCAAAGCATCGGCCAGGAAGCGAACTTGCAACAACTGTCTGCAAGCAACTGCTTGCAAGGCAGCTGCACTGATCTCTTGGCTACCAACACTTGACTACAGCAATTGGGAAGTGAACCTGCAACAACTGTCTGCAAGCAACTGCTTGCAAGACAGCTGCGCTGGCCTCTCAGCTACCAAAGCTTGACTACAGCAATTAACTTATTTAAAATTTCATTTAATATTAAGGGTGGATGGAAAGTAAATGGATTTGTGGTATAATGTTTAATATAAATATGGTGTTGTTTTGTAGTTCTTTACACTTGAAAATCTGCTCATAACAGTGAATCCATTGGTTGTGTTTTGATTTTATTTTATCTTGGCTAGTCTGGTTGAGTATTGGGTTTGGAGTAATTTCAATTATTTATTGACTACTTTAGCTCTATGCTTATTATATATATATATATAATTATAATTACAAGTGATATGTTAAAAACATAATATATGTAAATTTGAAATTTGATATCTACTATTAAGTTGAATAAGTAATCTTGCCACTCTCTCTGATATGCCATCAATCTCCACAATATTGTTATTCCACTTTTTATTTATAATGAATCATATACTACTTGTACTTCCAATATTTGTACCTTTGTAGTAGAGTAAATGTCCACTTTTTAAATCAGTTGTCTTTTCATCTTTTCTTCTAACTTCACAATGTACAATAATGTCCCATTTAATATAAAAAAGTTTTTCCAATTTTTGCAATCTTCCTTCACTTGAAAATGATGGTAGTGTTTGGTTACATGTAATGTGGCCACCAGGTGACACTGCAGAACCACCAAGAAGGCTGCAAGTGATAAATTTCTATGCAAAAATGGCTGAAATCATTGATGGACCAAAAAAAAAGGCTGAAATCATCGATGGAAAAAATAAAATAAAAAAATTGCTGAAATCATTGATGAACAAAAAAAATCACTGAAGTGATTGATGGACAAAAAAAATATTAAAAAACCCCAAGAAAATGGTATAAAATTCAAATTAAAAAAACAGAAATTGGTGAAAATATGCCAAACACAGATCCCCCCTTAGAATCAATAATTTTTTGCTTAAATCGAAAAATAAAAATGCCTGAGGCAATATATGTACAACAAATCCATCAAAAATACAAATTACAAAAAAAAAATTCAAGAAAATGCTTTATAGCATTTTAAAACACAGAAATCGGAAGGTGGGAAATCCAAAAACAGAATTTCATTAAATTATTTACCTTTTAACATTTGCAAATATGCATCTACAATCACATTCAAAAGCAATTAATTGTTTTCTGTTCTGCAATTATGGCATATCATTTAAATTCTATCAATATTTAAAAAATAAAAGTTTTCAAAAAATATACTAAATACTTAAAAAATAAGTCTTTCAACATATTTGCAAATCATTTAAATTCATCAATATTTAAAAAATAAAAAGCAATACACAAAAAATAATTATGAATGTCTTTCCAGGCATTTGACATTTGTAGTAGGCACTTTGATGTTTGCAGTTTTTTTGGGTCACCAGAAAATTGTTGGGACCATGAAAATTTTGAGAAGATCTTATGCTGAAGTATGCATTTTTTTCAAATATCTTATATCAAATCATAGATACTGAAATATAATATAAAGATATGTATTTGTAGGTGGTAAAATAGTTTTTATTATTACTATCCTCATATGCTTATAATAGGATGGTAATAACATATAATGGGTCAAACAAAATTTCAGTCTGAGTATGGGGATCACAAGTCTAAAAAGATTGCACACCACTGTTATAAAATCTTTACCATGACCTTAGTTCAAAAAGCAGTACTTATCTTATACTTGACTTGTAATGTCCAGTTTTCACTTTGTAAGTAATATTAATTGCTTGAACAATTCAAATTTTTATTTTAAATATATGTCCTTAGATATCTTTTTGATTTAGTGGTAGATTGGAAGACTCTAGAATTTAGGATCCAAACATTAGATCATTCTGACACTTGCATTGCTTGAATTTTTTATGAATTCCTAAGCAATAAGCTTTTTGAGATCTGTGCCATATCTCATGGATATTAATCAACATATTGGGCATATACATAAGATCAGGATCTGGGGCCAAGCTGTAAAAATCTTTAAATGGGGAACTTCTCATGGACAAAGCAAATAGACCAGATTGTTACAAATCTTTATAAAGATTCTGAGTTGCAAATGCCCAGAAAAAATCCGATAATCTTTCAATAAAGTCATATTTATTTATTTAGAAGCTAATGTCTTCAGAAGTTCATAAAGGGCAAAACTCTCCTTACAGTAGTACCACCAAGTGCAATCCAGAGCCTACTCATCCAATATCCTCAGACTAGTTTTTAGCTTGTGGCTTTCATCAGTGTGGAGCCTTGGATCTGACAGTACTGTAGCTAGATCTTAGGATATAATGCAACGCTTCACCTTTTACTTTTAAAATCAAATATTCATCAATTAACTATATAAATTTAGCACAATTTTTAAAATACCTTGACATCAAACTTAACTATGAACAGATAAAAAAATGTTTGTAGTTAAACTTGATACTAGATAGCATGAACAATTGTGCTAGATTTGAAAAACATTAATTGGGGGAAGCATTCATATAGGAACGAATTTAGGGATGTAATTATTTTTTATCGATTGCACTTTTTTTAATTTTGCTAATATTCTAGTGCTATCAAAATTAAGACAGTGACTTGTGATGAACTCAGGTTAGCTAAGAATTTCACAAACAGGCAATAATGTAATGACCTTTGAATTTGAGAGTTAAACTCAAATAGCCAATATCTAATAACTAACCAATAATATTTTTACATTATTACGATATGATTTGATTTACCAGTGTCAACTTTTTGTTCTCACAATTTTGACACCATTCACTCAGATAAATAATGAAAGATTCTTAGTAACCTTTTATTAAACTAGAGATTATCTCTAGTTCAGATATAAATTAATATTAATATACACGTTTGTATACATGGAACAACTCAACTTCATTTCTCTTTTCCATCTCTAATTTTTACAGATAAACTTCAAACCTTCACTTCTCTACACATTCTTGAAACATATGAATATTGACATCTGAAAAAGACAAATGACTCCCAAAGGATTACCTATCGTTTCTTTAGATATCTTTATTTGTATACTTTAAGAATCTGTGACGAAGTTGAGGTTTTAAATATATCTTACATATTTTTACTTGTCAGTTAGAATAAGATGTTCTGATGCAAATATTTTTTGTCTTTTTTTATCTTTTTCTATTATTGCAATTTATTTCTTATATTATTATCTTCTGCCACTTACATTAGTGTATAATATCTTTTTCTTCTGTTTCTTCTTCTTCTTCTTCTTCTTTTCTTCTTATTATTATTATTATTATTATTATTATTATTATTTTTTTTTTTTTTTTATTATTATTAATTTTAATTATTACATTTTATTATTATTATTATTATTTTTTTTTGTGTATTTTGTTAAAGGTAAATGTTAAATCACATAATAAATATATTAATTAATTAATTATTATTATTACATCATCATCATCATTAAAAAACAGGCGAAACTCTTCATTAAATAGTGCCACTCAGTGAAAGCCAGAGTAATCAATGGATGCCAGAAGGCCTGTGCATAAAATCCTTATCTAGTGCCTACTCATTGAATATCCCCAGACTAGTTTCCAGCTTGTGGCTTATATCAGTGAGGAGTCTTGCATCTGAGAGCACTGCACCTAGACCTTAGGATCTAATGCAACCCTCCAGCAGTAGGCACTAGATAGGGATATTATACATAAGCCTTTGGCATCCATTGATTACTCTGGCTTGCACTGACTGGCATTACTGTATAGAGAGTTTTGCCTGTTTTAATAATAGTTATGAACAAGCATAAAAAATGGTGATCATGTGCTTATTATTGTTGTTGTTATTATTGTTTAATGATCAATGAATTTTACTACCACAGTATCAGAATGTAATTCTATTTAGAAGATAATATTCCTTCCTCACTTGCGCTGTCCTATAATATTAAATCAGTGATGTTAAATGCCAGGAATACTCTCATTCCAGCCACAAGATAGAGACATTGAGAAAATAACTGAATGATTTAATGTATGATTTTATTTCAAAACACTTGGATTTTCCTATATGAGTACATTTAGGTTTGGAAATAAGATGATCATTCTTATTTTTTTAAAAGTCTTTATCTTGTGGCTGAGACAAGAGTATTCTCACATACTTGATCACATATGGATAGTTGAGTGTCATGTGAAAGTCTGAGCTTAAACCCCCTATATATTAGCTATTGGAGTGTGCAGGTATAAAAAAACCTGTATTGTAGATTTTTTTTAATATTTCATATTATATCCTATTTATAATTATCTATAGATTAAAAATGCATGTTTTGCATATACAGTAATTAAAAATATATAAAAGATTTACTGCTTTGGAGTTCATATTGCCCATTAGAAGTGACAAAATTTGCATCCAATGCATGGGTCTTGAACTTGAGCCTACAATTGCAACAAATAATGCAGGATTATATATTTACTAATAAAAATATCTGAAATGATATATAATAATTTTCTGAGTTGCAAGTTTAATGAAATTTTAATATCTCAACTTTTCCCCCTTTTAACAGGGATAGACTATAATTATTATTCAAATTAAAGTACTTAGAACATCTAGCACAGAAAATGAAATGTTATATTTCTTTTAAAGCTTTGGTTCCAAATTCTTAATTCATATTCTTAAGAAATAAGGAAGGAAAATCATTAAATTGACTACCATGTCTAAGAATAGCATCCATCTTCTAAATATTTTATTCACAACATTAGTGTGGTAGTGGAAATTCCCATTACCCATAAACAAAATACAGCTCAATGTATTTTTTACTTCTCAATATAGTAAGGAATGTTTAAAAATTGTGATGTTTTGGAATAAAAAACACTTGAATGATTTTTTTATATTAATGTTCATCTTATTATTTTTACATCATAAAATTATTGATATCTCTTTACAGTCATTGCTTATATTAATATACACCTGGGTCTTATTTTATGCCATAGATAGGTTCCTCAGAAAATGCAAACAAAAGAAATCGCACAAAAATAGACTTAACTTACAATGAAAAATGGGGGATAGGTTCTGTAATTTTTTGATATCATATAAAAGCAAAGTAACAAGGAAAAATTAATTTAAAATTTGCATTAAAAAAAATAAGGAAATAAAGTATGACTAATAAAATTTTTTTAAATATTTGAAAAAATTAATACAAGACAAACAGTATTTAATTTTATATTTTTCATACATATTTTAATCATTATCACTATTTGACAATATGCATTCATTTGTGACCTGGTAAGAAATCAGATTCATGATATGATGTACAACTCGCACCACTTTCTGTCTTGTGCTGGGTTAATGGTTTTCTGTTTCTAT
Organism: Epiperipatus broadwayi; assembly: GCA_028023455.1. Classification (NCBI taxonomy): domain Eukaryota; kingdom Metazoa; phylum Onychophora; class Udeonychophora; order Euonychophora; family Peripatidae; genus Epiperipatus; species Epiperipatus broadwayi. Next base: position 587,002 of record JAQFVV010006249.1, read on the forward strand.
ATTTAAAAAAATGAGATCGCAGTTAAAACAAAAGGATTATACATTATCATTAGAAAGATTATTTTCAATTTACAAAATCAATAAAATCTTCATTATTATTTATTTTAAAAATCTAAAAAAATATTTATTTCTGTTATATCTAACAAAATGCATTTTAAAGTTTAAAATTTTTGAATCTTTATTGTGATATTTTTATACTTTAAGTAAAAATCTATTATTATTATTTACTCATTAGTATAAGGACGTTATTTACATAGAAGCTAAGATTCTAAATACAACTTCAGGCCATATTCACATTAGCTGCTAATATAACATTATATTTTTTAAAAAAAAAGTATTTCAAGTCAAAATAAGTTCTTAATAATTTAAATTTCTCAATACCTAATAAATATAGTAAAATATGAAAGATATTAAGAAGAAACATGAATTGCAGAACTTTAAAATTGCATTAAAATAATCTGCATAAAATGAGACCCAGATGTATTTACAAACACAAAAGTTATTAAAAGTTCATTTTATTACTTAAATCACTAATTTATTATTTTCACTAAATAAAAATCAATTTCACGTATTATTCAATTAATAATAAAATTTATATGATCAAATGGTACTAAATGTAAGTTGAAAACATTACTTGCTTGTTAAATTTTTATTCAAACCTCACATAATTTGTTCCCTTCATATTGAAGATAATGGTGGTTTTTATCATGAACATAAAATAAAGCCAAGAAATACTAGAAAAAAATTAATCAACACAAATTTTGGTCATAACAAAATGTATTAATAGGAAGTTTTAAAATGTGTACATTATCTTTAAAAACAATTTTTGTTTAACTGATTTCTAATTAACCATTTTGTTTTTATAAAAATTTTGGTGCTTCAGGATGAATTATTCTATGATAAAACAATATTGGCACAAAAGGTAAAAAGAATTAAAATGTTTGTTATTAAAACTCCCAGCAATAAACTATTATATTTCGTTCTTTATTTTTTATTTAGTTTCAATAATAATTTATTATTTCTAATGTATACAGTGATGTGTAATCATACAATTGGGGTTTACATTGTTGTTCTAACTATCTTGTTATTTCCATTTGGGTTCTGATGAATCTATGTTGTCCAATATGGTGTGAATATTAGATCTTTCACATATTTGTTATCTGATTGTTAGCCCCCCCCCCCATTTGCCTGGTTGTTAGTTTGGCATATTGTATAATGTCCAAGTGTCTTCAAATGTTTTCAACGATGCCAGGAGTTGGTCTCTCTTCTGGATTTTAATTACAACATTTCTTATCACTCACAATGCCACAGGTCATTGTGTACTTAAATGTAATTGAATGTTCATAATAAAATTGCACACAGCAATCTTGACAGCAAAGCCAAAAAAAAAACAAAAACAAAAAAAAAAATAATGTTTTATTGATTAGTTCATTACAAAATTTAAAAAAAAATCATAATGAATATAAAGTGCACTAAAAATAAATTTTAAAATTAGTATTGTCTTAATTTAAATGTTCTTTTCCATACTTCTTTTTAATTAATAAATCATGGTTCATATTTAAATATATGTATATTATCTATATTAAAATTAATGTAATTACAAAGGACTTGAATTCGAACTTTTCTCCCTACATCTATCCAATCTATCTTAGACAACTGATACACATAATCTCCAATATACATATTTTCTATGTAGTCATGTGTATCAGTTGTATAAGATAGATTGGATAGATGTAGGGAGCTTAAAACTTCGATTTCAAGTTCCTTATAATTGCATTAAGTTTAGTATAGACAATGTACCTATATTTAAAGATTACATATTCAGCCTGTATTCTGCCCATTTCTCTTCTATATAATTAAATGAACATATTAAAATCCTCTGGGTTAGGAGTCAGATCGATTTCAGGTTAACATAGGTATGACAATAATATTGTCATCAACATGGGCTTTGAAAATTTCATCCTCAGATTTTCTGTGATATGATTGGCTTAAAAGTTGAAGGGTGGGTAAGATTGAAGTCTGTCCATTAAAGTTTAAAGATTTGCTATCTTAATATAAACTGAGCACTGATTGTATATGCATGTGGGAGATGGTGATCTAGACTAATATTGGCGATCATTTATCTTTTATACATGTATATGGTCATGTGTATCAGTTGTATAAGATAGATTGGATAGATATAGGGAGCTTGAAAGTTTGAGTTCAAGTCCTTTATCAATCTAGATAACATTGAAAATGGAGAATTGTAAATTGATAAATTATCTTTTTTTTAAAAAAAAATTACAACAACTAAAATGTTTTAATTATTTAGTATATTTATCCATAAGTTAATGTATATATATATTTGCTATCAGTAATTTGCTTAATAAAATGGTTATTCAGTGTTTATTTTATTTTTTTCCAGTTTTGAGCTTAATTTTTTTTAATCAGTATTTTTATATCTTTTTTATATATATTTTAAACTAATGGTAACAAATTAATTATTTGCCATTGAAAATCATTATAATTTCTCTTTATTAGATGTTGATATATGAAGCATTTTAAGAAAACATTTAAATTTCTATTTGCGGTTATCAGCATGTCAAGCGTTGTTAGCCGAGAAGTCAGCGCAGCCGCCTTGCAAGCAAGCAGTTGGTTGCAGACAGTTGCTGCCTCCCAGCCGATGCTATGACCTATAAAAAAATCAGCATTATATGTAAATTAGATCATTACAATCTTATTTCTTAAAAAAAAAAAAAAACTAATAGAATATCAGCTATACATTGTCATGGCAACACTACAATTTCATTTATTATCTAATTGCATGTTACTTTCGCAATAGTTTACTGATATTTTATTAGTTTGCCAAAATATGAGAGATGTGGTGGTGTAATTTACATATCTATATATAAATCACATGAAACAGTCTGTGCTTTTTACTTCAACAAACTTCTATCTGTTGTCAAAGCAACGAGATGTGGGTATCATCTTTTGCTCTGGTCTAAGATGTTAATGTGGACCAGACTTTTTGATGCAGTGTCGCATTAAATTCAGTAGTCATAAATTTAAATGCCCCTGTTTCAACTCCCATGCTAGTATTGTTATTGTCAGATCAGAGAATACCATTATTTGAAATATTGTGTTAGAATAAATGAATAATCAAATAGCTTTATTACTTGAAAGTTTGTAGGAAGTGAGAGTTGCAGAAGTGGGTTGCCTCACTACTGGTGATACCCAGGTTAACCATGAAGGTCTTATTAGATAGGCCCCCATAACAGGTTTAATAGTAATATATTGCATATATATTTTAAATATATTTTGTTTGGATAAAAGAAAATATTAAAATTTATCTGTCTGAAAGATGACAATAATGATTTGGTTTGAACTTGCCAACATTAAATTATGGAAAAACACTCCACCTCTCATTCACACAGTTAGCATAAATAAAATAATATGCACCTCCTCAATAATTTGTCGGTCTCTTGTATTTGGTTAGGCTTGCAGGTTTGTTTCCAAACCAACAGATACAAAAAGAGCAACTATTCAGCAATTAATATGTATATACTTTATTAGTACAAAATATATACACATGTTACTTAAACAAATACATTTGATATGCTTCAATACTGAGATAGTCATGCGGAGTAAGGAACTCACTTCCAGCTAATGATTAGCCTGCATCATGAGTTCTGATAAGACACTTCCAGCTAATGATTAGCCTGCGTTGTGAGTTTTGGTAAGACTCTTCCAGCTATGTAGTTAGCTTGCCTCAAGCACAGGCCACTAATTAAAAGCCTAGCTTTGTCACAATAGTGATGGAACTCCTTATGAATTTATGAACAATAAACCATTTGATTATTTTCCCTCCATACTACTAAACATAAATTAGCCTTAAATATATTCATAATACCGTTCATTTACACTTTACTCAATGCAATCTATAATTGAATTATTAATATATTTGTTAATAAAATCAATGCATAGAATATTAAGAAGCAAGGATATTAATAAACTAGAACTGGTAAGAGAAAGGTTTAAATTCTTGCTAAACACTGGAAAGAGCCAGAACGGGAAATAATCTGAGATGTACCAGTGTTCAACACTCTACTACTCAACTTAACCAATTTGACATTTGTTTTGTTTAAAATATAATCAATATATATATATATACTCTCTGTAGTGTTTTGTAAAATGGAAGACATTTTGTGCACTCCAGAAAAAACTAGAATTTATTCGTAAGGCTGTTTTTAGATCGCGCTCTGATAGCTGAGGAATTTAATTAGTGCATTGACGTGATGGCGATCGACAATTCCTAGAAATATTTGCTGATTACAAATATTTCTGGATAAGAGACGTTACTCTATTGGTCAGTGCATTGATTGATTGTTGCAGTTGTCAGAGAGCGATAGGAACACTGGGTAATAACTAAGCAGTGTAACATAGAGCGCAGGGGAGAGCAGTCATGCAGTAGCAAGTTGCAGACCATGCATTTGGAGAGCATCTGCTTGCAGACCATTCATTGGAGAGCAGTTGGTGCAGACCATTTGTTGGAGAGCATCCATGGCTGAGCTTCGTCGCAGACCAATTCATTGGAGAGCTTCATTGCAGACCAATTCGTTTGGAGAGCTTTGTGGCAGACCAATTCATTGGAGAGCTTCATTGGAAAAGAACAGCATGGGAATTGTATAATGTTATTTGCTGACCGCACAGTATGACTTGCAGTTATAACCTTGGCACAGTCGTAAGTGCGGATCTTACAATGGCGCAGTCGCATTTGGAACCTGGGAGTAGCGAATACATTAAACTACAAGTTTAGCCGTAGACGGAGAAACCAGGTGAAAATGTCAATCCCAATTAGTAATGTTAGCAACAAGGGTTTTTCTGGAGTGGAGGTAGGTGTGTAGTGTTTTGTAAAATGGCAGACATTTTGTGCACTCCAGAAAAAACTAGAATTTATTTGTAAGGCTGTTTTTAGATCGTGCTCTGATAGCTGAGGAATTTAATTAGTGCATTGACGTGATGGCGATCGACAATTCCTAGAAATATTTGCTGATTACAAATATTTCTGGATAAGAGACGTTACTCTATTGGTCAGTGCATTGATTGATTGTTGCAGTTGTCAGAGAGTGATAGGAACACTGGGTAATAACTAAGCAGTGTAACATAGAGCGCAGGAGAGAGCACTCATGCAGTAGCAAGTTGCAGACCAGGTGTTTGGAGAGCATCTGCTTGCAGATCATTCATTGGAGAGCAGTCGGTGCAGACCATTCGTTGGAGAGCATCCATGGCTGAGCTTCGTTGCAGACCAATTCATTGGAGAGCTCCATTGCAGACCAATTCATTGGAGAGCTTCGTTGGAAAAGAACAGCGTGGGAATTGTATAATGTTATTTGCTGACCGCACAGTATGACTTGCAGTTATAACCTTGGCACAGTCGTAAGTGCGGATCTTACACTCTCCTTTTTCCTTTTCAAAATCTTTATTTTTTTCCATCACCATATATATATTTGTTTACCATATCCAACGTTTCGACCACTTTATTGGTAATCATTTTCAAGTATCTATAAAGCACATATTTACATTTTTACAATTATCAATACAATTAAATATATATATATAGTGGTGGAAAAAATAAAGTTTTTGGAAAAAAAAAAAGGAGAGGGTATATGTTTTGATTATATTTTATAAGTCATATATATTTTGAAAGAAACAAATTAAGTGTGTGCTGTTGTTAAAAAGGTTTTAACGGCAGTGATAAGTAAAATATATTTTGTTTCGTTTAATTTTTTTATTAATTTATTTTTTTCTCGATCTCTTAAAATTTTCCTCTTTATTTATATATTCCTTTGAAGCATATGATATCCCTATGTTCCTAATTTCTATTATTAATAGCAACAGCGAGGACTTAAATTAATATAAATAAACTTTACACTTCAACTATGGTGGTTTATTTTCAATAATTCTATCCTCTTACTTAATTTCCATTTTCTTAAAAATATTTAAATCTTCACTAAACATGTTTTAATTTTTTTATTTTTAAAATTACTTTTTTTTAATATATATGTAAAAGATTAAAATTTTCAATTTCCTTCTGATATTAAACCGTAGATTTTGATGAATAGAATAAAATTGACTAAAATTTCACTATTGTTTAAGTAAATATTTGTTTCTCTATCGACTGATAAGACCTTCTTACTTACAATTGTTATTAGAACTGCAATATAAAAGTAAAAAATCGTAAACATTTTTATATTTATGAAAAAAATTTAAATATTTTAAATACTTTTGATAAAAAGGATTTTAAAAAATTGAATAATTCAAATAGTTTTTTTTTTTTTTTTACTTTTAAAAAATTATTTATAAAATGCTTTCGCTATGCGAATGTTAATTTTATATTAAATTTGTTGTTCTTTATATCATAAATATTTCTTTTGTATTTTTGTAAATTTGCACCTATATTAAATTATAAACCTGAAAATCAGCATAATAATTAAAAAATAAGGTACTTATAAAGAATGTATGAAAACAATATAAAGTAAGTAAATACACAAAATTAGTAAGAGTTGGTCAACCTATCAACATTACAGAAAGGTTATTAAAACAGATTCAGTGCAAGTCAAAGTAATCAATGAATGCCAGAAACCTTATGCATAAAATTCCTATCTAGTGCCTACTCATCCAATATCCCCAGACTAGTTTCTGGCTTGTGGCCTTTGTCAGTGAGGAGCCATGAATCTGAGAACACGGCACCTAGATCTTAGGATCTAATGGGGATTTTATGCACAAGCCTTCTGGCATCCATTGATTACTCTGGCTTGCACTGAGTGGCAATACATATAGAGAGTTTTGCCTGTTTTAATAACAGTTAAGAGCAAGCATAAGAAATGATGATCATGTGATGTTTATTGACTTATTACAGAAAAGTCCTAGAAAAAAGTCATTTAATCATATTGCATAAAAGTTTAAAAATACAATGGTGATGGTAAGACCAATCAATATATTTTTCAACATGCTGGATGTGATAAGACAGAATCTGCTATTGTATAATCATATATTTACTGGGTTGGACATGTGCAAATAGACAAACAATACAACTTACTAAAAGAGTGCTTTGTGGTGAACATGAACATAATTTTCATAGGAGAAGCAAACCCTGTTTACATTATAAAAATCATTTAAAAGACATTCTAAAAAAATGCAATGTTGACTGTTTCCATTGAAAAGATATGATGGAGAATAGAATATGTTGGAGAACTATAATCAATCATGGTGTTGAAGTCTTGCAGAAAGAAAAAGTTTCTGCATAAGTTAAAAAACAATATGCAGAATATTAGATGAACAAAATAATGAGCCAATATGTTCTCTATGAGGCCATGTCTGTCGTTTACAAAGTAGTGTGTATAGTTATTGTAAAATTAATCTGTAGTGTAGTAATGTCATTCCTTCATTTATTTATTTTGTCTTTTTATCTTTGGGGGTGGGGAGTGGAATTGGAATGGCCATAATCTGTGATGCAGACAATGTTATGCCTTAAAATGTTTGGAAAGAATAGCTAAATTGTGTTGTTTTATATAAAGCGTGCATTGATACAGAAATATAACACTGCAGGCAGCTCGGAGAAAAAATTAGTCCCAGTTTCACCGGGACATACTTTATATAAATATGTTCTTATTTAAAAATAATTATAATTTATTCACATACAGTAATTTTGTAACCAGGTTATATCATAGATATGTATATCTACATGCTAAAAAATGACTACATTTTACAATATTTAAATACGGCTTTTCATTCACTGAATTAGATCACATAATGCAGAATTACTGAAAAACTCCTAGGAAGCTATATGGAAATTAATAGTCAGTAAACATAAAATGTAGTAATTTAAGAATAGTTTCTAGTTGTCTTGAAATTATGTTAGTGTATATATATATATATATCATGCCCTGCATGTAAGTATGTCAGTAAATGATATGCATATATATGATCAAAGTTAATGTTTAAGTGAGGTTCATTCTACATTTTATGTTTATCGACAGTTAGTTTTTGTATCATTCATTGGATGTTTTTTCCAGTATTCCCACATTATTTGATTTTATAATATTGTAACAAAACATTAGCTATTATGAAATTAAATTGAGAGACTGCAAACCTCTCGCACTCATTACTATCTAACAGCCAATCAGATTGTAAATACAAGACAGAGAGTTTAACAAGGAAAGGGCAGTTCACCCTATTCCTTACTTGTCTTTCTATATATCCAATCCAGTTTAAAGTACTTAGTTCTGAAAGCATGAATATTAAATATCTTCACACTTAACTCACTGAGTTTAAATTACAAACATACAGCATGAAATCCTATGATTTACTACGCAGTAGTTTTTAGATGTTATAACATGCAGTAAATAATATTTATTTTTAATATTTATTTTTATAAAGTGCTTTATAAAAATAAATATTATTAGCTATTATGCTAATTACATAATTCACTAGAAGTCTTTAGGAGCAAAATTTGAGTTATTATTTTTTACCATTAGACATGATTTAAAAAAAAAACTGTTTATTTAACTATTTAATTTAAACATATGCTTCTGCCAAACAATGGGTTCTTGAAAAGAGTATTTTTAAGTCTTTTTGAAAATAGACATTTAGTTGTAATTTTTTAGCATATTTGTTACAGAAAATAATTTTTTTATATTCCTAAGAATTCTATCTATTGAAATTAAAATAGAAAAGAAATAAATATATATATTAAAGCATTTTGAAATAAAATAAAAGTTTTGAGTATTTGCGATGCTTTTATAAGTCTAATATTATAGAACATTAACAATTGGGAAAATAAAAAATTAATTACAGTTTTGTTAAATAATAATATATTAATAACTAACAATTATAATTAAAGTTAAAGAAAATGTTCCTAGTTGTTTTTATGAAATTGTAAGAAAAATAATAACAGTTATTCTAACATGTCTGACAATAAAAGCTAACCTGTGATAAAATAAAATTGGAAAATTAAACATATGATGTGATGCACTATGACTTCTCCTTAAATGGAGTCAATAATCTCTCAGCAACTATGCCCAGAGAAACCTGTTAGCCACTTAACTTTCCCTTTTCCACCCTAAGTTTTCCCATAATCTGTTCCATCCCATTTCCACTAACATAATCTTTGTCAACTCTATGGCCTTTATATCTAAGTCCCTCATATCTTTTCCCAAACCTAGCATAAAAACCAATAATCCACTTTCTGTATAATCACTCTTCCATAACTCCTTATTTGTTCCCTTTCTGCTTCCAAGCATTTACATTCAATTAACAGATGCCTAATATTTTCTATGCCTTCTTTAAACAATTTACAGACTAAATCACCCATATTTTTTTATTTACTTGTATATTTTCTTGTTGCTAAATACCCCATTCAAGCCTTAAACAATAAACTACCTTCCTTGCCATTGTCATAAATTAACTCACACCCAATATTCCATTTACTTCTATATATATTTAAACTCTTTTTACTCTCCATACTACTTATCCATCTCTCCAACTCCCTATTCTTTATTAATGTGTCTATTCTTTTATCCCATTCCTTATCACTATAATACTCAACAATCCTCCTAACACAATCATCCCACCTTTTGTACAAGTATACTGATATAAATTCTTTGTCCAAATCTTTTCCATACTGCATTACCTTTATCACCCATCTTGTTACCTGCCCTTTACACGTACCCCAATTAAATACCATTTTGGCTATTTTTTTATTATCCATAAATTGCAACTACCAATGTGATCTTGAAAAAAAATGTAATTAAAATTTAAAATTTTCTAAAATGAATAAAAATGTAAAATAAAATAAATAAAAGAAAATGGAAGTTATAAAAAATATGAATGTAATAAAAATGTATTATTTAATAAGCTAGTTGCAAAAGAATATCACAAAACTTTTTAAACAATTATGTAATAAATATAAAAATATATACAGAAGGGAAAGATGAGGTTACAATTATACAAAAAACATGTATTAAATTGCGGATAATAAATTGTTGGAAGCATTAAAAATTTAGTAAAATGGAAAGATTAAAAAGCAATTGAGATGGTAATGAATCTAAGAACTAATACTAAGGCAGTTCAACCATATATTGTTTTAATGCTTAGCTACAGGAACAAACATTTCAAATTATGAGAAAAAAAATTACAACAGAATTGAAAAGTCAAAATAAAAGCCATGGAAAGCTATTAGATTATAGATGAGTTGGAATAACTTTAGTGGTCTATAAAGTATTTTATACATGAAGGTTAAAAAGTAATTAAATGGGTGGGAAAGAAAAACATTAAAAGAGTAACTGGAGGAAAATGTAGATTTGATTAGTTTATAGATGGTAATTGATTGATAGTGACACAAAATAAGTAAAAAAGTAAGCATTATTTATTTATGCTTTTGACAGATTTAAAAAAAGATTTATAGGAAAGTGAATAACAATAGATATGGGCAGGTTTGTTAAATATAATTGTAGATAGAGTCAAAGTGAATCTGAATAAGAAATTATAAGGAAAGAATATACACACATATAAATGAAATTATATAAAAGAAAACTAACTTTTATACATAAATATCATGCATTCCCCCCCCCCCCGATCAATAAATGTTTTAAAAGCATGAGGGGCCCACCCATACCTACAGCTTGTTTTTAAATAAGCCACTATTCATCGATCATGCTAGAAAAGAAGTACGATTTTATTAATAGCCAGATTTTAGAATCAGCGTATTATATATCAAGATTTAAATTTTATATCTCAGAAAAAAGAAAGTCAGTGATTGTGGTTTATTTAAGAATAAGATTTAGATATGGATGAACTATCAATGCGTCTAAAATGTTCATTGTTTGGGAAGTGCATGTCTATTTATGGTGTATGTGTGAAGGTTAGTTTTCTTCCATGTAATTTCAAGTGTTTAAAAATTACTTTATTATTAATTATTAAATATATGTTGTAATGGTTTCAATCGTGTTTAAACAGTTACTCTTTTTGCTAATCTGTATATACATCCAAGAAGTTAATACAAATTAATGGGAGTGGTAAAATGTTCTTTCATCAGTCTTGTCTTTTATAGGTGATTAGCAGATAAAATAATGTTGTGCTTATTAGATGATATATAAATAATTAAGAAATATAAATTCAGTTTAAATATAGTGTGGTGTTACTGCAAGAATGCCATGAAACTTTTATATTATTTTATTATACAAAGAAATGAAGTGTAATAGGAGAAATAAGACAAGCAAAACTCACTATACGTATTGCCACAGACAGTAAGCTAGAGTAATCAATGGATGCCAGAAGGCTTGTGCAAAAAATCCCCATCTCCTCACTGACAAAGGCCACAAGCCAGAAACTAGTCTGGGGATATTGGATGAGTAGGCCATAGATGGGGATTATATGCACAAGCCTTCTGGCACCCATTGATTACTCTAATTTGCTGTGTGTGGCAATACGTATAGTGTGTTTTGCCTGTTTTAATAACAGTTATACACAAGGATAAGAAGAGGTGGTCATGTAACATTTATTGGCTTAGAAATAAGACAATATATTAAAAACATTTTTAATGGAGGATAAAGTATTTTGTTACTCTTATGTTCTTTTTTTGTAGCTGGTATAGATATATATTTTGGATTAAAAAATAAAAAAGGAAAGACATGAAAATATTTTCAGAGACTTGTGCCACATGGGTCAGAAAATTAGTGATTAAATTTAATGGAAAAAAAAGATAATGAAGTACCAGAGAATAAGAAGAAAATAATTAATTCAAGAAAAATTAATACGAAAAAGGATAAAACTGCATTTTTTTGGGAATGATTTTGATTAGCCAAATAGTTAATGAGAAAATAAAATTATCAAATGATGCAAAGACAAAAAAAGATTAATAAAAATATAAACATTGTTTTTTTTATAATAGATATTGAGGAATGTAGAAGAAACAGTATAGAAGAGAGTTATGTATCAGATTTAACATTCAGAAATAAAGAACTGTTTAGATCTTTTAAGAGTTCTGAACCCTCTGCAATATTCTTCTAAAATATTGAACTCTAATTTTAGATTCTTATTTAAATATGGATAAGAATTATTTTACTACATAAAACAAAACAATCAAACAGTTGTCATTTGAAGTTTCAACTGATGCTCGAGCACCAAAAGGTGTAAAGTCATCCCTCTGAATAACATTCTAACAATGAACTTTAAAAATGAGTCATTATTTGTATCAAAAAATATTAAGGAGACAACTTAACTACCATATACAGATCATCTTAAAAATATTTACTTATAGTATTTATTTTGAATACAGTAATCATCATCAAAAATTGTCAAACTGTCTGTTCTTCAAAAGTTTGCAGAAAGTTTGAGCACTGTAAATAACAAATCTGGAGCCACAATCTCTAGATCTTGATCTCCAGTGTCCATAATTCTATGAGTCCATTAACAATACAGAATGGCAGAATCATTGAGTTGTGGTGGTATATGATAGATAAATGCAGAACAATGAAAGCATTAATGGTGGAGTTCATGATGTGGAAATACTGAAGAGACTAGTTCAGCTGAAATGCATATAGGAGAAATATATCCATTTTTAATACATCTATGTAATTGTTTGAATTGTGATGTTAATTTCTAAAAGTAATTTGCTTCTTGTGTGGAACAACCATATGTATAATGCAATTTGACACAATTAGTTAATCATCTGACTTAAGATCGGGAGGCCCCAGGATCAATTTTGGTACTTTCAGTTCTAGAACTCAAGCTTCTTATGAAATCCTAAATAGTACAGCCATATGTATTTTCTTTTTTAATGAACTGAAAACCAGAAAAGGGTGTTATTGCATAAAGAGTAGCATACTCGTCTGTTGAACTGGTCAAGCTGGATAAACTCTGGACATTTTTGTAAATAACAACTAAGCTATAGATTTGGATATTAGTCACTATATCCACATCTAACTAATATTATCTAGGGAATAAAAAGCTTCTATGATAATCAAGATTGATAATATGAGCATTAATCATTGAGTATAAAGTGAAAAGTATGATGATAATGTGAATTAATCTTCACTATCCATGATTGAATCATCATCATTCTGCAAAAGTCACTAACACTATTTGATGCATTGATAGAGTCAGAGTCTGTAGTTCCAGGTTCATAGATCATGATCCTGTTTCTTGTGGTGCTCATTCTTACAAATTCCCAAACAATGAACAATTCCAATTACATTCTATATGTTACAATCCATAATTTAGTCTTACTTTTTCTATCTTTAATGATCAGAAGTCGAGACCATATGATAAAAACTGAAAAATTTCAAGCTCATCATTCCAAATCATCATCATTATCCTGCAGAAAAGTTACGACAACAAACATGGTGATAGAGGAACAGATCTAAGAGCTAAAGATTCCTAGATTAAATTCCAACTTGTCATTTCTGTTTTGAATATCAGAAAACCCCAGAGTCAGAGTAACTAGCTATTTGATAATTATTAGTAGTGGGATATTATATAGAAAATCTTTTGTGTTTTCTTCAAGTTTTCTTTGAATAATCTATAATCATTATCCGATTCAAAAATGGAAGGTAACAGTCTCTGATTTACATAATTGTGGCTAAATGCAAATTATCAAATTACAGTCAATTACTCCCAAGTATATGTGGCAGAATTAAAGACTAAATAAAGCCATTAGTGAATCTATCTTCTAATTAAAATTTTTACATATCTTTACATATTAATTGTTAGTGCAACATTGGGAGACGGATTCTGAAACTCAAGATCCCTGAGTTGTGGATTTCATTATCACTTCTGGTATCTGGACTCCTTAGAAGTGGCTCTCAACCTTCCTAATACCGCAGCCTTTTAATACAGTTTCTTATGTTGTGGTGACCCCCAACCATTAATTTTTCTATTGTTATGAATCGAAAATATATATTTTCCAATGGTTTATGTGACCCTTGTGAAAGAATTGTTTAACTCTCAAAGGAGTCATGACCCACAGGTTGAGACCCTGCCTTAAAAAGATTCAATTAGTCTTAGAGTTAATTATCTCAAGAAATGTTTATACCCCCTCCCCCCAATAAAATCATATAAAATAATTGGTGAATCTGTCGTCTGGTAAAAATATTGATAGATTCCTTTAGAATGTTTACTAATTATTATTAGCTGTCTGCCATGCTGAGTTTAGAGCAAGGATTACACAGATTGACTCTGGAACTCAAGATATGGATAGCGACTCTTCTCGTAACTTCCGTGGACATTTTATGAAAATTCGAATAGTCTTAGTATAAACCAATTAAAAAAACTTTACTCCCCCACCAAAAAGTAAATCAATAAAAACGTTTCATTGTGGTTAGTTTAACCTGCTTGCGGTTTTAACTTTATCAACGATATGCCTTTCCTTTTGGATTTTTTCTAATATTTACAATATTTAAATACATTTATATTATATTATCTGTACTAAACTTGATGTAATTATAAAAGACTTGAACTCAGATTTTCAGACTCCCCTCAGTCACTCAATCCATCTTATACAACTGATGCACCTGACCACATACATGTGAAAAAGATGACTAATCTCCAGTAAAGTTTGAAGATTTGCTATCTTAATATAAACTGAGTAGTTAATGCATATGAATGTTGGAGATGGTGTTCTGGACTAACTGCTGAGTGCTGGTTCAGCATGAAATATGCACATTAGTGATAATTTATCTTTTTCATTTTTCACTTGTATGTGGTCATGTTATGCACGATGGATTGGATAGCTATGGGGAGTCCGAAAGTCTGAGTTCAAGTCTCTTATAGCTAATATATATAAACATTATAAATCTATATACTTTTTGACTTTCTTAATGCATATACATTATACAACCATATACTTTTAAATGTCAAGTATATTAAGAAAGTGTTCCATTTAAAATAAATCGCTATTATTTAATGTGTTTTCAAAAAATGAGTAATCATAAATCATAGATCATCTCAAATTGCTATACTTTTTTAAAAAAGATATTATTAATGCGATTTTAAGACAAATCTAAAAGAAGTAAAAGTTCAAAAAAATGAGAGGAAAATATAAACAAGTTATTGTTCGACTTCTTTCTTTCTTGCGTTTCTCATCTTACACTGAATCACTCAGCGCAACCGAGCGTGATTTCTTCAACAGATTTTTCTTTCCTCTCATTTTTTACTTGCGCAAAGTATATATCCACTTAATCTAATTATTTAAAAAGAACAGCTATAAATTCATACTCAGATGCATCAAATAAACACGTCAAAGAAATAAAACTACCAGTTTTCGCAATAAAAAAAGTTATTTGGAAAATGAGGGGAGGGGGAAGAGAACCTGTACATCACGTGATTGTAGCGTATGATAAGTCATGTGATTTATGACACGCACAATCATTCTAGTTGACTTTTTAAATCTAATAATGCAATCAATTAATTAAGTGGTTCAAATTGGATTAAATAATTGCACTTCATTCACCCAATAATATAAATACTCACGCGTGTGCATGCAATATGTATAGTGTTACATTCACACTGGTATTTAACGATAATAATCGAACCATTTATTACTCGGAAGTTCGTAAGAAGATCGAGCGCAGGATGTAGCAGAGCTAGGTTATGATCGATGGCGCTTGAGTTCCCGAATCTATCACACACAAAACCACGCTGGGCACTGATATCTAATGACTCTATTTGAGAGACTGATAAACTATGAGTGATATTTGGATGCTAATGATCAAATGTATTTTTTTTTAACAGCCATGATTATTGATTTATCTAGAAGTGTTTGTAAAATCAAAGAGAACAATTTATTTAGCATGTGGAATAGGGCTTACGGTTTGAACTTGATATTTTATAAGTATGTGATCTTTTGAATTGAATTCGCACATATTACAATTGTACCCTGGTCATGAAATAAAGGGATGACCCATAAAGCCTGATCTCTTTTCTAATTCTTCTATGGGGTCTGTACTATTGCAGCTAGTTTATATTGGGTTAATGGGTCCAGGAATATTCGTGTGCGTTTTTGTGTGTATAAGAAGTATGTCTCCAAACAGGTATCTGATGATTGTAAGGATAAATCCTTTAGTTTGAGGCCTTCATATAATAGTAGAGATAAAATTTGGCAATCAGCAAAAAAACATATGTATGCGTACATACTAGTAATTCTTCTAGTCTCCTAACTTTTATGCCATCTAGTGTAAGGTTTAATAACCAAAAGATGCTCTATGGTAGTGATAATATAATTTTATCCAATGCTGTTTCGAGGTGATATAAAAGATATGAAAATAAAAAAAAATTGCTAATGAATAGTATTGTATTAAACTAAGATCATGTGATGTTTAATCATGTGGTACTGTTATTTTACAGTCGTTGTTTTTTTTTTTAAAAAAAATGAGTATACTATTATTCTTCATAAAGTAAAGGTAAAATATAATACAGTCTTTTTAATCCACTGAATATCAAAGAGGTGCTCAATAGATTCTCATGAATGAATAATAAAGAAGACAATGTAATAAAAGTTTAGAAGATTTCTTTCTTTATTTCATCCTCTAGCTAAGTTAGCTGGATACCCATTTACTGATCAAAGTTGGATAGTTATCTGGGTATTTGTGAATGAGTTAGATGGAAAAAAATTCTAAGCTTCTTGAAAAGAATTTCATTTGGCTCAGTTTATGCCCCATGTCATTGGAAAGAAAGATGGATACATTATGTGTGGATCATGAGTTCTTTTTATAATAAACTCTAAAGTTCTTTATATTGCAAAGTTTACAATTCAAAATATCAACTTACAAAAATAAATTGTATTGAATAGGTGAAGAGTACCGATAATCATATATTATGATCCAATTAGTCAAGGTAATTCCGTTAGATAATTCAACACATATAGAAAATTGATGATGTAAAGACATTCTTAGGACATTATTTAACCACTAAAATGTCATATTGATATTTTCATCAATTGAAGACAAAATTACAAAACATTCTTTTTGTTTGTGATGTGATGTGATGCACTGTGACTTCTCCTTTTATGGAATGAAGAATCTCTCAGCAACTATGTCCATAGAAACCTGT
This sequence comes from Epiperipatus broadwayi, assembly GCA_028023455.1. NCBI lineage: Eukaryota > Metazoa > Onychophora > Udeonychophora > Euonychophora > Peripatidae > Epiperipatus > Epiperipatus broadwayi. The sequence goes on from JAQFVV010006249.1 coordinate 604,087, forward strand.
TAGCTACTTTACCTTCCCTTTCCATTCCCCACCTAAGTTTCTCCATATCCTGCTTCATTCCATTTCCTCAACACAATCTTTATCAACTCCATGGCCTTCATATCTAAATCCCCGTTATCTGTTCCAAACAGCATAAAAACCAATAACCCACTTTCTGTATAATCACTTTGTTTATATTTAGTCTTCCATAACTTCCTTATTTGCACCCTCTTTGCATTCAAGCATTTACATTGAATCAATAGATGTTTCTACACCTTCCTTACACAACTTGCAGGCTAACACATCCATATTTTTCCATTTATGTGTATATTCCCTTGTTGCTAAAGATCCCGTTCAAGTCTTAAACAATAAACTACTTTCCTTGCTATTATCATAAATTATCTGCACCCAATGTTCCATTTACTTCTATATATATTTAAAACTCTTTTTACTCTCCATACTAGTTCTCCATCTCTCCAACACCCTATTCTTTATTAATGCATCTATTCTTCTATCTCATTCCTTACCACTATAACACTCAACAATCCTCCTAGCACAATCATCCCACCCCTTGTGCAAGTATACTGATATAAATTCTTTATCCAAATCTTCAGCGCACCACATTACTTTTCTCACCCATCTTGTGGCTTGCCCTTTACTCATAACCCAATTAAATACTATTTTGGTTATTCTTTTATTATCCATAAACTGCAATCTACCAAACATTTTGATTTTGATTTTTCCATCTCTCATATAAAACTTTGACAATTCCATTTCTCGTTGAATTGCCTCCTTTTGTGTCCACACATCTGCATCTAATGCATGTCCTCCTTCTTCCCTTTGTACTTTTTCTAAGGAATCTAATACCCCTTTACTAACACACAAACACATCATTGTCATATGTTAACCCTGCTATCACCACTCTCTTTCATACAATTCTAGCTATATCATATTTATTAAGTGAAAACACTGTTAATTTCTTTATCAATCCCAGCTACATCATATTTATTATATGAAAACACTGTTAATTTCTTTATCAACCCCTTTCTTTTCTTTGCTTCATTTATCAATTTTTTCTTCCATTCATCCAAACAATTTTTCTGATTACTCAAGATGATTCCCAAACAACTATATCTATTCACCACACCTAATTTTATATTTACCAATAAAAATTCTTCATCTTCTCTTTTACCAATATTAACCATCATTATATTTGATTTTTCTTTACTAAATTTAATCCCCCATTTCTTTACCCACCCTTGTGCATGTCCTCACCATAACTTCCATATCTTCTCTTCTTTCTGCACATAAGAAGATATCATCCAAAAAAAAAAAAAGGACCTGACAAAATATATACTCTCTTGCCACCTATTAACAGGACCTCTATCCCTCTTTCTAGTCTTTCTATTGCTCTCTCCATTTCACTCAAATACAACAAAATGGGTGACATAGGACTTCCTTGCCATAGTCCCACCCCATTTTTAACTTTAACTGATTCTATATCCCCTAATTGATATGTATAATAATTATTTTCATATAATTTCTTAATAATATCCATTAAAGCTTCATCCATTCCCAAATTTGCTAAACTTATCCATAATCTATTTCTATTTACTCTATCATATGCCTTATCTCTATCTATAAAACTCATATATAACTGCTATATTTTTATTGCCACAAAGTCCCTCCACAGGAATAAACCTGAATTTATTCTTATACACTCAGCAATGATGTTTTGATCTGTAGAATATAATTACTCATTAAGCATTTTTATTTGCAATAATTTAGAATTTTGACATTAACTCTATATCTAAACAATCAGATGATATTTAGTTATTTTATATAATATTTGAAATACAGGCATTCTTCATATATCTGGAGCTTAATTGTAAATATAGGGAACTTGAACACAGACTTTCAAGCAGCCTTCAGCTATCCACACTATCTCATACCACTGATACACATGACCACACACACAGAAAAGATAAATAATCACCAATATGCATATTTTGTACTGAACCACCACTCATCAGTTGGTCCAGATCATCATTCTCTCACACATATATATAATCAGTGCTCAGTTTATATTAAAATAGCAAATCTTCATACTTTAATGGACAGACTTCAATCCACTCCAATCTCCAACTCTTTATCTATGCATACCATTGAAAATCTGATGATGAAAAGCCCAAATCCCTTGCAGATGTCCATATTATTATGCATCAGCATGGGATTTGGGTAGAACATCATCAGATTTTCAATAGTATGAATGTTTGAGGAGTTGGAGGTTGGAGTGGATTGAAGCCTGTCCATTAAAGTATAAAGATTTGCTATTTTTATTATAAACTGAGCACTGATTATATATATATATGTGGGGAATGATGATCTGGACCAACTGATAAGTGCTGGTTCAGCCCAAAAATACATATATTGGTGATTAATGATCTTTTCTGTATGTCATGTGTATCAGTGGTGTGAGATAGTGTGGATAGTTAGTTGAAGGGTATACAGTTTGTGTTCAAATACCTTATATTTATTTTATATAGTGAAATTTTTTAGTAGGAATAGTCAGTAACATATTTATCTAAAAGGAATAATGTCAAAGTTGTGAACACAGAAAATTTGTCATTTGTAAATCCATCTTTTAATAATTTGTTATTAATAACTACTGAACAAACCATGAAGAGATGTATAAAGGATTGTGATTTGGATCGAATAGAGGGTGCTCTTGAGGAGTCATTTATCAGGTGTTTTTAGTCATAGGTTTTGAAAATGGACTGTGGTATGAGAGTTTGAAGTATATATAAAAAGGTATTACACATGGAAATAAAGAAATGAAATTGAATTAGTTACTCCATAGGTGTGTATATAACAAAAAAAATCACATATAGTTAATCTTTACCTGGATTTAAAGTTTATGTCTGGGCCAGGGATAATATAATAATCCCTATCTTAATAAATGATTAATGGTAATTATTAATATAGTTATCAGAAGGCATTAGTATCAAAGTTGCATGCATAGAGAGTTTAACACTTGGAAATCGAATTGTAACAGGTATACAAATAGTATAAAGTAGGCAGCTATTCTATGCTTTTTAGTTATTTATGCATGATGTGGCTATGTCTTCTTGAATCCTATTGGAATGAGGGAACTATATAAAAAAGGACTATCAGTACAAGGTCAATAATTTTATTCCCAGAACAAAGGTCATTCTTAGTACGATGGTACTTTTATTTTGCTGTTTTACAATTTGGAGAGTGGTTATTGGTCAAACTTAGTTAGACACCAAATTTCTGGACAGTTTAATAGACCTGAGACTTAAAGGTTTCTGGGTAAAAGTTCAATCTACATCTATGAATTACATATTAAATGACTTCCTAACCAACAAAGCATTGATATTTAAAAGAGTCTCATTATATATATATATTTTTCTCATGTGTCACACAAACCCGCTAACCCAGGACAACTGCTTGTAAAGCAGCTGCTGATGACCTCTCAACCACTAATACTTGATTAGTCTCATTATATTGATATCAATATTATTGCAAGAGTGAAGGTTTTTAATTTTTATCAAACACCAATTGAAGTTGTTTTTGATATCCATTCTAGCTTCTTACAATTTTTTCAACTCTGTGAGGATTAGTGCAAAGGTAGATTATCAGATTCTAGAATTAAGATTCTTCAATCTCAACTCTGGTACTTTCTGTCCTTAAACTCCTTACAAACTCCCAATTAATAAAACCATTTGATATTGTTCATAAATCACAATACTGACTTTATGTAATGTTGGCTTTAAGCCATTATAAATCTTGCTTGATTTTTTTCAATAAGGACATAAAAAGATTGGAAGTCTTGTTTAAAGACTATGATCTTATTCCTAAACCAATGAAGACAGTATTTTCAATTTTTGCATTTAAATAGTCCTTTAATCTAAATTTAACCTTTTGCAATTATAAAATGAAACACACCCAAGATCAATTCTGATGCTCACGGGTCTGGTGCTCAAACTTCTTATGAACTTTTAAGCAATAAAGTCACATGACATTTTTTAAATCTAAATAAATTTCTAGAAAAAAATCTTTTAAGAAAGCTGTCCGGCACTACTTGGGATTATGATGCAAATATATTTTGGAAAACTTCCTTAGCAATTGCTTTTTCTACTGTTAAATATTGCTTCTACGTCTGGAAAAAAAAATCACATAATAAATTTCTAATATATAGGGGTTTGAACTCAGACTTTCACATGACCCTCAACTATCCACACTATCTCATACTGCTGATACACTTGATCATTCACAGGTCGAAAAAGTAAATAATCAGCAATATATGTATCAGTTGGTCCAGATTATCATCTCCACGCATATATACAATCAATGCTCAGCTTATATTAAAATAGCCAATCTTCATACTTTAGTGGACAGGCTTCAAACCACTCCACCTCACAACTCTTCAGCTATCTATTTTCATTGAAAATATGATGATGGAACACTCAAAGTCCACATTGGTGCCAACCTTCTCATCCTACCCATGCTGACCATAAGTCACTCTGACCCCTCATCTACAAAACAATCCATTTATATACCTATTTGAGGGATGGGCAGACCTTACAATAAATTTCTGCATATTCAATCAAATATTACAAATGATAAAATGTTAGTGACTCAAGACTACTCTTTTGCAGTGACTTATTATTCTTTCATATATTCTTTCACCAGGCCCACTATTTGCCTCGTAGAAAATGTTTAAAAATCGAGGTATAATTTTACCATCTAAGGTTTATCTCAAATTAAATTCCCTTTTTGAATGTTCATCTAAAATTTTACCCTGAAGAAAATGGGAATACTGATGAGAAATCACAAATTTCTTTTTGCAAATCTAATGGTAAAGCAAACTGAATTTTATTTTCCTAATTGTAACAGGGCCTCATTAATAAATTCAGTCCATCCCATGGTCATTGGTTTATGAAAATTTGTACAAATACAAACCATGGATTGCAATGTAAATGTAATTTATCCACTACTTTGAATACTTTTTAGCAAAAATCTTTTATTGCATCTATATGCATACACAATCTTAAGTTTCGACTGTCCTATAGTCTTCTTCAAAGCCAATTTTATTTTAATTTTTTTAAAAGTAAAAAAAAAAAATTAAAGTAAAATTGATTCTGAAGAAGACTGCAGGACAGTTGAAACTTAAGATTGTAAAATTTAAAGTAAAATTAGCTCTGAAGAAGACTGCAGGACAGTTGAAACTGAAGATTGTGTATGCATATACATAGAATAAAAGGTTTTTGCTAAAAAGGGTTCAAAATAGTGGATAAATTGCATTTATAGAAGATATTACAATATGTAAAACTTTAATATGTGTTAGTATTAAATATGCACACATTGTGTAATTTGAATATGAAATATTAAACAATTATCGTGAAGATATTACAGCAAAATAAAGGAAGTGACAAATTTATATGTTAGTCAAATCTAGATTATAGTGACTGAATCAATGAATTTGATTATGCCACTAATGATTCTTTCTCCTAATTTGAATCTTTACATGTCCTTTATGATGGATTGTTAAACTATCTAAAAAAATCAATTGCTAAATAAATATCTCTGGCAGACTTTAGGATCGATGTTGTATTACTATTTTTCTTTTTTTATATTTGATTAATGCATTTTTTGTTTATTAAACATTTCTCAATGCACGTGGTATTCTGTTTCTGCATTGTAATTGAAGAACTCATGGATAACTACACTATTGGGTGGTAAGCAATGGCAGCCAGTCTATCCATTAACCTCTTTTCAGCACAAACAATATTTTTACATAAGTTCTTATAATATATACCCAGAAATTTATTCTTGTTCACTATTTGGGTTATATTTTAAAATGACTTTTGATCTTATAAGAGGATATGTTTATAGTCACAAAAGATAAGAAGCAAATATCATTGACTAATACTAAATAAATTAAAGATAGTAGAAAGAAAATATTGAAAATATTAAATACAATTTAATGCATTTCGGATTCTGAGCAACTTTCATCAGAGATAACTTATATTAAAACATACATACAAAGTTTGACAAATATATTAAAATAAACACTGAATACACATAAAAGTCTATCCTTAAGAGATGCAACTATTATATTAAAATACTCATAAAGTGAATTAAGATCAATCTTTGTCAAGGGAAACCGCTATTTTAAGCATTTTCCCCCCATCCTTATCAAAGACAACCATTACATTAAATCACATGCATAAACATTAAAATTATAGAAAATAATTTTAGCATTCTCAAACCTTTCACTGCCAGAATTATTATGACTTAGTGAATAGTAATATTTGTATTTTTATTAGTATTATAATATAACTATGATTCAGAAACTTTATTTCAGAGTTAATTCTATTTAGTCTTCTCTCATGGCCTTTTATAATCCATTTGTTTTTAACAATTTAGCAGTTATTTTTTTGTTATATAAATTAATTATGAGTGTTCTTAATATCTTTTTTTTAATCTTTCTTCCTAAAGTAAGGTTTCAATAAATTAAGTTTAATATGATTCAGGCAATTAATATATTAAATAATGATTTCATATTTTTTTATAAATAAAAAAAAGTATTGTACTCATCTTTTAAAACAGGCAAAACTCACTATACGTATTGCCACATCAATGGATGCCAGAAGGCTTGTGCATAAAATCCCCATAATTTTTAGTAACATGCTTTTTATATATTGTCAACTGATAGAAATTGTAAATTCTAATTATGACAACAAGTCAATTACTCTTTTTTGTTTTTAGTTATTAATATACCTGGAAAAAAATTGATTTTTTTTTTTATAAATGTAACCACTATTACATGCTTCCATTGAACTTACTCTGTTTTTGTCCTTCCATCTATTAATCTTATAAATCAATTTTCAAGCACTTTCAATATCCAATCTAGTTGGAACTTAGCATATATATGTATTACAGATAATATACATGTTTTTAGAATTTGCAAACAATTTTAGCAAAAAATTAAAATTTTTAACTCTACATAAGATGTGATGTGATACGCTGTGGCTTCTTTTTTTGGAGACAAGAATCTCTCAGCCACTATGCCCAGAGAAACCTGTAAGCCACTTTAGCTTCCCTTTCCATTCCTCACCCTAAGTTTTTCCCATATTCTTTACTATCCTGCTCCATCCCATTTCCATAACCTAATATTTGTCAACTTTATGGCCTTTATATCTAAATTGCCCTTATCTTTTTCCAAACCCAGCATAAAATCCAAGAAGCCACTTTCTGTATGATCACTTTGTTTATATTTATTTTCTGACAACATCCTTATTTGTACTCTTTCTGCCTACAAGCATTTACATTTAATTGCAATGTGATGCACTGTGGTTTCTTCTCTTTTGGAGTCAGGAATCTTTTAGCCACTATACCCAGAAAAAACCTGTTAGCCATCTTACATTCCCTTTCCATTTACCACCCTATGTTTTTTCCATATTTTTTTCTATCCTCCTCCATTCCATTTCCACAACATAATCTTTAGCAACTCTATGGCCTTTATATCTAAATCCCCCTTATCTTTCCCCAAATCCAGCACAAAAAACAAGAACTGATTTTCTGTATAATCACTTTGTTTATATTTATTCTCCCACAACTTCCTTATTTTCACCCTTTGTACTTGTAAGCATTTACATTCAATTAACAGATGCCTAATATTTTTTATGCCTTCCTTACAAAACTTGCAGATGAAATCACCCACATTATTTTTCCATTTATGTGTTTATTCCCTTGTTGCTAAAGATTGTATTCGAGTCTTAAACAGTAAATTACTTTCCTTACTATTATCATAAATTAAATTGCACCGAATATTCTGTTTACTTCCATATATATTTAAATTGTTTTTACTCTCCATAGTAGTTCTCCATCTCTCCAACTTCTTATTTTTATTAATGCATCTATTCTTCTATCCCATTCCTTGCCATTATAACTCCCAACAATTCTCCTTACACAATCATCCCACCTTTTGTATAAGTATACTGGCATAAATTCTTTATCCAAATCTTCTGCATGCCATCCTACCTTTCTCATCCATTTTGTTGCCTGTCCTTTACTCTTAACCCAATTAAACACAATTTTGGCTATTCTCTCATTATTCATAAATTGCAATCTACTAAACATTTTCATTTTGGTTTTTGCATCTCATATAAAAACTTCATAATTCTATTTCTTCTTGAATTGCCTCCTTTGCTATCCACATGTCTGCATATAATTCATGGTTTCTTATTTTTCTATGCACTTTTTCTAAGTGATCTAAAACCCTTTACTAACACATAATGCATTGTTACCATATGCTAAGGCTGTTACTGCCACTCCCATCCATACAATTCTAGATACATCACATTTATTATATGAAAACACTATTAATCTTTTTATCAGTCCCTTTCTTTTCTTTGCTTCATTTATCTTTTTTTTTCATATTCATCCAAGAAATTTCTCTGATTACTTAAGACAATTCCCAAATAGTTATACTTATATCACCACATTTAACTTTATATTCCCCAATAAAAATTTCTTTCTCTTTTTTTCCCCAGTATCTCTTTACCAACCCTTGTGCAGGTCTTCAACATAACTTCCATATCTTCCCCACTTTTAAGTTATCATTCACAAATAAAAGACCTGATAATGTATATACTCCCTTGCCATTTATTACTGGGATCTCTACACTCTTCATAGTCTTTCTACTGTTGTCTCTATTTCTCTTAAATATAACAAAAACAAAATAGGTGACATAGTGCATCCTTGCCTTAGTCCCAGCCCATATTTAACTTTAACTGATTCCATATTTTGTAAATGATACATATAGTAATTATATTTCATACAATCTCTTAATAAAATCCACTAAAGTTCCATCCATTCCCAAAATTATTAAACTTACCCATATTCTATTTCTATTTACTCTATCATATGCCTTCTCTATATAAACCATATATAACTGTGTACTTGTATTTCTACTCATATATATAAATTGTGTAGCTACAAATAAACTATCTCCTATACACCTATCTGATCAAAGAACCTCCTTGCATTTCCCCACCTTGCTTGCCTTTCCACTTTTCAATTTCTTCCTTGCCTCATTTAATTCATTTTCTGTAAACCTAATATTATCATTACTATAGGCTTTCATGTTTGTTATCACTCTGTCCTTCACATCTAACATGTTTTCTATATCCATTACATACTTATTTAAGATTGTCTCTAATTCTTCTCTAGAGCTACACTCTATTCCCTCATCATATAGTAATATTATTTCTCTTTCCCCTACAGTCATGTATTTCCAAAATTTTTTATCTTGTCTCTTCACTTTTATTAATATCCTACAACAATTCACTATTTAATTTCATTCTCCCTATTATAATTATCCATTTTAGCCAACTTCTTTTTTAAATATTTTTTCCATTTAACATAAACATTTTTTCCACTTTCTTTGTTTTTAATATCACACATATTTTTGCATGCATTTTCACTTTCTTTTACACTTTTCCTAACTCTCACTTTTCTATTACTTTTATTCTTTTGAATATTCTCACCTAAAAGCTTATTTGCCACTTTTTCTACTTCACTACACCAGTTCCTATATTCACCCCCAAATAACTCTTTCATGATTTCTTCAACTTTTATTTTATATTCTTCTAACTTATTCTTATCATTCAGTTTCCCTCCACATTTTTCACTATTTTTTCTACTTTTATTCTTATTTTCCATCACATTATTAACCATTTCTATTAAAAAGAAATTATTATCTCTATTATATTTTCTTTTTTCATTATCAAACACTTTAATTTTCTGTACTTTATTTATTCCTTCTTTTTCTATTAATACATAATCTATTGTGTGAAATATATTATTTCTAGACTATCTATATTGTTCCTCATAAATATGTGACAAATTTCCAATGCTCAATTTACTCTCTGACAAAAATTCTTCAAAGCTGTACATTCTTGTTTTCTACATCATTAATTTCTTCAATATGCCCATTCACATCCCCTATAATAATTATTTCCCCTTTTTTTGAATCTCTGTATATTCTTAATGCTACTGTTTCATTCCATTGTAGTTTGACTATATCCAATAGCTATGTACATTATGGCCACCACTTATTCTTGTCTTTTTAACTTTATCTCAAACCACAAATGTTCTTGATATTTAACAGTATTTAATTTTTTGACATAACTCCTATACCACCACCACTTTTTTCTTTTTCTTTTCTATTTCTACCCTGCCATACCAAGTCTTCCAGTATAGGTTCTTTTTCTTCTTTTAGATATGTTTATATTACTGCAAATACCTCAAGATCTTCATTTTTTAACTGCTTTGTTTACTTCCAGTCACTTTTCTAGTCTCCTACCACCTTGCATATTCAAATATCCCCTTTTAACAATTTCTTTTTTCCTAACTACTACTTTATAAATTCTTTTGACTCTTTCTTTTTCATTAAATTTGTAAGTAACTTGCTTACCATTAATTTTACAGCCCCATTCCCTCCACACATGTACATTTATATACTAATCAGCTACTCTTTATTTCTTACACCCCATCCATTCTTCTTCTTTTTGGTAATTCTGCAATTTAAAACACCACCCATCTATAAGTTTCCTGACCTATAATATTCTTTATTAATCAAACTCCCTAAAACTTCACTTCCTAGTTTTGCTAAGGGCAATCCATCTTTATTATACAAATCCCTTTTAGTAATAAAAAAATCCCACATGTCCACAAACATAACACCATTTCTCTCACACAATTTTTTTCAATTTTTTATTTATAGAACATGCCCTATATAATATATACCTATTGTCAAATCTTGGTAATAATCCATCTATTCCCACTCTTTCTTTAATCTTTCTCAAATTACTAATCAATTTTATGTACTCATCTATTACTCTCTCCAATGGCTCTGACAAATTATTTGTCCCTACCATAACATACTCATCTCTACTCCATTGTTTCTTTACCTTATTTGTAAATCTCTAATTCTAGCTCCAGGCTAACATATTTTTACATATCTGTTTCTATTTTCCCCTGCAATTACATCTCCACATCCTCTAATTAGCTAATCTATCAATACTGTCTTATAGTTTACTTTCCCTATACCATCCATAACATTCTCTTCCACCTTCTGGTCTTGTCTTATCTACTTCTTCCTTATCATTTCTATTCAATAATTTTTTTATCTGCTTACACTTTATCTCTAATGATTTTTTTCTACATTATTTATCTCTTCCTCTATCTTACTTATTCTTTGGCTAACCATCTCATTTGCACTACTTATTTTAATGTCATCCATGTTTTTTATCACTCCACTAAAACATACTATATTCTATCTTCCTCAACTACATTTTGCTCCATTTCTCTTGACTTTCTCTTTAAGCTAACTACACTTAGAAACCATTTTTCACTTCTTTTAGCACATTTACACACATTCTACATAACCATAGATCTATTACACATCCATCCCCATCTTATTTAAGCAATTCAAATGATAAACCTTACATACACTACATTCTACCACAGCACACTTAATTTCTCTGATCATTATATATACATTGTGGGATACAAACACAATCCATATTCCTTATTTTACAAATTCCCTAACTCTATATTTAGCTTTATGCTTCCTCTATTACTCTTCAAACCCCTTTAAACAAAAGGAGAAATGTTTTCTTTCTTTCAATGGTGATGGACAGTCATATGTTTTCTAACCTCAAGCCTCAAAAATGTTACCTACTTTCTCAAATAAATCACTCTCTTTCTTAAATTAAAAAATTCTTTAACTAGTGAAAACCAACTAATCTTATGTACAATTTAGTTTTAAAGCTTGCTTGCAGTAACATACATACAAACAAATGTATTTTTTTCTTTTTATATTTAAAATGGTGAAACGAACCACTTTCCAAATGTTATCAATATTATTTCTGATCTTTCCAAATCCAATTAAATCTATCTCTCTCTACCCCAGTTTTCTTTGACTTCCACACAGTAAGCAAAAAAAATTAGTAGCAACAAGTTTTTTTAGATCATATTCAGAAAAAAATATAAACTTTAACTTATCTTGTGGAACAAATCAGTCACGTCAGCATACAAGGCTGTCTGACTATTTTTTACAGTGCTTCCATATAGTAGTATTAAATTGTATCTAAAAGTGTTTTGGAACTATGTAAAAGTAACAAATAGAAAATAAAAAATTAAAATAATAATAAATAAGTGTTGTTATTCATGTAAATCGCAGTAAAAAGTAAAAAAAGAAGTTTCAAGTTTTTGCGCATTCTTTAGATGTGTATGTCACTCAACATGCTTCTCACTCTTATTTTGGTTATATAATATCAAAAATACTGGAAACATGAAGAAAATATTGTTTTTAATATTATAGTACTGTTCTTTTTTTACTTTTTGTACTTTAAATTTATACATGTATATATTTTATATACCTTCACACTTACATTACTATTTTTCTTCACCACGTTTTTGTTCAACTTTTTTCAGTATGTATAGTTTATATTCAATTTTTATAAATCTCTTTATGCAAATATAACTTTGTAAATTGTTTGAGGAAGTAAAAGTTATTTTAATATATAATATACTTTGTTTTCATTTTCCTTAAACATCAATATAACCTGTTGCAGTTAAAAATTAGTAAAAGATTTTATATTGTTTATATAAAAAAGTGCATATATAAAGTATAAATGATTCTTTAATGTATAAATCAATAAATAAAACATATTGAAAACATTAATTCACAAAAAAGTGTTAAAATAATTGTATTAAAAACTAAAAAATTAATTCATTAAAAAACAAATATGTATGCATATTTTTATATAAATAAATAAAACTATTTTTTTAAAAAAGATTAATGCTTGTTTAATATTCTCATTATATTTCTTTATTTCATAAATTTATCTTGTATAGACGAGTAAGTAAAAAAAAGATACAAACAATCTATGCAAAAATAGCTTAAAGGTAGGCAAGGATAGCAAAAATACCCAGTGAAAATATAATAACAATTGTAGGAAAAATGTGTAGCTTATAACTAGAGGAATAGCCATTATAGTTTAAAGTGAAAAACTCTGGAACTTGAGGCCCATGAATTGCATCTCCGCTCTTTTACTTTTGGTGCCCAAACTTTTTATGAGTTCCTGGAAAATAAAGATATTCCATTTTTTTTATTTAAACAGTTAGAGAAGAAACTGATTAAAAAAATTATATATTTATATTGTAATGATACAAGTCTGTCTAGTTCAAGTGTAGGTTTATATTATAAGCCTCCTTAATCAAGCTAACTTAATTGTGGGGATAAATCAAATACTTTAAAATAAAATGAAAGAATAATGATGTAGAAAAAAACTTATGAATATATAATTTAAAGTATATTTGGGTAATTATATAAGAACAATCATAATTTTATACATAAAAAGATTATATAATAAATAATGAAAATTCTATACAATAGTTATATATGTATATACATTCAAAATAAGTATACATAGAAAGCTCTTTTTCAGCACATGGTTTCACGCCCTTTTCAAATGTTAATCATCTCTTTTAGTGTTAACCAATAAATCCAGATAGAACACCATTTAGTGTTCTATAATGGAAGTAAAATAACAATAAGAAAATAAAACATCATTAAAATAGAATAAAATCTTTATACAGCGATCTAATATAACTTCAAAAATTGATTATATAACATAGCAATATTATTTCAAGAGATTGTAAAAGACCCAGAAAGAGACCATATGTGAAATGGATGGATGAAATAAGAAAGTGTGCAGGCGTGATGTGGAGATGAGAAGCTAAAGATTGAAAAAGATGGATTGAACTTGGAGAGACCTTCTTCTTGCAGTGGATTGATAATGGTTGATGATGATGATGATGATACAGAATAAATAATACATTAGACAACATTATATATACAATTTTTCTTTCATTTTTAATAGACATATTTTTAGAGAAGATGATAATAGATAGACAGTTATCCTAAACTGGATTCCAAAAGATTGTAGATGTGAGATGGATGTATAAAGTAAGGAAGAATTCTGGTGGGATGAGGAAAAGAAAGGCTAGAGATTGAATTGAACTTGGAGACACCTTCATCGTGCTGTGGATTGATAATTGTTATAAATGATGATGATGATTACTTGCACAAATTTAATTTATATGTGTATAGTATTAAAAAGATTATTATACATGCATATATGTTATTTTTAATCAGTATCACCATTTTATTTTATTTCATTTTGTAGTTTGTTTTATACATATCTTGATAATGAGGAATTAAAAAAAGTTATCAACTACGAATACCATCCTTAGATTATTGATACAGATAGAAGCATAATGGATGAAATTAAACATAGAATTAGACTTGCATGAACTGCTTTTGGTAGAAATATTAAAAGGAAATTTGCATATGTGTTTGAAAAGGAAAGTTGCATTTTACCAGTTTTTAAGTCAATAAACATCACATGATCACCATTTTTTATCTTGCTTATAACAGTTACTAAATCAGGCAAAACTCACTATACATGTTGCCACACACAGCAAGCTAGAATAATCAATATATGACTATATAGGCTAGTGAGCTTGGATTGGAAAATATTAAAATGTTTTTAATTTATAACTCATAGTTTTGTAGTTAAGTAGAGATAAAAGGTGGGTGCTGGAGGGTTGCATTAGATCCTAAGATCTAGGTACAGTGCTCTCAGATCCAAGGCTCCTCACTGATGAAGGCCACAAGACAGAAACTAGTCTGGGAATATTTGAGTAGGCAGTAGATGGGGATTTTATGCCCAAGACTTCTGGCATCCATTGATTACTCTAGCTTGCTGTGTGTGGCAATACGTATAGTGAGTTTTGCTTGTTTTAATTAACAGTTTTTACTTATATTTGTGAGACTTGAAGACTTGACAAAACAGCAATATAGAGAATTCAAATCACCCAATGAAGTATGGAGAGATGTGTTATTAATAACAAAAAGAGATCAAAAACAAAACACATGGGTAAAGTAAATACAGGTATTACTTACATCATTGAAAGAAATAAGAGACAAGTAGGGCTGGGTTGAACATATTACTAAAATAAATAATAATAGATGATCAGCTGAAATTGTAAACTGGATCTCACTCAAAAGATTGCAAAAGATAGAAAGAGACTATATGTGAGATATATGGATGAAATATGAAACAGTGTTGATATTATGTGGAAAAGTGAGGCTATAAATAAAAAAAAACTGGATTAATCATGAAGAAACCTTCATTCTGCAGAGGATAAATAATGAGTAAAATGATAATTTTGCATGTATATATGTATGTGTGAGCATACATATATGTGTAATACACTTTGAAGTTAATCTATGCGTAAATAGGTTTAAAGGAAATAAAAAAATCAAGAATAATGAATTGCACTGATTGGTTAATAACTCAAAAGCTCAAATATGTCTACAAATAGGATATAGCACACAAGGTAATGGAACGAATCGTACTTAACCAACTTAATACAAAATACGAATCTACAAAGTACTAATTCAAACTCAAATAATATAAATAACAATAGTTATATCTAAAGTAAATGAAGTAAAAAAAATGTAGAAAGAGTTGAAGCAAGACGAGACAGCTTTCTAACAGCCATTGAAACATATCAAAGATTATACATTGATCAGTATGCATACCTTGAATTAAAAGAGAAACCTCAAACATTACATGATCACCATTTCTTATGCTTGCTTATAACTGTTAAGTGGAGATAAAGGTGGCTGCTGGAGAGTTGTGTTAGATCCTAAGATCTAGATGCAGTGCTCTCAGATCCAAGGCTCCTCACTGATGGCCACAAACCAGAAACTAGCCTGAGAATATTGGATGAGTAGGAATTAGATGGGGATTTTATGCATAAGCCTTCTGGCATCCACTGATTACTCTGGCTTGCACTGAGCGGCAATAGGTATAGAGAGTTTTGCCGGTTTTAATAACAGTTAAGAGCAAGCATAAGAAATGGTGTTAATGTGTTGTTTATTGGCTTAAAACCAATCCTGCCTAATAGAATAGTGGTGGCTATGGTTATTAAAGAACCAAAGACACCAATATATATAGATACTGATCTGAGTTCAGACCTATATGACCATATAAGCTGGTAAGCTTGGATTGAAAATATTATGTTTTCAGTTTTGTTTCATAGTTTTGTAGTTAAGTAGTGATAAAAGGTGGCTGCTGGAGGGTTTCATTAGATCCTAAGATCTAGGCACAGTGCTCTCAGATCCAAGGCTCCTCACTGATAAAGGCCACAAGCCAGAAACTAGTCTGGGGATATTGGATGAGTAGACACTAGATGGGGATTTTATGCACAAGCCTTCTGGCATCCGTTGATTACTCTGGCTTGCACTGAGTGGCACTACTGTAAGGAGAGTTTTATCTGTTTTAATTAAAAGAGCAATTAATAACACTAGTAAAAATAAAAAAGCTACCTTACTTAAGTTATAGGAAGCACAAAGAATTTGTTATAAACCAAATATAAATTTATAGTTAGTTCTTAGATATACTAAACATACTAATTTGGGATAGCAAAACAAGAAATCTTTGTATCTTATCAAGATTTGATATAATCTATCGACATAATTGAAACTATTATTAATATTTTAAAGTAAATAAGATCAAATCCCCTTTTTTTGTTATGTTTTTTTTATCTTTTGTTAATTTTTTTTAAAAAATTTTAAAAATAATAGGGAGGGTTTAATAAAATTTTTAATTAAATATTTTAAAAACCATGAATATCTTGACAAACCATTAATTTCTCAAAAAAAAAAAAGCCATGGAACTATCTTAACCCTAAAATAATGAAAAGTTAAAGAATTAACAATATAATCCATCTTTAATACCTTTACTGGGGGACATGTTGCAGGTACCCATTACATCTCTCCAATACTAATTACCCACCATGGGGCTTAATCTGAATCCAAGTCCTAAGATATTAGCATTATTTATTAATCAGTAGATTAGTAAATATAAAAACACTAAAATTGACAAATCATTATTTATAATACACATTTAAAACTCCAACTTAATTATACTGTAAATGCATCTTCCAATTAAATTATAAGACATACACCATAACTGTTAACAATTTATTACCTTGTTAAACGTATTATAACTCTAACACAATATAACAATAAATGGTAAATAAGATCAGATAAAATAAATGCAATCAAGAAATAAAAATTAATATTAAAATAAAGAAATATCAAATACAAGTTTTATTGTTATTAACAAATTACATATATTAATATTTATTAAAGTTGACATTAAAAATATACCTAGATGACAATCATGAACTTGTTTTGCTTTGAACAATGAGGTTTTCTTCAAGGAAAGAAAAAAATCGTTTCTTATCTACTGAATAACCTACAAAAATTTAGAAAGAAGACTCAAATTTACAATTTTAACAGAAACATCAGCTAATTTGGAGTTGAAATTAGCAAAAACCAATATCTAAATATCCAAGAAAATGAGAACAAACATATAGAATTATAGTCAGCCATCCAAGGAATTTGAAATTAAAATCTTTGCAAGAAAGTCAGATCATTTGAATTTCCAAAGTGTCAGCAATTCTAAGTTATAGATCGCAATATCTAGATTCCAGGATATGCAATAATTCAAGAAATATTGATATTACTTCACTCAAAATAAGTCATTAAAGAAATATGTAAATAATCATACAGATAAATATGCATTGCCAAGTTCAAGAGTGACATCAGGGAAAGAAAGTCATCACTGATGGAGCTATAACTTGTCAGAACTAGAGTGGAATTGACGTAGCACTTTACACTACAAAACAGCAAGTTGATTCTTAATTAATGGATCCCATTACTCTCCACTTCAAAGCACAAATTCCAAGGCTAAAAAGAACGAGTAACTTTGTGGATGTTCTAGAATGTTCACCATTCACTGTCTACACCTGAAATGGATTAACAAAAACTACTGGAGTGATTCACTAGAACATTTTTTCTTATATACTTCAAAACTAAATTTAAATTGACATTATTAACTTTATTTGTATATTTGATTTTACTTTTTCTTTTCTTTAATATAGAAACAAAAAGGGGGGATATAAGTGTTAGTATGTAACGTAATGAAAAAATATTGTTGTTGTTAGTGTAAGCAAAATAAAATATACTTTATGATGAGCATTTGATCACCTACTAATCCAATCATCATTAGAGGGGAAAGGTAAGATTTCACTTAATATGTATTTAATCCAAACATTTATATACTTACACCATATATATTTATCTTTATATTACTTATAATACTTCATTCATATACACTTTAATGCAAGTAATTTTCTTAACCTTTTTTATTTTCTTACAGTTTTGACTGTCCAGCAGTCTTCGTCAGAGCTCTATCCTCCTTACAGTGTTAACTGTAAGAAAATAAAGAAGGTTAAGAAAATTACTTGCATTAAAGTGTATATGAATGAAGTATTATAAGTAATATATATGATTATATAAAGATATGCAAAGAAAGTGAAGGAGAAGAATAACGTAGTATATTTATCTTTGTTGTTTATATTAATAGTTGTGTTAAACATTTTCAGAATATTTGACTAATTATTTCTGTCATAAATGGTCTTCCTCATCTATATCATGATTTTACCATACATAACAGGGAAATATCATATCACCATGATAATAGATAGGAATCCAATATATGAAATTAATTAAAATAAAATGAATTATGAGTTTCAAGTAAAAATATAGAAAGGAGAGATGGTTGTGGTAATTCTAAACAAAATATGAATTCCATTTTGTGGGGATCAGGGTTTGGGATAATAGTTAGAACCAATCGTAAGCAAAGAATAACCATAAATGTCTAATTAAATGTTTTATAATTTTGTTGTACATCTTTTTTGTTAAAATATTAATTGTTGTAAATATAGTTA
This sequence comes from Epiperipatus broadwayi, assembly GCA_028023455.1. Taxonomy (NCBI): domain Eukaryota; kingdom Metazoa; phylum Onychophora; class Udeonychophora; order Euonychophora; family Peripatidae; genus Epiperipatus; species Epiperipatus broadwayi. Next base: position 623,035 of record JAQFVV010006249.1, read on the forward strand.
TTAAATATATTCAAATGTTAAATTAAAACTCTTGATATGTTTTTCTATAGTCAATTTTCAATTGGTCAGATCTTCTGATGTATTTATATTAAATTTTTACCCATTTACACGTAAGTTCATATCTCCACCTACCATTAAACAACTACACATGTTTTCATCTATCTGTATTTTAAGTGATGCAAATATAATCTGAGCCAGATGATCATGCTGAGTCTCCATGAGTTTGAAATTTAGAATAATGGAAATGTAATACAGCATGGATGTGGTGAGTTAGATATATATTTAACATTTAGTTGGTTCTTAATCTCTCTCCTCCTAGGAATGAAATCACTGCGTCTGTGGTACATATTTATACAAAGATCAAAGAGATGCTCTTTTATTCATTGTGATGATCCAGCTAATCTATTTTTATACGAGGTAAAACATGTTCTTTTACAATATATATATATATATATATATATATATATTGTATAGATTTCACAGCATTTCATTACAATATATATATATATATATATATATATTGTAATGAAATGCTGTGGGAAAGAAAGTCACCTGCGGCATTAGATAATGATTAAGAAAATGTGTAACTAAATATAGTTGTTGGTTAAGATGGAGATATATAATTATGTTTATTTGATGGTGGTGGTAGTAGTGGTGATGATGATGAACATCTAAAATGCAAAAATCAAAACTAATTTTTCAATAATTAGAATAGAAACAAAGAAAAAGATGCATTATATTTTTAGAAATATTAACATAAATAAAAATATCTATATATTTGTGATATATACCATGACATTTTTAACCATATAATGTGTCAAACCAGAACATAATCTTCTAAAATGGGATAGAAGAGTAATATTAATCACTTCTTGATTAAACTAAGAAAGTCAATGAAACCTTAAATATTATTTCCCTTCTGTACACAATATGAACAGAAATAGTTTGTGAGAACACCAGATTACCAGACACTAAGATATAGAAATTAACAATAAACAGAATTCATTAAGATATGATTACTTAACAAACATGCACACAACTAATACAGATATAAATACTACCTTATAAAATATAAGCATCATATTTTAAATATTTATATCAGTAATGTTTATATTTCAGATTAAATAAATAAATCTGAGAAATTTAGGTCAAATATATTATGAGTTTTTTAGTTAACTATTCTCCATTCCCATTTTAATCATCTTTATTTAAAAATGGAAGCCAAATTATCTTAGAATTTTTTTTCTAATGATTTTCAAATTGTGAAACCTGCATGCATTCATTTTATTTACATATATAAAAGACATAAACTTCAAATGATCTTAAAATAAAATTAATCTTTTAATAAGCCATTTACTACCACTGGATTTGTTGTCTTTTTATTTCTATTTTAATTTTAACAAATAAAAACGTTTTTTTATTGTATATTTATGTTTTTGAAAAATTTTGTTAAACATATAAATTTAAAAGTAAATGTATTCTTAAAAATAGTATGACTTTGCAAATAAAAAGTGGTAATAAACAGAAATAAATAAATAAAACAATTTTATTTTTGGGTTTTAACTAAAAAAACATACTTAATAAAAAAAAAATTTTCTCCACAAATTTCTATAAATATAATAAATAATGGTTGAGAAAGAATCAAATTAAGTAATACAATTATTTTTTAAAAGTATTAAAATTTCATTTATAATGATAAATAATGAAACTAATGACATTCTTGGATATGGAGTGGCCCTTACTTATTTAAAAATAGCCATTTCTTATTTAACAATAGACACTTCTGTTGACCATTAGGACATTTGTAGTTGTTAAAACAGGCAAAACTCTCCATACAGTAATGTCACTCAGTGCAAGTCAGTGTAATCAATGGATGCCAGAAGTCTTGTGCATAAAATCCTTATCTACTGCCTACTCATCCAATATCCCCAGACTAGTTTCTGGCTTGTGGTCTTCATCAGTGAGGAGCCCCCAGACTAGTTTCTGGTTTGTGGCCTTTGTCAATGAGGAGCCTTGAATCTAGGCTAAGAGCAGTGCTCTCAGATCCAAGACTCCTCACTGACAAAGGCTGCAAGACAGAAACTAGTCTGGGGATAATGGATGAGTAGGCACTAGATAGGGATTTTATGCACAAGCCTTCTGGCATTCATTTATTACTCTGGCTTGCACTGAGTGGCACTACTGTATGGAGAGTTTTGCCTGTTTTAATAGCAGTTATGAGAAAATATAAGAAATGGTGATCATGTGATGTTTATTGACATTTTTAGTTGATTAATGTTTAGTTTAAAAAGAAATGCTTTCAATTTAAAAATAAATATATGCAACATATACTTATAAAAAACAAATAAGTAATTTAATTTTACAAAAATTAAAATATGTAAGGAAATACATTATTTATAAAGTTGCATTTGTTTATTTGTTCAAATAATGAAGTCAATTTTCAAAAATCAAAGTCACATATGAACTCTCCTTGAATTGACTTTGCAATAGGAAATGCTCATATCTATATATTTTGGTTATTACTAATACTACTAAAATATAATTAAGATTATAATCAAATATTTTTTATCATTTAAAGATAATAAAAGAATAGTAATTATTTTAGAAAACATTAAATTGACTAATAGACACTATCTCAAAATACTTTTCATAATGATCACTATGTTTTATTCAGGAGTAGATTAAAAATTAAAAACAATTTTTTGAAGTTTTTAGAATTTATAATATGAAACTTTAATTGCAAGGAAATCAAGTCATACATCACATGACTTAATTTAATAAGCTTGTACTACAACTATTATATAAAGAGCATTAATAACTCTTAAGAAGCTTTTCCAAATATCCCTATCCCCAGACTGGTTTCTAGCTATTGTCTGTTGAGGCTTTGGGTATATTATATTGTAAAAGCTGTTAATATATGGTGTATCTGAACTTAGTTCAATCCTATATGGCTATTTGTTAGATAGCTGAATTTGAAGACATGTAAATGTCTAAAAATTTCAGATTTTTTACATAATAGTTAACTATTAGATAAATACTGGACTTGAGCTGGTATTTTTAGATTTAATGTCTGAATATTCTAGTGCCTCACTGATGACAGCCAACATCTAGAAACTGTTCTGGGGATAGGGAAATTCGGAAAAGCTTCTTAGGAGTGATTAACATTCATTATATAAAATATGAAACTTATATAGAGATTATTTGAGTATCATCATAATTATTAAAAATTGTGTTCTATTTTCAAAAAACAAAGTACAAAAAGAGATATAAAAAGGTAGATAAAAAGATATAAAACAAAGAGTCAAAATTGTTATGCAAATAATTACAAAATGAAAAGGTGGTTGCACAAATACACAACATGTTCCAATTCAGCTATCTAACTTAAATAGTCATATGGGACAGAACCAAGTTCAGATACACAATATATTAATAGATTTAGCAGTATAAATCAGCAAAGCATTAATAGCAATAAATAAAATTATAAAGAAATCAAGTCATATGTCACATGACCTAATTTAACAAGCTTGTATTTACAAATGTTATATAATGAGCTTGCAACTAGCTTTTAACAAGTTTTTCAGAATATTCCCAACCTCTGATTTCTGTTACTGGATTCCTCAGTGAGGATAGTCAAGCATTAGATTTAAAATACCAGGCCAAGCCCAGCACTTTATCTAATGATATTTTAAATCTGTTTGAATAACTTAGCACCTGACTGAAACTGGTCTGAGGATATTTTGAAAAGCTTGTTGAGCTATTTGCAAGCTCTTTATATAATGTTTGTAATGCAAGCTTTTTAAATTAGATCATGTGACATATGACTTGATTTTTTTGTAATATATATACAAACAATGCACAACATTAGCTAAAATCTATATAAAATATTTGAAATGCCCCATAGCTATATTATTTCAGCCCCACCCCCCAGCCTTTTAAATAAAAAAAAAAGGCTGAACTTTTGCAGCCATATTTCCAATGTGCTGCAAAAATTCAGACTTTTCATTATTTAAATGGAGAATGTGACTGGTTGTAATGATATACTTTCAGGATTTTTAATTTGATCAACAGTAAAAATTATGCTATTATAGTTGTTAGGAAACTATCAAGTCTAATTGACAATCCTCTTAAGACTAAACAAGTTTTCTCCATTAATTTATAATAACTCTTGTATTGAATTTAGTAAAGTAAAAGGGATCCTGATTCACTTCAAACCAAGATCTTATATGCACACACACACATATAATTTTAAGTCATATATCAATGAGATTGATTGGGTTTGCATCTGAATTACAATAATTTTTTTACCTGTTTAAAAAACTTATTAATTTGTTAATCCTTATATATTTTAGAACAGTTACGTAATCTGGTAATTAAAAGGATGCTAAAATGTTTATTAACATCATTTAGTCCATTAATCAAGATCAGAAATTATATATCATTGGGAAAGTGCTGAATTTATTATATTACAAATAGCTGATTTAACATTCTTCATTTACATGGGTTTGAAAATGTATAAGAAATGAACTCTTCAACAAAAAGTTAAAACAAACTCTCAATATGTGAAGACATACTTAAATATGCAATGTAATGTGATTCACCCTTATATAAAAAAGTTATTAGATTTATTAATCTTTATACACATCTGAAACAGCTGATGTAGATAGTCATTATTTATTAGATGAATAAGTAATATACTAAGTAGAGGGCTGTTGAAATTACATAAAATGTTGAAAATAATGTTTTATTTATTTTATAGTTTAGTATCTATTTGCTCTACACAACCACGACCATTTTCAGTTATTTACTGTATATTATAAGATAATGTTTCTTCAAGTTTAACTCAGTTTCTGAGATTTATATTTACTTTTCTCAACATGACTTTGGCAAATTCTTTTACTTTACCTATTTTATGAGTTGTCAATTCTTAGTGTTGTTAAAACAGGCAAAACTCACTATATGTATTGCCACACACAGCAAACTAGAGTAATCAATGGATCCAAGGCTCCTCACTGACAAAGGCCACAAGCCAGAAACGAGTCTGGAGATATTGAATGAGCAGGCACTAGGTAGGGATTTTATGCACAAGCCTTCTGGCATCCATTGATTATTCTAGCTTGCTGTGTGTGGCAATACATATAGTGAGTTTTGTTTGTTTTAACAACAGTTATACACAAGCATAAGAGGTGTTTGTCATATGATGTTTATTGGCTTTTATTAGTGTTTTTAAAAACTTTGAGAATACCAATTTAAGATTTCAGTGGATCATTATAACTATCTTTTAGGCTTAACTGTTTCTGGGATATCAATGATATGTATTTGCTTTGTTACCTATATGTTTTACATTTGATCCCTTCCTACTATTTGTTTACCAATCTCTCCATACTTAATATTATAGTCTGAAGATTTTGTATTAAGTGCCCAATTCTTACATCCATAAATAAGTGCAGGCATAGAACATAGGCATAGGTTTTTAATATTAAGTTATTTCTACCAAAAACAATCCATTTAAATTTAATTCTGTGATTGATTTTATCTCTTATAATTTGATCTTTATTGATGAACTGACTACAGTATTAATATTTGTTATCTTCTCAATCAATATTTCCTTTTTTTACTTTATCAAAAAGCCATTGAATATTAATTTAATGTTTTTAGTATTAGTATTTGATCTATTTTCTTATTTTCATTTTACAATTCAGAAGCTGTGAAACATTATTTCCAAAACCAACAACATCAGTTGTAAAATCTATATGTCTTAAATAATGCCTATTTATTTTACTTCTATTTTCACTTTTTAATCCATAAAATACTTCCTGTAACTCTGCTGTAAAATATTTTAGAGATATAGATTGAGAATCTCATATACCTCTATCAATGTTAATCTTTTTTGAATTATCATAGAATTTCATTACTGAGTCACATATTGATAAATCCTTTTTAGATGTTTACAATATTCAGAAACTACAAAAGAACTGTTATAGATTAATGGAGAAAACTTATCTAGTTTCAGAAAGATTGTCTATTAGTAGTAATTGATAGTTTTCTGACAATATCAAAAAGCAAAAGTTATCTCTGTTTACATGGCTATAATCTCCTTAATTCTATTCTTTATTATAATAACAATGCATGAAAATATTTAATTCCAATATATATATAAAGCTGTAAAATGTTTATTGTCATTTGATTAATTTTAAAAATGGCATCTTGAAAAGGTTCATTTGTGAATGAAGATTGATTTGATGATATTAAATTAAATTGCATCCAAACCAGTTGTCTATTATTTCAAGTTATGTATAATTCAATTGATTAAACATTTATACATTTTGACAACATTATGGTTGTATAATTTACAGGAAAATTACTGTAAGAAATGCTATGTAAAATTTTACATCATGATGCCTATGAAATCAAATGCCTTTTTATAATCTTCAAATTCAAAACACAATGCAGTCGATATTTTGGGGTCATGTTTATAACTTCTCTTAATATTCAGATTCAACCTACTATTCTATAAATAATTTAAATTTATCTTGATAGATTTGAATTCAAAGTCTTATAGAGACAGTTTTAATGATTTTGGTAAAGACTATGTGTAGAACATCAAGATATTGATACTTATGTAATTTCTAATATCTTTTCATTGTTTTTAAACATTACTATTGTATTCTTCCAGACAGCTGATATATCTTTATTATTTATGTTTTTATATAACAATTATATAAATAATTTTAATACACTTTTTACAATGAAATAATTTATTCTTAACTTGACAAACTTCCTTACAATATTAACTGATCAGCAGTTTTTTTCAAAGCTATAATATATGGATATATATGATGGATACACAACATACATTATTTACGCACTATAAAACTAAAAAAAAACACATTTTATTACTTGATCCCCATCACTAATATAAATTATATATATAATCATTAAAACCAGTCAACACTTAGACAATCCCAATAACTATAAACAATCTCAAACTGTTGTCAAGGCAACCTTCTTTTAACAATAAAGTGGAATTCCATCTTTATTAACGGTCCAATATATTTATACATACCCTAAAGATTGCAGCTTAAGCACATAGACCGAAATTATTGTAATATTGCCTTCAGCATTATTACAAAGTATTATTACACTTATTATTTAAGTAATAACTTGGATACAATTTGAAAATTATAAATGCAGTTTGTAATGTTATGATTGACTATTTATTAGTCTGCATTCAGACAAGATTATATTTATCTGTTTGATGTTTATTTAAACCTTTATATTAATAATTTCAATCTCTTTGGTCAAGTTGCAATCTTTAGTATCTATATAAATACTGTACCATTAACAATGGTGGAATTTCATCTTTATTGTTAATATAAAGTTACCTTGACAACTGGTGAGATTGTTGATTGTTATTGACATTGGAATTGTCTAAGTGTTGACTAATTTGAATGATTACTTTTAAAGCCATTTACCCTCAAGCATTATTACACTTAAAATTATTACCTACATATATAATTTTCATATTTACAGACATTTATTATATATAAATACTTTTCTTATATAACTGAACTGAAGCTTCCAATGAGTTATGTAATGTTTGATGTAATATGTGGGACTATGTCCATCATCTATGAGAGAATGTTGAATGTATAAAAAGTTTTAAACTTCATTTAAACTTTCCAAATAGAAACAACTTGTTAGTAATAACACACAAATAGACAACATCGGTTAGTAATTACACAACATTTGGTGTAGTATTATTCTTCACTCTCTTTCAGGTCTTGCTATGGTATATAATATAGATGATTTCTCAAAGACAGATAATGCCACCCGTTCTTTATCATTTACTGCTATTTATGCTAAGTTTATTTACGCATTTTTAAATGGAGTGAATTCAATCTATTGGTTATATGTATTTATAAGATAAATGATAAGAGTCGCCATTTAAATATTCAGAGATTCAAAGCCAATATTTAGTTTTTAACTTCTAAATAGGAAATAGAAAGTCAGTTTTTACTATGTGTAAAGAACAAACAAGTCACATTATATGTAACTGACCAAACAGAAAGTAATTGATGCTTCCAATGAGTTACGTAACAAACTCTCAAAAGACATTATACCAGACAACTTTTTCACTCCCTCATTTAAAGTTCCATAATTAAACTAAGCATAAGTAACAACTAATGCTAAAGAATAGTGATATCATCTGTCTTTTGAGAGTTTATTTATGTTATATAACTCATTGAAAGCTTTAGTTGCAGTTTGTTCAATTACATATATTGTGAGTTATTTATTGTTTTTACTTTTTTTATATAAACACATTTAATATATACATTATACCATATATTAAATGTGTGTTCACATATAAAGTACATACACGTATAAAATTTATATAAAAATAGAACACTTTTAAACACTGTATCAGCTTATAAAATTTGTTATATTTAGTTACATGTGATTTAGATAATATATATTAAGGGTTCACATATATTTATGTGTTATTGTTTTGAAGAAGATTACTGGGCAGTCGAAAGTGTAAGAAGGTTTTGTTAAGTCAATAAAATTATTGCATTGTAAAAAGTATATAAAGAAAGAAGTATTTATTTAATTGTTATAAGGCTAATGCACATATGCTTGACAGATTTTAGCCTATACATAAATGAATACTCTCATTCTCAAACACGAGATAAGGTCTTTATGAAAAGATAAAATGAATCCATCTATCTTTTCAACCCAAACATTCAAGTATGAGCCAATCTTAAGTGTTTGGAGATGAGAGTGTGAACATATTAAGCAGTCACTTTAAATTACTTTATTATGCTTGAATGAATGACACTTGCAAAATTATTTGAAATTTACTATACATCATTCTTAGTTGAAGTTAAGCATAATAAAGTAATTTAAAGTGACTGCTTAATATCTCCAAACACTTAAGATTGGCCCATATTTAAATGTTTGGGTTGAAAAGATATATGATTCATTCTATAATGACTTTATCTTGTGTTTGAAAATGAGAGTATTCATTTACGCATAGTTTAAAGTCTGTAAAGCACATGTGCATTAGCCTGATCACTAATTTATAATTACAATTTATTAACATAATGCTATATAAATAAACACCTTATTAATTGTTATAAATGAATTAACCAAGACATAGAGAAATAATAAAGTGAAAAAGAATTAAAATATTTATAATTCCACATTAACTATAAAGTAGAAAATAATAAAACAATACAGCCACTAAAATTACAACAATATCTTTTAAAGTATGAAAAGGGGAAATGTGCAGTTAAGTGTACAAATTAAAACAACCCCAAATGATGATAAAATCATTATAAATATTTCAAGAGAAACAAATGAAGAAATAGAAAAATTAAAAACAGTGGTATGTATTATAAAAATTTTAAGTGTTTTATTTTTATTCAGCATACCTTCCATCTCAACCCTACTATGAACATAGAAATTCATATCACTTATGCTTATGATGTATGCACTCTGTAAACAATTTTTTGCCCACAAGTTGAACTAGAGATAACAAATACCTGAATCTCCACACCTGCACTGACAAATTGATGGTTGTAACATGGTGGCATTGAGCTAAGGAATGGATACACTGTTATAAACAATATATCATCATTAAGCAAGAATATCATATAAAGAACAAATAATTATAATGCTTTCCTATGGGGGAAAAATTAGCTGGTTATTCCACCTAAAAATTACATTACACACTATGAAAAAAAACTTACCCTAGTATATAAAGTAATTTTAAAAAAAAAAAACCTATAGGGCTTGTATAAACTGTCCTATGTGTATTGTGTGAGTATGCACTTAAAATATGTAAGTATGATCTCTATACAAAAAAAAACTTAGTTTAATGTTGTTCTTTCTGGTGATTCACTCATCAATCATAATTATCAAACTTTCTGAGCCATTAATAGCTCAATCTAAGATCCATATCATTTTTTAAATCCTTTGATGATCTTTGTTTTTTTTTTTTTGAAGTTCTCCAGATACAAATAGCTGAAGATCTTTGGAGAAAATGTTTTGAGTGAATGGTTAATACATTTCTTGGATTTTCTTTCCATATAGGTACTGTAATTTCATGATTTTGGGAAGTTTGGATGCACCTACCATGGCTTAAGAATGTTGTTCTATTTTGTATTTGATTTTAAAAATAGTGGTGATAGAAAATGTGGATAAACCCATAGAAGAACAAATGTCATGATTTTCTTCCTTTCCAATCAACATAAGATATCCATTATGGTTTCCAAGCTGAGAGATTTTCTTGATATTTTTATGGTCATAGCAATTGCTGCTATACTTTTAAGTAAAAATGTATGAAGCTATAAACTTTAAAACAGAATTTCTAGAAAAAAAAATGCATTTTTAAATGTCCAAAAGTAGAGCAAAATGGAGGGAAAAAGTAAACTAGCAGTTAGATTTTTTGGGTGTTCTTTCACGCAACTGTTTTTCATTACAATGAAATAAAATTCATATTAAAGTTTTACTTTTTTAAAAATTTGTTCTGCTAAATTACATTTATATGAAATTATCTAAAATTTAAAAAAAAACATATTTAATTGATCATAAAAACTTGTTATCTATCCTTAGTGTAAGAGTAGCAAAATAGCATACTGTGAATTGTCAAACATACTTAAAAAATATTCTGACACTTTAAAAAAAATGTATCTAATATGCATTCTGTGTTTGCATAATGTAATAATATTTAAAGTTTTTTTCACAATATGTACTATGCAGATCTAATTAACAGTACTTTATATACAGATATGCCAAAATTGTGGCATTTTTTATTTGCCATATTTTATTAAGTGTGGTAGCCATTTTCTTGGAAACGACTTTAAAATTTTGTGGTAAATAAAAAATTGATAAGGCAGTGATACAAACTATTTAAATAAATATTAAAGGTATAAATCTTTTCCTGTTTATTTTTATAATACATTTTTACCATACAAAGTTTATTATTTGCTGCACAATGTATGCAATTTTGTTCTTTTTTTAACCTAAAAATACATTGTTTGATTTGACTGAATACTTTAGCTAATATTTACACTGCACACAATTTAAAATTAAATATTAATACTATGTAGCAAAACTTACTTTTTGTTTTGTGCTGAATAATTTTTTTTTTTTTCATTTCTAAATTCTAAACAATTATGATAACATTTACAATTCTGAAACAAATTATAAGATGACATGATCACCATTTCTTAGGTTTGCTCATAACTGTTATTAAAACAGGCAAAACTCTCCATACAGTAGTGCCACTCAGTACAAGCCAGTGTAATCATTGGATGCCAGAAGGCTTTTGCATAAAATCCCTATCTAGTGCCTACTCATCCAATATCCCCAGACTAGTTTTATGGCCTCACCACTCAGTGTAAGCCAGAGTAATCAATGGATGCCAGAAGGCTTGTACATAAAATCCCTATCATGCCTACTCATCCAATATTCCCAGACTAGTTTCTGGCTTGTAGCTTTCATCAGTGAGGAGCCTTGGATTTGAGAGAATGGCACCTTGATCTTAGAATCGAATGCAATCTTCCAGCAATCACCTTTTATCTCTACTTAACTACAAAACCATGAGAATAAAATTGAAAACACAATATTTTCAATGTAAGTTCATTAGCTTATATAATCCCATAGGTCTGAACTCAGTTCAGTACTCCTATATTTTGGTGTCTTTGGTTCTTTAAATAATAACCATAGCCACCATTATCCTATTACACAGGATTGGTATTAATCCACTGAACATCACATGATCATCATTTCTTATGCTTTCTCGTAACTGTTATTAAAACAGGTAAAACTCTCCATACAGTAGTGCCACTCAGTGCAAGCCAGAGTAATCAATGGATAACAGAAGGCTTGTGCATAAAATCCCTATCTAATGCCTACTCATCCAATATCCCCAGACTAGTTTTATGATCTTGCCACTCAGTGTAAGCCAGAGTAATAAATGGATGCCAGAAGGCTTGTGTATAAAATCCCTATCTAGTGCCTACTCATCCAATATCTCCAGACTAGTTTTTGGCTTGTGCACTTCTTCAGTGAGGACACAGAACTAGTCTGGGGATATTGGATTAATAAGTCACTACATAGGGATTTTATGCACAAGCCTTCTGGCATCCATTGATTACTCTGACTTGTACTGAGTGGCAATTGTGTATGGAGAGTTTTGCCTGTTTTAAATTTTAAGTTGTTTTAAAATAAGTGTTATTTTATTGCAAGCAAAGCACAAGTAGTAAAAATTTTAATCCATAAAAGTGAATAAATGCAATGTACAGTTTTAAATCTAATGTACACATTTTAAAATTTAAAACGATATTAATATATTTGATTATCGTATAGCACTAAAATAGTTTTTGATTATTATACTAAATTAAACTAGTAGCCCATCAGCTGGGGTTGCTCTTCTTATTCCTTTCCAATCTCTGATACAAAATTTCAGAATTAGCTTTATAAACTCTAATTTAATCTTTATAACCATTTGTATAAACTCTTTCAAATTCAATGTAGTTTTTCTCTACTTAAACAAAGATATTGGGCTCATTCATAATCAAATACATCTCACTAATTTAGGACTTATCTCAAATCCTTTTCCTACAATTCTTCTTGGAGACTTCAACTCTACTAATGAATGTTTCAATTCAAAATTTTTACACCTTCTAAATTCTCATTTCATGTATGCACAGGGTTTTTTCCCACATGATGCATGTTCATTTTATACAAAAAAAATTTCTTCTCTTATAGACCTATTATATTACTCTCTGGAACTGCACTTCTTCATCAATTCATCTTTACAACCATTACCTTTCTCTGATCATCATGCTATTATGCTTGATCTGACATTAGACTTACCCAATCAAACCTATGTACACCTTAAATCTACAATAAGAATTTTGCTAAAATCTGCTACACCAGAGGCAATTATCTCTGAAGCTTATATTTTTTTCAAGAAAATAGACATCCTAGCTCTTCCACCAGCTGAATCTTGGTTTGCTTTTATAAATATTCTTAGTTCTTTGATTTCTCATTACACCAGAAAGAATAAAGGGCCGATTGGGTTACTTAAGAAAGCAGATAGCTTAATTACAACATTGAAAGATATACCTCCAACACCAGCATCTGTACAGGTTATTATTGACCTGAAGCAACAATATGTAGAGACGCACCAAATCCTAATAGACTATCTGGCTACTAAAAAGGCAAGGCTTTACCTCTCTAAACCTCATAACTTTTCAAGGGGATATATAAGGTGAGCTATGGGTTTTCAAAGTAAGTCTAAAATTCCATCAGCAATCACAGTGAATAATATAATTTTCTCGGGTAATAGCATGATTTTACAAATTTTAAATCATTATAAATGCAAGCTAGTAGATGTTTCACAGAATTTGGTACTTGATACCATCTATATATTCTTGTGAGACAATTCATGGTATAAGTAATGATGATATTAGAGCTAAACTCTCATCCATGCCTGATAGAATACACCCTGGAATCCATGGAATACCAAAATTCATGTTCAAACATCTTGAAACCTTCACAGTACCAATAGTGAGTAGAATGATTGATCTACTTGCCTCAGGTCCCCTTACAATTGATCAACTCTATCCCATTGTGATGGTCCCATTTCTTAAGAGTGCTATTATCCCATCGCCTCTGGAGAACCTTAGACCAATCTCGATGACTCCATTGATTATTAAACTGATTGAAGCAATTATCAAAGATAAAATTCAAAACCTCATTCTGCCTTTTATCTTTAGTTTTCAATTTGCAAAGAAAGGTAGTTCCACAGCTGAGGCACTCTGCCTATTCAGGTTAATTATGGATTATACAAGAAAAAATAAAAAGTCAAAGCCAATAGCTGTCCAACTTGATATTTCAGCTGCTTTTGACTCAGTCAGAATTCCTCAACTAATACATCTTCTAAGTGGTCTGAACATTCCCACAGGTATAATGAACATCATTACTAACCTTCTATTAAACAGACATATTGCAATTTCATTAAATGGAAAAATTTCAAACTCATTCACACCTACCAAGTCGATTCCACAGGGTTCTCCTCTTAGTCCCTTACTCTTCATTCTATATATAAATCCATTCCTTAAATCTTTAGAGATGAAACTTCCTGGATTGTACATTCCTGGTATCAATAAATCCATTCAGCACATATCCTACATGGATGATGTAGCAGTGTTCTTACCATCTAGAAAATTCATACCAAAACTAATTCAAATTATGGACAATTTCACCATAGAGTCAGGTCTTGCATTTAACCTTAGAAAATCTGCTGTATGGAGACTTTCATCTGGAAAATCCATTCCATCCCTTTTCACAGCTATGCCACAAAAATTTTTGGGCTTACCAATGAGTCTTTCTCATGCAGCAATGAGGAAATTAATACAAGACACTATCATGAATTCTGCAAGAAAAATAATTGATTCACTTTCAAAAGTTTATACATCATTATTTGCAAAAGCAGCCCTACTCAACATGTTACTGTTCCCCAGAATTGCTTACTACATGCCGTTCATTAAATTCTCATCAAAATTTATCCAGAATATAAACTCTCTTTGCTCTAGATTAATGTGGAAGGGTAAAACTGTTGCTATTAGCTTAAGAAGAGTGCAGAGACCAACAAGACTTAATGGCTTGTCACTGCATTCATTTCATGTTCTTTGTCTACAGAAATCAAATAACCTCATTACAAGACTTAATGGGATTTTTCCTGATGACTCACCTTTTCTATCTATTCATCCTACAGATACTCCACCCCCAATTAATGATGGTTGGCTTGACATTGCAAAAATTCTCACACCTTTAACTCAAATAAAACCAACGAAACTTCATTATTGGGATGCCTATCTTTTTTTTTTTTCAACAGTTATCCCAGATCATAGCATTCTCACCTGTACAAACTTTGCCATTATAAAGAAATATAAAAGATGTAATCTAGAGCCAAAATATTTGGACTAAACTAAATCTCAATGCTCTTCCAACAAGCCACTTTCTTGTGATGTATAGAGGTTTTTCATCTTTGGACCCTGTTTGCTCACTCTGCCATAGGGAGGATGATACCATATTTTACATTTTCAATGATTGTTCCTCTCTCCAGGGCTGTAGAATATTGATTAATAAAATTTATACACCAAAACATCCAATTATCAACACACTCATAAAAGGTTTTGCTTATGGGAATTTTGCAATTATAAGAAGTGCAACTTTCATCACTTTCTGTCTATGGTTTGTCAGATGCTTCCTAATCTTCAAGTATGTTATACCTGATCCAACATTAATTTTTTTACAAAAATTAAAAGATATCAAAGAAAGAGATTTGAAGTTAGCTCCTCACCTAATGGCAAATTCCGCATGGAATCTTATGAATATTGGACATTAAGTAATTTAATGGTTTATAAAGGTATTGCCAAATTTAATGTTATTTTATAATTTTTTCTTTATTGTAAACATAGTTGAATAAACCTGTTTTTGATACTAACTTTTTGTTTTGGTTTTATAATCATTATTGATGATAATTTTTACTTTGGATATGTCATTTATGAAGTACTGATTGACTTGCAAAGATGCTGAACGAAAATTAAATCCCGTACTGTACATTCATTAACCGTATTTTAAGTTTATAATCAAAATATTGTATATGGCACTTATACTGTGTACAGTATTATATATTATGAATAAACTCTATACTGTACAATTTCAGTATGAAAATTGCTATTTTGCTTTTGGATGACATAGCATTAATAACTATTCTATGACATCATCAATCTTACAAAATGGCCGCCAAAATATTTTTTGAAATTTTTTAAGATCATTGTAATATAGAACTGATTGTAAATCAAAGTAATGAGTACAAATGAATGATGATGATCATTGATTCAAGAGATAAGTGGGATATAGGTATACTTGATAGTAGAAATAATGAAATACTGGAAATGCTATTTAAAAATGGAAGGATATATCATAAATTCTATCATCCCAACACTTTTTATAGCTTTTGGGATATTTTGTAAATTAAAGTGAAATGATAAAAGAGATTATGCGAGTCATCTATGTTTTACAGATGATATAGCCATTTTGTAAATCAGAATTCAGAATTCCATACAATGTAGCAAGAACTATTAAGTACAATTAAATATATAGGACTACCCATAAATTCTAAAAAGTCTTAAGGCTTCTCAAAAAAAAGTGAGATAACAAGAATTGTTAGTAGAGAAGTATAAAGAGTTGACAACCATAAATGTCATAGTCAAATTAATAATGCATATGGAAAAATGATTAATAACATAATCATATGATTAAATTTAAAATATTTTTGTTAAAAAATAACTTATCATGATTAAAATGAACCTAAATATTTAAAAAAAAAGATATTTAACAACTGCAGTACATCATATCAAATACTTTAATAGAAGTCCAATACAGAGATTTCAAATTTCACAGCAACATATGGAAAGATTATGTTGCAGTTAACAAGAAGAGATTAAAAATACACTGATAAGATTACAAACAAGTATCAGAGGCATCATTAAAAAATTAAGACACTAAATTTAAGATATTCTAGATATATTCATATAAAATTTGGCATTAGATAAGAAAATGAAGTTCTAAATTAGATCCTAAGAGATAGAAAAAGACATAGAACATGATCATAGTATACAGAATGATTAAGAAAGTTATAGATTAAAGATGATGGATTATTGTTATGGAGGTCTTAAATTTGCAATAGATATATAATGGTTCAAAATGACCAATGGTGACTTTATTCTAAGAACGTTTCTATGTGTTTGGCTAATCAATGGCTACCAGATCCTAGGGCCACATGTCAATTCTTATTATAATTTTTGGTTATTGACCCACTTTACTGAAAATATTTGTGTCCATATCCAACATCCATTAAAACATCTTTACATATTATGGACTAATCAAGCTAATAAACTAAGATTTAAACACATTATTGTTTTGAAGTCAAACTAATAGGCCTCATCTCAGATCTATATATTTTTACATATTTATCATTTTCAATTCAAAACATTAAAATGTTTGGAATCTCTATTTTCTTTAGCTTGAATAGGATAAAAAGATAAAAAATTGCTTCTGGATGGAGTGCAAATTTAACATTTTTCATTTGTGAAGGACCATAAACCTAAAACTAGCCTGGAATTTTGAAGTGACATTTACAATTGGTATCCATTGAGTATTCAAATGTACACTAGAACACTCTGGGATAAATAACGTATTTGTTGCTCCTAATGCAGATGTTAAAAGTACATATATAATGGCATATTATTTCATATATACCATCTTTGCCAAAAGTTCAACATTGCTTTCCATTTTCTTTGGCAATATTTTTAATTTTTGTAATTTTGTACAGCATAATTATATTTAGATATTAGATTATTAAATACATTAGATGAAATAATCATAATTTAAGATATATATTATTTCAAACAAGTAATCAATGAATACCAAATAATATAACACTATAAAATCTCCAGGTCGGTTTCTGGATTTTGCTTTCATCAATGAAGACTAGGATTTGAAGCTGAAACTAAAGTATTTATGAGTATAGAAGCCAATTTTTATCCTACATTATTTAATTTAATAACCTGAACTTTGAAAAAACCATACATTTCACAGCAAGTCATTTTCTATCCTTTGGGTAGGAATGGTATTATCAATAACAAGATCAGTTATACACATAATGATAAGCTTCCAGATTAGATGTTTAACTCTACTTTAGAGTCATATAGTGTTACAAATTTAAAAATGTATTGACATGATTAGATATTTATAAGAATGTTTAGATTAAAGCAATAAAATGTTCATAGGAGCTAAGCTTTACTTGTTAGATATTTGGGTTGAGTTATATTAATTTAACAATATTACACTTTTATGAAAAATGTTTTTTATAATCATCATGTACATATCTAATACTTATTAGCGAATTTAGTTTTACAACTGCTAAATGTATAAAATTTAATTTTAATAAATACAAATTAAATATACAAAAGAATATCCACCTTTTATTTTTTCTGTTTGTTCAAACAGCTCAAAGGTATCTAAATCCAATCTCAGAAATACTTTTAGGTCAATTTAAAATTAGCTTAATATATTAGAACATTCATAAAAGGTTATCATATCAAATTTAAATCAGGTTTATATTCGGTTCTCAAATCACTTACTAAATGACAATTAAGCCAATAAACATCACATGATCACCACCTCTTATACATGCTTATTACTGTCATTAAACAGGCAAAAACTCACTATACGTATTGCCACACACAGCAAACTAGAGTAATCAATGGATGCCAGAAACTAGTCTGGGGATATTGGATGAGTAGGCACTAGATGAGAATTTTATGCACAAGACTTCTGGCATCCATTGATTACTCTAGCTTGCTGTGTGTGGTTATACGTATAGTGAGTTTTTACCTGTTTAAATGACAATTAGTTAGAGCTTAAATATTTGATCTTTATGCACTTGTATTATATACATTAACCTATTATAAAATAAAACAACTAAAAAATTAACAAATGTTATATATTTAGCTAAGAAGTAAAACAGATAAATTTTTGCAAAGATTAAAAACTCTTACTCAAAAATTATTCATTTTATAAGGCCAAAGAAAAAATGTGTGAGTTTCTCATATGTTTATGTATATGCTTCCAAGAACAGTTTTTTTCATCCTCTATAAAGCCATCCATTCTGCGTGAATAAGTAGTGGACATTAGACATGGTACTATAATATCCCAATTTTTGATCTAGTTTCTGAATTTGGCCTTCATCAGTTAAGACTAAGATTCAAATCTGGAATAATGGTAAAGTGGCTCACAAGTTTATATAAAATTGAAATTGGTTGCTATAATTGTTCCATATTATTTCTCTTGATTTACATCCTTTCAAAGATCATTGAGTCCTGTTAAAGGCTCAAGTATTTGCACATTAAGGCCTATGCTTTTGTATATATACTTTGTTCAGAAATTTGTTTTTACTCTTTTGACATATTATTTTATTTTGGTAGTAAAAGTATTTGAGTGTCTTCTAAAATTATTATTATATACAAATATACATCTGGTGTCGCATAGGGGAAAAGGATGAATGTGGAGATAATAACCCTAAAAAGTGATCTTATAAAGCTGTTGATATTTTTGTTTTTGTTTGTTAAATATCACTGAGATTATCATTTATTATCAAGATCCTGGCATTCCAAAAATATCTGATTGTGTTTCAATCTCTTTGTGACAAAGAGTACACTGTGCAACAATATTTATGTGTCAACTTTTTAATCTGTAGAAATGTAAAGTAGGCAGAGATTCTATGTTTAGTTTTATTAAGAAGTCAAACTATTTTGGTTCTAGTGACCAGAATTTAATTTGCAACATAGTAGTTTCTTGAGATTTAATATTGATTTTCACTTCATATTAGGTTGGTGGTGCACAGATAGGGCAATGAGTGCATCTTCTCAGAATTTATATTTCTTTTTGAGGAGATAAATGTGAAGGTTTGGAATAGACAGTAGAGGTTTTAAAAGTTGTTCCCAATGTTTTGGATTTGGGGATAGTTGGGAAAAGATGTAATTTGACAGGTGATCTTTAGATCTTCTAATGAGTCTGAGCTCATGACAAGATTATATTAAGTGTTTTTTGTATTCTGAATATGTAAATACTGTGAAGTATTACTGTAAGTGGATTTTGTAAAAGTTTAATTCAGATGGCTGCTTTACATTTACCCCAAAGAAGTTTTCTACATAGTGAATAAATATGGTTAATAAAACATTTGGTGTAAAGCAAGGTTCAACAGACTTTTAATCTTGAAAAGCCACTTTGTTTAGGTGTTCCCCCTCTCCACCTTTATCAAAGCCACACAAGTTAAAGAGATGAAAAATAGGTTTATGAAAAATATGATTTTCTGAATGACTGTGGATATATTTGAACATATATTTTATTAACAGAACGTGATAGAATCTATAAATATCCTAACACAAATAAAAATCCATCAGAAATGTTACCACATTCACTACTTCCTTTATTTTGCTGTAATGCAATTTATCCACTCAACTTTGAACATTTTCTAACAAAAAAACTTTTTATTGTACATTGTGTATGCATATATGTACAAAAAAAAAGATTTTGCTAAAAAGTATTCAAAGTAGAGTGGATAAAGTGCATTTATACAAATAAAAATTCTTTTAAAAATAAACAGACAAAACAAAAAAAATTCTTTTATTGACAAATTTCTAATATTTAAATATTCATTATATATAATAAATTATTATTCTATAATAAGGCTGAATTCACAAATTAACTTGAAAGACATCAAAATATTAATTTACAAATTACAAGAGGAAATAAATGTGCCATGAGATTAAGATCCATATATGGGTTGTTAGTTGCAGTTTGCTGACACCTGGTGTAAAATATTATGGGAGTGTAATATGCAATTCTTATCATTGCTAGTATATTAAACAGGGATGCTTTTGCATAAAGTGAAAGATATGATTTAACAATATTCCCTATTTTTTCATCGTTTATAGTCTGCATTGCAGTGTTGCTTAGGTAAAAGGGAAAACCCAGAAAAGTATTAGGTATCCCTTTAAAGTGATCTTTAAAACAAGTTATGATGTATATTTGCCATGCATCTCATTTTTCCATATTAATGACCAGTTTGTATTAATTGATATATTTAAAAAATATCTGAAGTATTTGCAATATTCATTTTTTGGATTGTAAAAATACTAAGATTCATGCAATATTGGTGTTCAGGCTAGCAACATATATTCTGGGTAGTTCTTTTTTTATAGTTTTAATTAATGAGTTAGTATTTGTGTGAAGTGGGAATGAACTTAGAAAGAATACTTGAAGAATTGAGTTGTGGGATATAATTGGAGGTGAGGTTTTTCTGTTTAGGATTACATATATTTTCCTATTTAGTAAAAGATTTGTAAGAATGAACATCTATAGGTTGTGTTGGCAAGTTAACTGATTAATACATCAATTTTATTTGGGAAAATTCTGATTTAATGTCCAATTGAATTATGATCAGACTATATTTTTGTTGCATTTTTTATGTTGTGATTTATTATATTACATATATTTATTAAATTTATATTTTTTTATGGATTTTTAATTTGATAAAGAATGGAAATTATGAAATTATAACTGATAACTTTTATCTTTTGGTGTTGGCAGGAAACTAATTATTAATTGAATGATGTTAGACTAAGCAAATTTTTTCATTAATTTATACAATAACACTTTTGTTCTCAGTTTTTTGGGAAGTAAAAGGAGTTCACTTTTACTTCAAACACAATTGTTATATGGATTTAAACCTAGAAACCTATTAAACGTATATGCACACATTAAATTTATATACTTCTTAGATTTTTAGAATGATAAAGAATTATTAGATGATATCCATTTAAACAGAGAAAACTTTATCTTTTTGATATTGCCAGGAAAATACCAATTATTACTAATTGACAATCCTCCTAAAGCCAAACAAGTTTACTTCATTACCTACAATAGCTTTTTTGTTGGGGTTTATTAAAATAAAAGATCTTTTTCACTTCAACCCAAAATCTGATGAGGATTTAAACTCAGAAAGCTATTACATATATTGGATATATTATCATTTCTATGTTTACACTTTCCTGACCCTGTTATTAAAAATCCTGGCATTTTATGTTTTATGTAATTTTTATTCCTCATTTTGCCTCCAGATCATCTTCAGAAATATTTAATATATATCCAGTTTTCTGTTCTCCAGAAAAAATAAAATATTTTTAAACATGGATGTATATTATCTGCATGAAAGATGTTGATATGTAGAAATAAAAACTATCTAAACCATAAAATATCATAACAGATGCAGGAACGTGTAAATAGTAATAATAATGCATTATAAATAGCCCTGAAATATCTGGAAGAACAAACTATTAGTTTACTGCATATTTAAAACTTTCATTCGGTCATACATTCCCGAAACTTATAAACAAAGACACTAAAAGGGGGGGGGGGCGTGCAACACCAATATTTCTCCTTTTTCTTAGAATCATATTTTTGTTTTATGGTTAGCAAATTAGCACTATCATTATTATGAATATAATTTAGATTATTTTTAAATTAATACCTTCTTAGTGATAGCAAGATAGGCATGACTAAATATGATTTGTTGGTCGGCTATTGGCTCTTCGAGCTAAATCTAGGTTTTTCTGTGAAAAATTCATACAAATATCCGGATTTGAATTACGCTTTCGCTTATGTATTTGTAATGATATTCATTTTTATCGAAATGGTAGCAAGATAGATTTATTGGTTCAATGTTTAAACAATTGATTTTGGTACTTAAATGTCACGTGTTCTCTAGCGCAGATAAGCATTCGATTATTTTTTATATACAATATATATATATATTTGAAAGTGCTTGCTATTGGTATTTGTATCTCGATATCTTCTATTTTTTTAAAGTTTGTCTGAATATCTTTAAAAAATGGAATATTCATTTTACATATTTGTAATTTAAAATATAAACTAAGTTGCTATTTTTTAAAGGGGATAAAACAATTGAAAATTTTTAAGTTGCCACTGATTCTATTGTAAGAGAAATTAGACTTATATAGAAATAAGTTCATCGCATATAAGGATTCAAATCTTAAATTTTAATTTCCTAAAGCGTAACATTTTCAATCTTTATAGCTTTGAAATAAGCTAATTCTCAGTTCTTCGAAAAATGATAAACACTTGAAGATAAAAAAAAGAGGATGGAAGAAAAGATATCTAATTATAAAAATAATTAATTGTTATTTAGTTTAAAATAATTTAAATAAACAGATTTATTATTAACTGTATTTTATCCCTTCTCAATTCATAATTACTATTAACTATAAAGTACTTTCGGAAAAAATGTGACAGTAGATAATTATAAGCGAATCTTTTCTCGTAAATTTCGTCGATTATCATTTTTATTAAAATAGTTCTTAATTAAAGAAAAATATTTTATATATTATTTAAAACACTTTTAGAGTTAAAGTTTTAATTAGATTAAGTTTCTACTGGCCTGCCCTCTTTTAAAATTGGTATAGCGTTTTCAATTGTCAAAAGAAGTGGAGTTAAGGAGGGAGTTCCCATGCAGTCAATGAGGCTGAGTTACATTCTCTCCATTGCAGTAGAAATTGAGTGGAAGATACGTTACAGCATTGCCATGTGAAAAATTACACTTAATTTTTTTTTTTTTCACCTAAATTTTCTCCGCTAAAGATGCCCGTACGGAGGGGCCATGTGGCACCACAGAACACATTTATTGACACAATCATTCGAAAATTTGATGGACAAAGTAAGTACATTGATAAATTTATTATTTTTCAGATGATAACAGTGAGGCTTAAGATGAAACCAATGCATTATGGCTTGCTTGTCTTAAAATCACGTTCAGTTAAATTCGGATATGTTTGTAGGAATTTATTAGTATCATTATAAAATGAATAATAGTTAAGATTAGAACGATATTAGTTTGCTTGAATAATAAAAGAAACTTTAATTAATAAAATATTTCAATCATTAATCTAAGTTTAATATTGTAGCGCAGTAAAACGACGTTAAGTTTATATATTTTTTCCCTTTCCATCTGTGCGATGCTCAAGTGTGAATAAGTATGTTATTTTTATAGGTATTTATTTTATTTTCAGATCGAAATTTTGTTATAGCCAACGCCCAAGTGGATATATGCCCTATTATTTTTTGCAATGACGGCTTTTGCGAGCTCTGTGGATATTCTCGTGCGGAGGTGATGCAAAAACCTTCTTCCTGTGAATTTTTACATGGACAACTCACTAGTGAAACTGCTATCAATCAAACCAGGGAAGCCTTAACAGGATCAGAAGAAAAACAAGTAGAAATATTATATTACAAAAAAAACGGTAAGATATATAATATTTTTTTAAAAAAAAAACGTTATTAAATTTTGGTAGAAGGCTTATGTTTAACCTTTCGCTACCTAGACACACTCATTTTGAAAATCGGCTATCGCGCATGTAAATCTTTTCCGCGAGTAATTAAAGTTGGTTTATTTTTATAATCGATTTTTTTTTATATACATAAAAAAATATAGATTAAAATTTCCATGCTCCTATAATATAGCATGATAGTAAAAGTAAAAAAAGTGTGTATGCGATTCTAAAGAAATTTAATTAACAATTATTAAAATGTATTTATAAAAGTGATTTGGGATTTGACAAGTATTTATCTAAGCTGATTATAAAAAGTAGTCGTTGTTTAAATTGTGTCATTTATATGTATATTTAAAGTTTTAAAATGTGTTTTATTGCTTAATTAAAGATAATTAAAAGTTTATATATCAATTTCTGTGTCGTAAAATATTTTGGAAGAAATTTAATAATTTCCAATTCATTAAGTTTTATTTATTTAAACTGTAACATTTATTCATTATATACATTCAAATAGTTTCTTCTTAATTTATTATAAACATCAAATTGGAAATGGATTATATGTTTTAATAAATCATTACTTTGATAAGTATAAGAAATGATTTATACAATAAAACAAGATTTATATAAAAAAAAATATATTCAGAATTTGTTTATTATGTAATACAAAATAATTGCGATAAAAATTTATAGTGTTTCGGATCATCTTATAGATTAACTGAAGGGAGGGGGGTAAGAAAGATTATATACTACAAACTGAGTTTATATATATATAAAATTGTATTATATTAAATTATTGTTGAGAGAAAAAAGGTACACCATATTTCAGATAAACTTATATATTTCGGTAGCTGAATACGCACGCACGTATACTACACACACATTCACGCATATATATATAGTATATTCTATTAATGTTTTTATACCGCGAAAAAAAACCCTAAAAATAAAATGAAACCTGTAAATGCTTTTTTTAGCGTCTTTAAGTAAGATAATTTCCAAGGTAACCCAAACCTGCCCCAATTCATAGAATAGACAATAAACACATATCTACGTAAATGAAAAAAAAAATTAACTGTCCAATATTTAATCATTAATATTTATAAATTAAAGATTAATAATATACCTTGTATAATTTAAATGGTAAGATGTAAAAATTTGTATCGATTAGAATATTTTTATTATACAGTATATAGTAATTATATTACTTGAAATTTATATTTAATAAACTCTTGTTTGCGTTTGTGTTGATCTATATAGGTGTAAGTTAATTATATGTTAAGAATTTATTTATTCAATTTTATTGTTATTAGAATATATAATATTTGTAATATATTTTTTTAAAATGTTATTTTTCCTTTTGCAAATAAACAATTTTTTAAAATAAATTACTCATTTAATTCCGTCTTCAAAAGTAGTAAATGATTGGTTTTTGTTATTATAATTCTAAGGTGTAGGAGACAAATTTTAAAAATGTTCCAAATTTTATAAATGATATCAAAGTAAAAAATAATTGTTGCTTAATTATACAAATTAATAATAACAAAAATTGGTGTCATTACAGGGATTTCTATTCAAGGTAGGAGTATGGCTAGTAATTAATAATTACTCCAAATACTACAGAAATTAGGAAGAACACTTAGCTAATATATTTTAGAATAAAGTATTAAACTGTCATCTTTGAATTATATAATCAAGCAAACTATTTGGAGCTTGAGGTTAGAAAATGTAAAATTGGTATATTTGCTGACCCATGATGTATTTCTGTAAAAAGTATTAATAACCACAAATATCCACAAACCATAAAATTCATATTCTTCTTTTAAGCTATTTATTTTAAACAAATGTTACATATATATTTGTTTGTTTTTGATTTTTGTTGATTTAGTCTTTATTTTTGTTCCAAATTTTATAAATTTAAAGATTCCAAATAAGATACATTATTGAAGAAGAATTTTCCATTTGTTGAATTTTTAATGGTTTAGGTAAGATAAGAACCAATCTGTCTATATTAGAAACTCATTATTTTTGATAAGAGCATCTGATACCTTGAAATCAGAACATATATATGGAGAAGTAATATTTCAAATAAAACCCTTATTTTGAAATATACATAAATGTATTAATAAATTAGGAATCACTACTTGCCTATTGGTTTCCAAATGTAATTCGCAGAACAATACTCAAATTTTAATAAACCAATGGAATATCTATAATATATCAAGACAATCTCCTTAAATATAAGTGGGAATCCATCTTTTATTTATAAAAGATTGCCATGACAACAGATTGCCAATATTCTATTGGTTTATTAAACTTTGGATGTTGTGCTGATCAAACATATATTGCCAAACTATGCCAAAAAATTGCAGGCTTACAATTTGCAGTTGCTTACTCTACTTTAGGTTATTTGCATAATATTTTATAGTAGTACTTATGTTTTAAATATTTCCCATTTTAAAATTCGGTTATTCTCCAGTTTGATATTTATATGAAAAAAACGTTGTATATTATGTTAAAATAATAACTGAAGAATGGTGTTTATGCCATGAAATAATTGTCCTGTAAAATTTGGTTGTTTTATTTTAGCATGTCATCAGAGGTGGTAAGTGTATATTATCAAAACTTTGATTGGCTAATTTGTTTGAATAATTAATTTATATGCATAAATAAATTCAGACTGTAATATTAAATGATACTGATATTTTTCTATTCTTTATTTTTGAATTTCAGTTAGCTCTCTCTCTCTCTCTCTATATATATATATATATATATATAGTGCATGTAATTATTAACTTCAATTCTATAATATCATAATCGATCATTTAGTGTAGGAATTAGATGAATTCTCTCTCATTACACATGAATTTTGAAATTGTTTTTTCAACATATATATATATATATATATATGTTGAATAAAAATTTTCATGAATTGTTATTATAATAAATAATAGGAATACAGAGATTATATCCATGTAAACAGAGATAAATTTACCGTTTGGTGTTTCCAGGAAACTAATTACTAATTGAATATCCTTGGACTAAGCAAGTTTTCTCCACTAATCTATACCCTTTTGTTCTCAGTTTTTTAGGGAAGTAAAAGAAGTTCACTTTCTTTTTAAACACACATTGTTACATGGATTTACACCTAGAAAGCTATTATATATATATATGCATACATTGAATTTATATATTTTGTAGACTTTTAGAATGATAAACAATTAAGAGATTATATCCATGAAACAGAGACAACTTTCTTTTTGAATGTTGCTAAGAAAATATCAATTACTACTAACTGAAAATCCTCCTGAGGCTGAACAAGTTTTCTCCACTAACCTATAATAGGTCTTTTATTGGGGGGTTATTGAAATAAAAAGAATATGTCTTTCACTTAAAATTAAAGTTCTTATAAGTATTTAAGTCAAGAAAGCTATTTTTCTAAGTGTGAGAATGCAGAAAAATAGTATCCTTGTTATCATTCTAAAAATAATAATTGATCTTCTCCAGAAAGTTTTATATGTTGAATTTTTTATTTTTCATGGATTTTTAGTTTGATAAAGAATGGAAATTAAGAGTTTATATCCATCTAAATAGAGGCAATGTTGTCTTTTTGAAGTTGCCAGAAAACTATCAATTATTACTGGTTGTCATCTCCATTAACCTATAATAGCTCTTTTGTTGAAGTTTATTAAAGATTAACTTTAGGATAAAAATGATACAGCATTTTCTTAAATACAAAACAAAAAGAAAAAAAGAAAAACATAAATATCAGTTTATTACTGAACTGGTGTGTCAAGGGAAAATGCCAGAAAAAAAACTAAATCTCATTATTTTATAAAATAAACATATAATAAATAAAATCAGGCAATGATATTACATCAATAATGGGCTTTTTAATGTTTTTAATAGTGGATTTGTTATAATGTTACTAATTATGCATATGACATTAGTGTATCAAAGGTTTACTAAGTAAATATTAAAATATACATTCTGTTGTAATGTATTTATATTATATTACATATGATCACTAGATGGAGATTACCAATAGCTCTAATCAAGCTTTATTTTATAAGTGCCAAAAGAAAAATAATTCAAAATCTCTATCGGAAAGTTCCAGACCAATTGGTTTCGAGCTTATGGCTCACCTCAGTGGAGCACTGGGACTCTAGAAACTAGATCTAAAATACTAACTCAAAATTCAGCACTTATAAAACATGTTTCTATCGATTTGAAAGCCTGAAATGTATTTTATAAGTGCTGACTTTTGAGTTAGTATTTTAGATCTAATTTCTAGAGTCCCAGCGCTCCACTGAGGTGAGCCACAAGCTCAAAACCAATTGGTCTGGAGATAGAAACTTCCCAATAGAGATTTTGAATTCTTTCTTTTTCGGCATTTATAAAATAAAGCTTGATTACAGCTATTGGTAAGCTCCATCTAGTGATCATTTAAATACAAGCTTAAAAGCAAGTTACAAAATTTATGACTTGTTTTATTAATTATATATATATATATATATAATGTTAATAAAAATAAAGTATTGTGAATTTATTTACATCAAAGGGAGAGGTTCATTCAAATATATATTAATTAAATATTTATATTTGTATGACTAGAGATCATATGCATTTAGAGGTGCATATTTTAGTAAAATCTTACAGAGTTCACATAATTATCCCTTTGAATTAGTAACTTAATAATAATTTTAGAAATACAATTAGCTCTCCCAAATTGTTAATATATTATTATGCTAATGAAGCAATTGTCTCAAAACATAACTTTTATTTCACAGTACAGCCTATGGATGTAGAAAATAGCATTATTGTTTTGAGAATATTATCTTTTTTATGATGAAGGCACCATGAAGTGTCTATATCATGCTAATATGGACAAAAAGTACATTCATTGTTTAGGTAAATTGGCTACTAAATTTGACTAGTAGGTGTTTAAAGATAATTATCAGACATCACATATGTATCACCTAAATTAAACTAATTCTATAATTAAAAAATATATACATAGAAGTATTATTTCTGAAGCTCACATCTTTTCATCAACTATGGTAGATTCTGAAAATTTATGCTGAAATGTCACAGTTCAGTGTGCTAGCATTTTTTATGCAATTTTTTTTTACTAGTTGGTAAAGGGAACAGGATCTTCATGATTTTAAATATGATGTTAATTTATACTACACCTCATAGAAAGAGTCTTGAATTCACTTTACACATATGATAGATATGAACACACCCAGATTGTTTTTATACTGTAAGATGCAATTATAATTCTTACTTTAAATGTGATGTTAATTTGCACTTCAGTTCATAGATGGAATCTTGATTCACTCTATATCGACATATTCAGACTGCTTTTGAAAGACCCAGAAAGAGACCACATATAAGATGGATGGATAAAATAAAAAAGTGTGCAGAGACGATGGGAGAAGAAAGATAAAGATTGGAGAAGATAGATCGAACTTGGGGAGACCTTCATCCTGCAGTGGATTGATAATGATTGTTGTTGTTGATAATGAGGATGATTCAGACTTCTTTCTACTACTGCAAAATAGTTATAATTATTACCCGATAACAATCAGGATTATTATAAATTTAATAGTGCATGATTAAAATATCTTCTGCACCCTTAAAACTATAAAGATGTGATTTATAGTCTAAATCATCGACTCATGCATTAATGTAATATTTAAAATTTTTGATGTTAATTGCAATAGGAATATATTGAACTAAATTACAATATGTATGTATTAATTTTATTATATAATAGTGGTAATAACAATTATATACTGTGAATGTGTAGATTTTTCTATCAGATTAAAAAATATAACAAATAAAAATTATCTAAAATGGTAATCTTTCCAAGTGTAAAATTATCTTCTTGATTTTATTAATTTATAAATAAATAAGTGACGTAACCTAATGCTAGAACATGTCTCATAAATTGTCTTCCTTTTGCTATCTTGGCAAGTAATAAACTTAAATACTAGTTATAAAATTAAACTTTTTTACTACTCATATTAGTGCTTACAGAAATTTGTTTATTGATCTAGGATTATACCAAGTAATAAAAGCCTTAAATCTCATTTACATTTGTTTTTGTTACAAATTTTCTATGCTAAAAATAACATTAGAAAAACAACTAAAATTTTAAGTACTATATTACAAAAGTATATAAAAGTGGTCATTCCATTGTTTTTTTTTTTTATTTCCCCAAAACTGAAGGTAAGTTTGTGTTATACTTATCTTATTAAATATATAAAACCGTTTGTTAAAAATGTTTTTATATACATTTGTTTATATACAAGAAAAATAATAAAATATAATATCTATATTAAATGAAATGAAAAGTAATAAAAATAATAATAAATAAAGTTTAAAAACTGTATAACAAGTCATTACATTATAATTTGATTCACAAATGCCAAACCGTCTGTGCTTACAACTTTAATGCCAACCATATTAGACCAGATATAAAATTTAAGCCTAGGTAAAGAAATCAATATTTGATTTTTTAAAAAAATTAAATATGAATGCATTGAATAATTCAACTTCAACTTTCTTTTTCCATATTTAATAGATTTTTTTAGATAGATAAACCCGTTTAATTACCTTGATAGTCTTATAAGTAGAAGGGTGTAACGAGATATTGAGGTACAACACAGATTTTGGTGTGACACTGCTTTTAACAAGTTAATAGAGATTTCTAATGCATCTAAGTTAAATGCATATAGAGCTGTTATCTTACGTAATGTATTGTATGGAAATACAATTACTTATGGATCTGAGACTCAGACACTTAATAAAACTGCAATACAGAGACTTCAGACCATTGAAAGAAATATAGAGTGATGCATGTTAGGAGTAACAAGAAGTGATTGACACAATATTTGGGTAAGAGAACAAACAGGTGTTACTGACCTCATTGATAAAATTAAAAGACTGAAGTAAAGCTAGACTGGACATATTATTAGAAGAGATGATAATAGATGGACAACTAAAATCTTAAACTGGATTCCAAGAGATTGTAAAAGACCCAGAAAGAGACCACATGTGAGATGGATGGATGAAATAAGAAAGTGTGCAGGGGTGATGTGAGAAGACAAGCTAAAGATCAGAGAAGATGGATAGAACTTGGAGAGACTTTCATCCTGCAGTGGATTGATAATGATTGACAGTGATGATGATGATTGTATGGAAATGAAATGTGATCACTCTATTGTCAAATATAAAGGCATTAGAAAATTTATTTAAAATTGCTCCATTAAATTATAAAAATACAATGGCAAGACCATAAAAACAATCAATACATTGTTCAGTTTGCTGACTATGATAGTATAGATTCCATTATTAATGTGAAAATTATTGTGAACTCCTAATAAGGCATTGTATAAACTAATACAAATCTGTCAATCAACAAAAAAGTACAAAATGAACCTACCTGTAAATTTAGCTTGGAACATATATAAGCATTCAATTTATTGATACACTACAATGCAGTATTAATATTAATACATTAAAATTTGATAATAAAAAAAAAGATATTAAAAATTTCAGCCTATCAGTGTTTTATCAGTTCTTTACGAATTTTTTACCAAGATAATTATAACTCATCTACAACAAATTTTGGATTTTAAGCAATCATAGAATAAACTGAATCTAAAAGTGATTTTAATACAGTGGGCCATATCCAGGCATTGAAAGAAGTTACAGAAAGAACCAATAAATATGAGTTGCCATTATGCTTTGGATTTGTAGATTATAAAAATGCGTTTGATTCTATTAGCATGTCTTCAATGATTAAAGCATCAGATTATGATGATATAGATCCAGGATATTGTCATAATCTGAAGAATATTTATAAAAATGTGACCACAACAACTAGGAAAATTAATATTGAGAAGAGTATTTGAAAAATGACTCCATATTTTTAAAACTTTTTACAGCAGTTTTGCAAGAAGTATTTTGTGGATTGAAATGGGGCAATAAGATAATAAAAGTAAATGGAGATTATTTAAAATTTCTAGAGTTTGGAGATGATGTGATTGTTTTCACAAATAATGCTTTAGAGCTTCAGAAAACACTGTAAAAGTTATCAGATGAAAGTAAGAAGGTAGGATTAAAAGTAAATGATAAAAAGACTAGAGTAATGTTCAATGGATTTTCTCAACAGATAAAAATACAGATTGATAATGATGAGTTAGAAGGTAAGAACTACAAATGTTGAGATTATTACTATGGGTGAAAACATAATGTATAGAATTAATCATAAAATTAAATTTAGTTAGAGTGCTTTGGTAGAAACAACTTAATATTAAAAGGAAATAATACCTATATGTCTGGGAAAAAAGGTTTTTAATTAATGGGTTTTACCAATTCCTACTTATGTATCTGAGACTTGGACACTTAACAGAAGAGCAATACAGACACTTCAGACCACTAAGCAAGTACCTAGTCCTTCCATTTGATGATGATCTTTTATTTAGGTACTTACAACTGCAGATCACTTTCAAATGAATTGTGTAATATTAAATGAAATATTATTGGACTTTGTGAAGTTAGAGGAAAAAAATAAAAGACAATTGATTTAAAGGTGGCTATGTACTGTACCACAAAGGCACAGACAATGGAAATACAAATGGAATAGGATTAATTATTAATAAAAAGTGGAGAAATAACATTGTGGAGATTGATGGTGTATCAGAGAGAGTGGCAAGATTAGTTATTCAACTAAATATATATAGATACAGTTAGTTTAATCATTAAAAAACAGTCAACACTTAGACAATCCCAATATCAATAACAATCAACCATTTCAAACTGTTGTCAAGGCAACCCTCTTTTAACATAAAGATGGAATCCCTTTAATTAGTTTAATATATTTAAAGTTGCATTTTTAAAGAAAAAAAATCATTGACATTAAATTTGATATGCTCACAAACTTTCATAATTTGAAGATTGTTCATAAACAACTAAATACAAATTAATGATATCATATTTCTAAAGAAAGGAAAAGGAATCTATAAAAGATTCTATCAAGTTATTAAGAATGACAGGAAATTACTCTGCTGTTTCATTGAAGTTTCAAATGTAGTTGCTTACATAAGTATATATTTTTTCATCAGTTTATTGCTAGCAAAAGATTTCATTAATAATTTTTACTCTGTTATTTAATATATGCTGACAAGAATAAGAATTAAGAAAAACGTTGTAGAAATAATATTTTATATGTCATAAAAACTATTAATGTATTTGAATTTCCTAGAGTTCATATAAAACTAATTGTAAACAAGAATAACATTTTGTTTGAACAACTTGCATCGGGCAGAAATGTCTGTCTATTTTAAAAGAAATCTCAAGCAATTTATTTTATCCAAGAAATAAATTTATTTGAATTCATTAAATTATTTTTATTCTAAATATAATATAAAATCGATGCATTTGTAATTACTAATAAAAAAATGTTTAAACAAATCCATGTTTTTTTTTTATTACTGTTACAACGTTATTAAACCTCATGTTTCGATTGATCAGCTGTCTTCACGGCTAATATATATATATATGAATACACAAATAATTCATCATGTAAACAATGCAACTAAACATTATATTCCCTTAATAAAATAACTCCATTTTTATATCTTATTACATATATACATAAAAATACTATATATACAAATATTGTGCATAATTCATATAGAATATTACATATACAAAGAAAATATACCAAATATATATCACCATCATCCATTACAGGATGAAGGTCTCTCCAAGTTCAACTCATTCGATCTTTAGCTTCTCTTTTACATATCACTCCTGCACCCTTTCTTATTTCATCCATCCATCTCACATGTAGTCTCTTTCTGGGTCTTTTACAATCTCTTGGAATTCAGTTTAAAATTTCAATTGCCCATCTACTATCATTTCTTCTAGCAATATTTCCAGCCTATCCCCACTTCAGTTTTTTAATTTTTTCAATGAAGTCAATAACACCTGCTTGTTCTCTTATCCATGTATTGTGTTTCAACCTCTTCTTGTTATTCCCAACATGCATCTCTCCATACTTCTCTGAGTGGTCTGAAGTCTTTCAAATATTACACATTAAGCCTGCATTCTGCCCATCCATCTCCTATGTATTTAAATGGATATGGTCCTATAAATGAGGGTCAGAGTGACTTGAGGTCAACATGGGCATAATAATAATATTGGCATCAGCATGGGATTTGGGATTTCCATCATCATATTTTCAATAGTATGGATGGCTGAAGAGTTGGAGTAGATTGAAGCCTGTCCACTAAAGTATGAAGATTTGCTATTTTAATATAAACTGAGCACTGATTATATATGTGTGTGGTAGATGATAATCTGAGCCAACTGATGAGGGCTGGTTTAGCACAAAATATGTATATTGGTGATTATTTATCTTTTCTACATGTGTGGGATCATGGGTATCACTGTTATGAGATAGTGTGGATAGTTGAAGGGTACTTGAAAGTCTGAGTTCAAATACCCTATTTTTACAATTGAACTCCAGGTATATGAAGAATGCATATATTTTAAATATTGCTAACCTATAAAACTTATCTTTTATTATTTATTTATTAATTTTCTATTAATAATATAAATATTAATATTAATGTATAAACTTTAAATTTAAATTTAATAATTATTATTAAACTTATTCATTATTCTTATAAATTATCTTTATTACAAAGTATACTTATAAATATTTTTTAAATTCATATCTAACAAATATTAATACCACTTTCTTATTAGTCAGTTTTTCAACTACCATTAGTTTGAACTTTAATTTGGTGATGTGATGTGATGTGATGTATTTGGCTTCTCCTTAAACGAAGTCAAAGAATATCTCAGCAACTATGCCCAGATAAACTTGTTAGCCACTTTATTTTCCATTCCCCATTCTAAGCCTTCCCATATTCTGTCCCATCCCATTTCCACAACATAATTCAACTCTATGGCCTTTAAATCTAAATCCCCTTATCTTTTCACAAACCCAGCATAAAAACTACTAACTCACTTTCTGCATAGTCACTTTGTTCATACATATTCTCCCATAACTTCATTATCTGTACCCTTTCTGCTTTCAAGCATTTACATTCAATCAACAGATGCCTAATATTTTCTATACCTTCCTTACACAATTTGCACGCTAAATCACCCATAGTTTTCCATTTGCATGTATATTCTCTTGTTGCTAAAGATCCCATTTGAGCCTTAAACAATAAACTACTTTCCTTACTATTATCATAAATTAACTCGCTTCCAATATTCCATTTACTTCTATATATATTTAAACTCTTTTTACCCTCCATACTACTTTTCCATCTCTCCAACTCCCTATTTTTTATTAATGCTTCTATTCTTTTATCCCATTCCTTACCACTATAACACCCAACAATCCTCCTAACACAATCATCCCACCTTTTATACAAGTATAATGATATAAATTCTTTATCCAAATCTTTTGCATACTGCATTACCTTTCTCACCCATCTTGTTACCTGCCATTTACTCATAACCCAAATAAACACTATTTTGGCTATTCTTTTACTATCCATAAACTGCAACCTACCAAACATTTTCATTTTACTTTTTGCATCTCTCATATAGAAACTTGACCATCAAATTTCTTCTTGAATTGCCTCCTTTGCTGTCCACATCTCTGCATCTAATGCATGTCTTCCTACTTCCCTTTGTACTTTCTCTAAATAATCTAAAATCCTTTTACTAACACATAATACATCATTACCATATGTTAACCCTGCTACTGTAACTCCCTTCCATCATATTTATTATATGAAAATAGTGTTAGTTACTTTACCAAACCCTTTCTTTTCTTTGCTTCATTTACTAATTTTTTCTCCCATTCATCCAAGCAATTTTCCTGATTACATAAGATGATTCCCAAATACCTATATCTATCCACCACACTTAACTTTATATCCCCCAATAAAAAAATCTACATCCTCTGTTTCCCCAGTATTAACCATCATTATATTTGATTTTTCTTCACTAAATTTAATCCCCATCTCTTTACCCACCCTTGCACATGTCCTCAACATAATATCCATATCTCTTCTTTCTGCACATAAAAAGATATCATCCGCAAAAAAAAAAGACCCGACAAAGTATATACTCCTTTGCCACCTATTAACAGTATCTCTACCCCTCTTCCTAGTCTTTCTATTGCTTTCTCCATTTCACTCAAAAACAACAAAAAAAAAATTGGTGACATAGGGCATCCTTGCCTTAATCCCACCCCATTTTTAACTTTAACTGATTCTATATCCCCTAATTGGTAAGTATAATAATTATTTTGATATAATTTTTTAATAATATTTACTAGAGCTTCATCCATTCCCAAATTGGCTAATCTTACCCATAATCTATTTCTATTTACTGTATCATATGCTTTTTCTATATCTATAAAACTCATATATAATGATCTACCTGAATTCCTACTCATCTCCATAAGTTGTGTAACTACAAACAAACTATCTCCTATATGCCTATCTGACCTAAAACCTCCTTGCATTTCTGGTCTTTTTCAAGGTATAATGGCTCCATCTTTTTTATTTTTTATCTAACTTATTTTACATCTTTTATAAATTTATTATTTAAAATTATCTCAATGTTATTTATATCAATACAGTTTTTAAACCATTTGAAGTGGGTTTGATACTATTTCTAAGGATAGTTTCTTTGATTTTTCTTTCTCTCATTGTTCCAGCTCTAAAAGAGATTTCTGGTCAATTGAAATTCTAAGATTGATGAGGTGTAATAAAATAAACATTGTAACAATAATAAAGAAAGGTAGATTTGTTTAACTATTTATAATTTTATCAGTACATATAGAAGGATATAAGGTGAATGGATTGCAAATGCTTTGTAAAAAAAATAATATGATAAGAAAACGATGGTCCCTCCCTCTTCTTGACTTAACTTTTTAAGGTCAAGAAGAGGGTGGGAACATCCTTTTTTTATCAAAAACTCTGTCATGTGTCACGGCTTGAATTGCTCTACAGACTACTGTCTTAACATCTTATTGACTGTCTGAGAAGCAACAGTAGGCACATGCAAGATAATGGCAATCTCTCAATTTATTATCGATTTAACAACAATATGCGATTTATATAATAATACTAGCTATATAAATTTAACACTGGGCCAGAAATTGTATATTTTAATGACCTCAGTTATGTATTTTAGAATGTCATAAAGAAAAGAATGCTTTTAAAAGCATGTGTTAAGCCTTAAAATGTCACATAATATGTTCATGTGACTAAGCAGACGATTTTTATTCCTATTGCAGTGTGAAATGATAGGAATGGTAACAGTGCTGCTTTATGGCATTGGATAAATGTATACATATATAAATGCTTTGATGATAATTCTAATTTTCTTCTAGAAGTCTTGATAATATAACGTCATTAGTTTAACTACTTGTAGTTTAAAAAAAAAAGTATTAATTCTAGTTTATTTTTTTGCTTTTACATATTTTGTTAATCTTATTAATAGCCAATAAACATCACATGATCACCGTTTTTATGCTTGCTCTTAACTCTTATTAAAACAGGCAAAACTTACGTATTGCACTCAGTGCAATCCAGAATAATCAATGGATGCCAGAAGGTTTGTGCATAAAATCCCCATCAAGCCTTCTGGCATCCATTGATTACTCTGGCTTGTGGCAATACATATAGAGAGTTTTGCCTGTTTTAAAAATCTTATTAATAATTATGACTTATTGAGTATTTATTATGATAGATTAGCATTATTCTTGGTATTATTCATTTCCATACTTTATATTATATTATTCATTATCTTGAGTAGTTTTATCAATATATATATAATTAATTAAACCATATTTTTAAAACAATGGTTTTGAAATAACTTAAATTGACGATTTTATTATTTATATAAAATATAATTATTTATATCATTAAAAATAATTATAGCATTTTAATGTATGTTTTTATTTTTTTATTAGTCTGTTTAATTGCTGTCTCCACTTCCACTATAACCCGACACTCTCCACCCCCTTTATTAATACATTAAAAAATATAAGGATTGAATTTACAATCGTTTGTAATTTTAAAACAAAATTTGGGGAATCTTCAATTTTCTTTTTTATAATTTTATTTACAAAAGGAAGGGTCATGCTTCTATTTCCAGAAAGCACAGTTTATTTCTGTTCTCTTCAAACAAAATAACAAACAGACAAACTAAATTTCAAATATAAACACTTCAAATATATACATAATATTAATAAAAATTTGATGTAAATGAGTGATATTTTTATCAATTTATTGAAAACTTTATTAATTAATGTTGTGACTACAGAAATAATTTCATTATGGTTTATATAATAATGAGTTATTTATTTGTTATTTAACTCATTTTTATTTTATTTAACAAAAAAATTTTCCATCTATCTTAAGCATGCATTCTGAAATATTAACTTCAGTCATGGACTATGAAAATTTTTAAAACCCCAAAAATATAAGAAATAGCAGTTTGGCTTTTATAATTGTTAAATACTTCCTAATTTGCAAGAAATATATTAGCAAGATAATTTGAAGCAAAAAAAAAAAAAACATTTTATATCTTAATTCAAAATCTTATTTAATTAATAAAAACCCATTAACAATATGATATATCAAAATGAGGGATTTCATATAGAGATATAAAAAAAGGACTGAAGTGACTTGTTTGTATAGCCATCCATTGAGATATTTTACTAATTTTTGTTTATTAAAAT
Source organism: Epiperipatus broadwayi (assembly GCA_028023455.1). Taxonomy (NCBI): domain Eukaryota; kingdom Metazoa; phylum Onychophora; class Udeonychophora; order Euonychophora; family Peripatidae; genus Epiperipatus; species Epiperipatus broadwayi. The sequence goes on from JAQFVV010006249.1 coordinate 661,816, forward strand.
CAAAAAAATTGATATATATATATATATATTATTTTGATACTTTAATCTGCCCTTTCCCAATCTAAAAATTCATAATAATTGAAAATGTGATGACTTCAAAGGGTTTTTGACAACTTTGATAAGTTTGAAGAGTCTCACTTATTGTTATTGGATTTCATGTCTTTTTTGAGATGACTGAGAAAATTTTAAAAAGTCTAAATACTTTTTTTTGCAATGTTTATTAAGATTCACAGTTATTTTTGCACAATAATTGTGTAATAATTATTAAAAAATCAAAGTAATACATGTCCACACAATGATTATATATATATATATGTTTCATTTTTAAAATAAAAATCCTAGTACATTCTAGCATTACATTAAACCATTAAACATCACATGATCACTATTCTTTATGCTTACACAAACTGTTTACTCTGATTTCCACTGAGTGGCACCACTGTATGGTGAGTTGAAAGTGAGTTATTGGTTTTTATACTGGGTTTGTGAAAATATAAGGGGGATTTGGATATAAAGGCCTTAGAGTTGACAAAGATTATGTTGTGGAAATGGGATGGGCAGAATATGGGAAGACTTAGAGTAGTGAATGGAAAATAAAGTGGCTAACAGGTTTTTCTGGGCATAATTGCTGAGATATTCTTGACTTCATTTAAGGAGAAGCCAAAATACATCACATCACATCTGTGTAAGCATAACACTAACAAAGCAAATTGTGGAGTTCCAATAAGTAAACCACTACAAATTGATCACTAATATATCATTACTGACAATCTATTAGATTACATTGTGATATTGTAAAAAATATTTTAAAAATGTTAATATTTTAAACCATAATTTGGTAGATTTATCAGATATTGACATTTATTTGTTCACATTTTAAACAAATAGCAATAAAATAGATTTTGCTGATTTTATGAAATTAATCTATTTCTCCTGATTGTTGAATAATGAAAATATTCTTTGTTTTTATTACAATGTTATTTTTCAATATTTATAAAGTTCAAATATGATTTTTTAGAATTTATTTTATTTGTAAACATAAATTTCTACCAAATCATGTCTATTATTGATATAGAGTAATAGTTTAATGTTAAAATTAAATCTTAATCTTACTAAACCTCACTATGGAGAACAATTAAATGTATCCTAGTACATAAGAAGTAATTATTACATAGATTGGAATGTAGATGGTATTTATATATATAAAAAAAAAAAAAAAAAAACACCCCCCTCCAATTATTACTTCTTTTTCTAAAAAAAAAAAACAATAGAAAACAAAAGGAGAGTGTTTAAAAAACCCCTCCCTTTCCTCTCCCCCACCCATCCCCCCCCCCCAGTTTTTTTTTTGTGTTGCTTCATTAATGAGGGGCCCGGGATCTGAGAGCACTGCATATGGAGAGTGTTGTTTTGTTTTGAATTGTTTAATAACAATTATTGTGCTAGTATGAGATAGTGATCATGTGATATTTATCTACTGAAATATTTTTTTCTTATAAATATTAGACAATTACATTTTTTAAAGATGAATAAAAACATTTATTTGTTTATCATCCTACAACAATTAAAAATATTGGAATGTATAATTAACATTATTAACTTATGGAAATAAATATTAAGATATTTGATGAGTTATTATTACTATTAGCTAATTTGCAAAATATATACTATGAAGATAATTTGAAGTAGAATGTTTTTGTATCATGCATTAATACAGATGCTAACATTATTTGTCAGACTGAAATATAAATGCCAATATTACTTATCTACAACGAATATCATCAGTTCATTACTCGGTTTATGTAGCCAGATCCTGCTTTTTATATGGACAGTTTTGCACACATTGTTTCAGAATTATTAATTTAAACATTTTAAAAATCATTTTTAAAAATATCACTGCACAGAAAAAAACAGTAATGAAAAAACATCATGTACAACATTATGCACTGTGAATTTTTTTTTACGAATTATAAATTGGTAATTTTTTATAATTTTAAATTACATTTAAAATATTTTTTATTGCATAAATATTATTTTTTTTATAGCTGAATAAATTAATACATTGTACAGGCTTAAACCTGCGTTATTCAAACTCAGACTTTCACAAAACCCACTACTCTCAGTGCCATCTTATATTGCTAACCCACCTAATCACATACATAACTTAGCTCTTTGCAAACTATAATAGGGTCCATTATAATTTGCTGATACTTTTCATTAGAAAAAAAATCCTTGCCAGATATTTGTATTCAATCAACATACTTTATTAACTAACATAAATTAGTGGGAAGTTTATAATCTTGCACACAAAACTAAACAATTATTAATACTTCTATCTCTTCTTCATTGCACAAACAAAAAGATTATTCAAAAATTTAAATTATGGTATCTAGAGGTCAAATGCTTTGACTTCTTTATCAAGGTTAATTTGGAAACTTCACCAACCTGTAGCTTTTTATCTAAAAAAAGTGTTTGCTGCCATTAAAGAGCAGTAAAGACTCAAATTGTTCACTCTACCACAAAGACTTCAAATATACTGAACTTTCATTCCATCTCTCATTAAGTTCAATCAGCCTCACTCATCACATCAATTAATAGCATAATGAGAAAACTCTTTCCAGCCTTAGAGCAACATATTTTTTATTCTATTCACTTTTTGCTTTCTTATGTGCCATTTTTGCTTCAGCCCAACGTCTAAAAAACTGCAATCCCATTCACTAAAACAAAATTAAAACTAGAGATTAAACCCTCACACCTCCAGATACATGTGCAGCCACATGAAGCTAAATAATCGTACCTATACCTCTGTAACCACTCCGCATTTCAATATGGATCTGATCATTGCTTTAATACTCAATACTTATCATTAACTATATAGTTTATTCATTAAAATTAATATTACCCAATTGAATATTAATCCATAAAAATCATTTTAAATCTGACCTTTTGTGTTCTAATTAATTCTCCATCACTTGTATATAATTCATTTTGAAACTGATTTTAATAACAAATAAATATTATATGTATGCAGATATGGTCTATTGACCCCCTTTATACTATGTAAAGTATAACATATAATTAAAATTACCCCAAATCCAAAATTCAACCAGACCAGCATAAAAATAATATTAAAACACAACCAAAGGTTTCACTGCTACAAGCAGACTTCTCAAGTGTAAAGAACTACAAAACCTACACAATATATATAATATTAAACATTACCCACAAATCCATTCACTTCCCATCTACCCTTAATATTAAAAGAACTCTTAAATAAGTTAATTGCTTCAGAATAATAAACTATGTAACCATATAGTTCATTAATAAAGTTTATATTAAAAGTAAGAATTGCATTTTAGTATTCATATACAGAGTTCTCTAGTGATTATAATAAAAATATTGATAATTGAAAAGACAAAACAAAAGGAAGACATATTGTCTCATGATTGAATTTTTAAAAATTATGTTGATAGGTAACTTTTTATAATGTTTTTACAGGTATGAGAATAAAAAACCCAAAATACATTGCATCAAATTGACAAATTAAACTGTGCATTTAATCAAAGCATAATGTGAAATCTTAAAAGAATTTAATTGGCTTATTTTAGAAAGGTTGACTAAATATGAAAAAAGGAGAAATTTTAATATACTAGAATAAGTGCCAAAATGTTATATTTACATACAAATTTTATAAGTAAATAAATGAATGGCTTTATTGTTTAGTGCCAGATCTGAAATTGATCACATGACCTTACACCTGACAGTTTGATGCACCACCTGTGCTCTAATCCATGCAGAACCAAAATATATACAATTAGATACATATTTGAAACATAACTTTCTATGTAAGATTGATTTTTGAAAATTTGTGATTTGATATACTCCATGGCTCTTCATCAATAATGCTCCTCATCTAAAGAAACATCAATTGGTGATATTACTCCTTTAGTACCAAGCTATGATGTAGCTCAGAGATGCAAGATATGGCAAACAAAAATAATCTCTGGACAGTTTTTATGAAGAGTGCATCCTCACTGTGCAGGGAACTATTAACAATTAAGAGAGATAAAATTACAACAAAATACATTGGTGTCTGCATATAATTTACATGATATTTATACTATGCCCTCCATCTAGAATTAATGTATTCATTGCTATAATTATGATATTTGACAAAGATATTGTTGATTTTCTATTCAATGTTAAACATCAACAACGACAAAATACATTATACCAAATAGGTATTGATTTTCTTTATCAAATATTTTAAAGTCAAATAAAAAAATGTTTTGAAATTTTTTTGATAAAAACATTTTCATTATTACAACTTAAACATATTAGGTTCTTCAATGTTTTTTTTGTCAGCATAAGTAGTGACCATTCACAAATGAATATTATTTCAACTCCAAAAGAAAAAAAAGATAAAACAAACAATGCAAATGATAATGATGATGATGATACACTAAAGATAAGTTTTTAAGTGATTATATAAATCAATCCATGCACCACAAATACATTCACATATAAACCCCACTGGTTTACTATTCTGTAATTTGATACTTTGCAATGTTGTTTATTAACTTCTGCAAAAATCTTTTTTGTTGTTGTTGTTGTAAAATATTTCAATATCATGACACTGTATTCCATTCTCTTCTACATCTTTCCAATAATAACAATAAACCTTCCATTTCTACAGAATATTTTTCAGATAATTTTTATAATGTAAATGAAATATCTTTGCCATTCTTATATCTTCTTCTTTCCTTTTTTGCATTCTTTCATATATATTACTTTTATAAATCTCCACATATACACTTCCATGCAAACTTTTTTAATATAATTCCTTTAATTTTCTAACAGTTTCGATTATCCTGCAGTCTTTATCAGGGCTCTGATGAATGCTGCAGGACAGTTGAAACTGTTAGAAAATTAAAGGAATTATATAAAAAATTTGCATTAAATATATACATGGAGATTTATAAAAGTAATATATCTGTCCATAGAACATCTTTTAAAAAAATATTGAGTGTTCTTTCATTGCTCATGTCCAATCCAACAAAGATATGATTTTACAATAATGGATCTAGTGTCTCACATCCAAATAAGTTGAAGAACATCTTTATATAAAAAATATGGATGAAATCAGTCATAGATTGAACACCTATATGAAAATCTTATACCTATAATATCCTATGTAAAAACTGCACCCATTTCAATTATTTCAGATTTTTGCAGTCATTGCACAATCATCTAATTAACCTATCGATCAGATGATATCACAATATCTATTAGCTGACTAGTATTAGATAACTAGTCAGAGTAGCTATTGTTTAGCTGTTTGGAAAAAAAAATCATAAGTCTTTTTGCCCCCAAAAATCTTAAGAAAATGTAAAAATGTGAATAATGGTCAATATTTGAATGTCTAATAGATCAATGTTTAATGTGGTCTGGTCATGTGATATTTTTAGAAACTCATTTGGATAAGCAGAACTATTAATCTTTTCACATGTAATCATTTTTATCAAGAAATATTGTTTTGGATACACCTTTACCCATCTTAGCGATGGCAATTGGTTCTCCAAAACTCATTGCTAAGCAATAATATCATATATCGAATACGTATTTATAATGGGGTCTATGGGGAAAAAATTGATCGGTTCCTAAAGCTAAAAAATTATACTAACTTAGGAATAAAGTAATTATTGAAAAAAATATTCATTAACACTTTATTTTAAATGCAATGTTTTTTTTTAAACTTTTTTTAAATTCAACATTGGCATTTTAAAATGTTGTTTTTCTTTTGATTTGAAACCACTTGGGTATAAACAACATTTTTAACGAAATTACAAAATCAATAACTATTTTTACATAATACTGTACTGTATTTATATATAGGACTATTTCATCATCTAATATAAGCGTTTAATGTCTTTAAAAAAATTAAACTGTATTTAAATAATCCAAGTACGGTACATTATATTTAAATAAAGTTTAATTTTTCTAAAGACATTCAACACTTATACGTACAGTATATAGTATTATAGATTCATTAATTATATATATTTTAAGAAATTATATTTAAGTAAAATTTAATTTTTCTAAAGACATTCAACACTTATATGTATAGTATATAGTATTATAGATTCATTGATTATATATATATTTAATTTATACGTTCTAAATTAAAAAAAAAAAAATTCCCGGTCTTTTTAGTGAATAATCAAATGTAAATCGAAGTAGTGGATACAAATTGATGATGATCGCTATTGTGAAATATCGCTAAGTAGCCAATCGCTAAGTGAGGTTTAGGTGTAGTTGGAAAACAATGTTTTACTGGTTGTATGATTTATTGTATTTGTGTTTGGGGGAATACACCTGATTTCAAATTCTCAAATATTGTAATGTTATTTTTTGGGTATCATACTGTTGGAATAATTTTTATAAGTATTGTTTGATTACTATAAATTAATATTATCTGCTAATTTATGAAATTTATGTTGCAGAAACTTAATGGTGTTAAGTCTCTTATTGTGCTAGAAGATGTTATTTATGGGCATGTAATTACTCAGTAATTAGTAGATTGAAAGTAGTAGACAAAGAAGATATAGTAATTTAGATATTGTTAATAAGTTTGTTTCTACACTAAAATATTTGTTGACAAAATTGCAAAATCTAGCTTTTTTTAAAAAAAAAACAAGTACATGGTTAGATTTGTAAACATTATAACTAAAACATATTGTTAATCATATAAAAGTTAATAAATTACCTACAGAATATTTAAATAGAGGAATTTGAACTCAGTATTTTTTGTCTATTTATTCTCCACTCTATCTCAAGCGATCAGTACACGTGACCACTCACATGTGAAAAAGCTACATAATCCCCTGTATATTTTATACAGAACCAGCATTTATCAGTAGGGCCAGATTATATTCTTCCTCACATATATACAATCAGTGCTTAGTTTGTATTGAGTTGATAATTCCTCGAACTTTAATGAACAGGCTTCAATCTTCTTACCCTTTCAATTATTCGAGCATCCATTTTATTGAAACCCGATGGTAGAATGCTCAAATTTTTTGTTGGGTTTTTGATATTATAGCCATACTAATGTAGACATTATATCAATTTAACTCATATTATTGGACATTACATATCTATCTATCTATCTATCTATCTATCTATCTATCTATCTATCTATCTATCTATCTATCTATCTATCTATCTATCTATCTATCTATCTATCTATCTATCTATCTATCTATCTATCTATCTATCTATCTATCTATCTATCTATCTATCTATCTATCTATCTATCTATCTATCTATCTATCTATCTATCTATCTATCTATCTATCTATCTATCTATCTATCTATCTATCTATCTATCTATCTATCTATCTATCTATCTATCTATCTATCTATCTATCTATCTATCTATCTATCTATCTATCTATCTATCTATCTATCTATCTATCTATCTATCTATCTATCTATCTATCTATCTATCTATCTATCTATCTATCTATCTATCTATCTATCTATCTATCTATCTATCTATCTATCTATCTATCTATCTATCTATCTATCTATCTATCTATCTATCTATCTATCTATCTATCTATCTATCTATCTATCTATCTATCTATCTATCTATCTATCTATCTATCTATCTATCTATCTATCTATCTATCTATCTATCTATCTATCTATCTATCTATCTATCTATCTATCTATCTATCTATCTATCTATCTATCTATCTATCTATCTATCTATCTATCTATCTATCTATCTATCTATCTATCTATCTATCTATCTATCTATCTATCTATCTATCTATCTATCTATCTATCTATCTATCTATCTATCTATCTATCTATCTATCTATCTATCTATCTATCTATCTATCTATCTATCTATCTATCTATCTATCTATCTATCTATCTATCTATCTATCTATCTATCTATCTATCTATCTATCTATCTATCTATCTATCTATCTATCTATCTATCTATCTATCTATCTATCTATCTATCTATCTATCTATCTATCTATCTATCTATCTATCTATCTATCTATCTATCTATCTATCTATCTATCTATCTATCTATCTATCTATCTATCTATCTATCTATCTATCTATCTATCTATCTATCTATCTATCTATCTATCTATCTATCTATCTATCTATCTATCTATCTATCTATCTATCTATCTATCTATCTATCTATCTATCTATCTATCTATCTATCTATCTATCTATCTATCTATCTATCTATCTATCTATCTATCTATCTATCTATCTATCTATCTATCTATCTATCTATCTATCTATCTATCTATCTATCTATCTATCTATCTATCTATCTATCTATCTATCTATCTATCTATCTATCTATCTATCTATCTATCTATCTATCTATCTATCTATCTATCTATCTATCTATCTATCTATCTATCTATCTATCTATCTATCTATCTATCTATCTATCTATCTATCTATCTATCTATCTATCTATCTATCTATCTATCTATCTATCTATCTATCTATCTATCTATCTATCTATCTATCTATCTATCTATCTATCTATCTATCTATCTATCTATCTATCTATCTATCTATCTATCTATCTATCTATCTATCTATCTATCTATCTATCTATCTATCTATCTATCTATCTATCTATCTATCTATCTATCTATCTATCTATCTATCTATCTATCTATCTATCTATCTATCTATCTATCTATCTATCTATCTATCTATCTATCTATCTATCTTAATAGGAGAGGGATGGGCTACACTTATACTAAGCTGTGCTCTATTTCCCAAGCGATATGTAATTCTAAGTCAGTATGTCATTTGCTTATACTGAATGTTGGGAGATTATGATCTTGCCCAGCTGATGAATGCTGATTCTGCACAAAATACATATGTTGGGGGATCATGTATTTTTTCACATGCATATGGCCATGGGTATCGATTGCTTGGGATAGAGTGGAGGATCAATAGACTGAAAAATTCTGAGTTCAAATTCCTCTATTTACATATGTAGGCAACATTCTGTATAAGCAAATGATATACTGTCTTAGAATTATAGAATATTTGTAACATTTCTTTGTTTATATATATTTTGTTGATTTTATAGTTTTATATTTTAAATATTATCATATGTAAATTTTTATATTTTAAGCCTTATACGTATGCATTAAAGTATTTTTTTTAAATTTATGCTTAGTATATTTAAGATAACATATTTAGAGGATAAAAATGTTTTATTTTAACAAACTTTCTGCTATTGTTACTTCTGTTTAAACTTCATATACTTTAAGCAATGCATATTTGGTATTTATCCTGTGTATGTGTATGCAAATAGAGAAAGTAAACACCACTGTATCATCGAGTGCATGAATTATTTACCAGTTTGTTAAACTGAACATTTAACTTAAATCATTTCTTTTATTAATCCATGATATTCCTTATGCTAATTTAAATGTAGTATAAGTCATTCTGAAATTATGATTAAACATTTAGAGGGTTTATATTCACTAATTTGACATTTGTGCTATGCAGGTGTATGTAAATAGAGTAAATAATATTTATTTTATAAAGTGCAAGTAGTTTTGAAATTAAATTGAAAGAATGAATCCTCTTGCATGTGCTTCTAGAATGCTTATTTGACAGCCAATCAGATGTAATGATAGCTGTCTGAGGAGTTCTCAAATCAAAACACAAGACAGAGATTTTACAAGAAAAGAATGGTTCCACTCTTTTCTTTACTTAACGTTTTGTATATATAAGCCAGTCTAAAGCATTTTGACATGAGAGCATGAAGCTTTAAACATCTTCACATTTAACTCACTGCGTATTATTAATAAACATCCAACATGAAATCTTACAATTTACTATGAAGGAATTTTTCAGATGTTATGAATTGACACTAACGTATGTAAATAATATTTTTTTTCAGATGTTATGAATTGACAGTAATGTATGTAAACAATATTTATTTTATAAACCGTCTCTTTCTTGTAAAATCTCTGTCTTGTGTTTTGATTTGAGAGCTCAGACATCTATCATTACATCTGATTGGCTGCCAGATAAGTAAATAAAGTAAGCAAACACCAATGTATCATCCAGTGCATAAATTATTTACTGGTTTATTAAACTAAATATTTAAGTAAAATGATCTCTATTGTTAAACCATGGCATTTCTTTAATTTATCACTTAGTGTGATTTTTGATGCACCCTATTTTACAATTTCAGTTAATGTATCTTTCTATATAAACTTCTCTTTTTTAAAAAAATCTTTTCTCCTCTTTTGAAAATCATTCAAACCTTTGAACTAATTAAAGCTTATAATCTGTGCAATTTTGTACTGTGGTAGCTGAAAACATGATAGTTGAAGATTGCAGGATCAAATCCACAACAAAGATGCTGGATTAATATACAGTTATGAGAGTAGTAAGTAGATTGGTACTTGTCTATAATCTGGTAACTTTTTTTAATTATACAGTTTTAGGGACATACAATAAATGTCTAAAACAAAATGGCTGAAGAAACATGCAAGTATTTAATATTTCCAATGTTACTTTTTTATTAGTATTATTTTTAAAAAGATAATTTTGTGCCAAAATTATTTATAATATTTCCACTTTATTTTTTTAATACTTTTTTCTATTAAGTGAAGTTATTAAATTAAAATCATAACAAACATAAATAAAAAAATAGATAAATGAAACTTGTTCATTATTTATTAAAAAAGAATAATTGATAATTTTTCATGTTGGCAATCTAAAATTTTCAAGGGAATGTGAAATTGTGATAAATGAATCTTGGTCTTTATGTACTTGATGCCATATAAATTCACAATAAATAGGAATCCAGATGTTGACACATGTTTTTGCAGTGTTTTTTGTTTCAGCATAAGACCAGACCCTACAGTCTTTCTATGCTTTGAATATGCACACTATTTAGATTTTATAATCTATATAATATAAAAAAATTGAAGTAAATCTTCTGTGATTAATTTTTTTTAAACTTAACTACTAACACATATTTCTAAAATTGAAATAAAAAAATAAATACTTGTAGGGCCCTAAATCTGTATATTAAAAAAGCTGCATCCAGCCTTAGTTTACTAGATTATATACAAGTACCAGCAGATGCAAAGTAGCTTCAACAATGTTCTACTGTGTAACTTGCTTAATCTTCTGCATAAATTCTGGAGTGTAATAATTTCACTACTTGAACTCCATGTGCTCTCCCCAGTGATAAAACCATTTTTTATTAATGGTTTGGTTGCCGTATATCTATCACCTTGACTGCCGCAAATTTATTTTCATGAATGTAATATATATATAAACATATTTTCTTTTTTTTAATGGTCCTTGGTTACTAAACTTGCAACATGTATTAGACCTTTATGTGCCTTTTCACATCCATATCAATCTGCCATTTCTGGTGTGACCAAAATAATGTGTACATGGATCTTTCTTACGCAAAAAAAAAAAATAAAACCTATACACGGATTTTTCTTGCGCCAAAAAACAAAACATGTACACAGATCTTTCTTGCACAAAACAACAAAATGTATACACGGATCTTTCTTCCACAACAAAACAAAACATGTGATACGAATGTCAACAGCCACAGTAGGTCTAATACGTGCTTCGTGATGCAGGACTAAAAATAAGTGAATATACATCAAACGAACAATAAATGATTTCAAAATACTCCAAACATGATTTAAAAATACATTATAAAATTCAATATAGTTTAAATATACACCAAAAATGAAACCACTTGATTGCAAAGGATGCTGGTATTTTCATAAAAATGCTAATAAACGGCAATAAACGTCGATTTATTTTTATATATAAAGAAATTAAAGCAAAAACTGGTATATTTTTTTTAATAAAGAAATTAGAGCAAAAAACTACAAAAAATGACATCTTAATTAATACACATACACCAAACGAACAATAAATGGTTTTGACTTTTAAACGTCTTTTTTTTTTTATATAAAGAAATTAAAGCAAAAACCACAAAAAAAGACAATCCAAACGAACAGTATATAATCGCATAAATTATCATAGTGTGTGTATTTTTAAAGCATTCACATAGATTATATTTCTATCTAAATCTTTTCTAAGGTTTAATGTTAAATAGTATACAGACAATTAAGGGTTAAAAATGTATAATCACTATAGAACATTTATAATAACAAAAATGCATTATAAACATTATTAAAAGTAATTAAGTAATAATTTGATTTCTATTTTCAAAAAAACGATCTGCATTTTTTTATATTTTTATAAACAACAACAATATCTTAATAACTTGATGTTGAGTATAAAACTATTTTATAAACATTAGAAATACATATTACACCAAATCACCTTTCCCTTTTTAAGCGAAAAAGAAAAATCAATTTGTATTAAAAATAATCAACTCGACCAAGGGTTTGTTATCGCTTGCTGTTTTTGTTTCATTTTTATTTGAACTTTTCTCTGACTATTAAGTTCACACTTCATTCTCCATCCTTTTTAAAAATAAGGTCACTAAAAGGTAATCCATTACCTGAGATAATAGGTTTTCTTTTTGATTTTAATATAAGCAGAAACAGCGCTGTCTCTGAATATTTATGTGACGACGAAGAGGCTCCGTTTCAATTCTAATTATTAAAGATGACATCTTGCTTTTTTTTTTCAAACAGATCTTCATCTATAAATACAAGCGTGGTTTTTTCCCATCAGTCGAGTTCAGATGCATATGTAAAGATTTGTTTAGTTTCGCACATCATGGCGTAAAATTTAAAATCTATCCCTTTTGCCAGCACTTCGATATACTTGTAAAAATTACACTTTAGCGTTACCTAATCATTTCTAAAATTAGCTCTGTTAATTATATATGTATATTAAATGCAAATTAATAATTTACGTTAATAAATAGTAATAACTGAAACACATAGGCTTATTATATACCTGTATATATATATGTAATATATAGGGTATATGAGCACAGACTTTCACATGACCCACCACTCCCCATACTATCTCATAACACTGATACACTTGAACACATATATGCTGAAAAGATAAATAATCACCAATATACGTATTTCATGCTAAACCAGCAATCATCAGTTGGTCCAGATTATCATCTCTACACATATATGCTATATGTGCTCAGATATATATTAAGGTAGCATATATGTGTAGAGATGGTAATCTGGACCAACTGATGATTGCTGGTTTAGCATGAAATAGGTAGCATATATGTGTAGAGATGGTAATCTGGACCAACTGATGATTGCTGGTTTAGTATGAAATACGTATATTGGTGATTATTTATCTTTTCAACATATATGTGTTTGGGTATATCAGTGTTATGAGATAGAGTGGAGAGTGGTGGGTCGTGTGAAAGTCTGTGCTCATATACCCTATTTTTTACATTTATGGACACAGGTATATAATAAGCCTGCGTGTTCCAGTTATTACATAGTAGAGATGTCTGAACATCCCTTGTATATGTAGTAAATGGATTATATCCTGTACATGAGGGGTCATATTGATCTTAGATCAACATGGGTGTGACAAGAATCTCTGTCTTAGGGTGGCCTTTGAGCATTCCATCATCAGATTTTCAATTGGATGGATGGTTGAAAAGTTGGAGTGTGGAGTAGATTGAAGCCTGTCCATTAAAGTATGAGGTTTGGCTATTTTAATATACATCTGAGCACTTATAGATATATGTGTGGAGATGGTAATCTGGACTAACTGATGATTGTTGGTTTAGCATGAAATACATATATTGATGATTATTTATCTTTTCAACATATATGTGTTTGGGCATATCAGTGTTATAAGATAGTGTGGAGAGTGGTGAGTCATGTGACAGTCTGTGCTCATATACCCTATATATTAATAAGTAGTCGAATGGCTTTATTGTTCTGGAGCTCACAAAAGATTATAGTTTCGGAATTGAAAAAACCAACACCACAATTCATGGACCTTGAACTCCAGAGTCTCCATTCTATCACTATACCAGTAATTGGGCAGTTTTATTTGTAGGAAGTTTTGAAAATAATTAAAGCATTGGGAGGGGGCATGACACCTCTGGGTAATAATATATGGATCTTGAGCACTAATCTACTATTGCATTAAACCATGCAGAGCAAAAATAATTGGAGTGATTTCATTGGTTTGGAGTTTATAAAAAGTTCAAGCAGTGGAATTGACACAACTTGATGACAATCCACAAATCTTGAGTCCAGAATTTTTCACTCAACCACTGCATGAGCGCATGCAGGACATTTACGTTAATGCTTGTAGTGAAAATGGAAGACAAATTTCATGATTTCATCAAGTTTCTTTCTTTTATTATAAATTATTAAATGTAGATACAGTTGTTGAATGACAGATTTTGAAGTTAAAATTCCTGAATTGAATATTAATTCTCTTCTTATGACTGATCATCTCATAACATCTTGAGCAGGAAATCATTCAAGTTAATCTATATATACACACACTCGAACAATTAAAATATTGACAAATACAGTATTTGGAAATAAAACATAACTTTTTATTTCTAAAAAAAAAACCTGATCGTATAACAATATTGTATTTGCCTCCTATAGCAAAGACATGAGATCTTATCCCACAGAGCTCGAATGTTTCTATTATCTTACATATTGTTTTACATAGCAGCCATTTAGTATGCCCAGTGATCATCATCATCATTCCAACCACTATTGATCTACTGCTTAATGAAGATCTATACAAGTTTAACCCAGTTTCTCCAATCTCTAGCCTATATTCTTCATAACTCACCAGAAAAATTTCTTATTTTATCCATCCATTTAAAATATAGTCTCCCTCTAGGTCTTTTGAATTTCTTGAGATTGCACTCAAGACTTAAACTGTTCATTTATTATCATCTCTTCTAGAAATATATCCATTCTAGTTCCATTTTCTTAATTCTTTCAATGATATCATTAGTATCTGTTTGTTCTTTTATCTGCATATTTTGTTTTCAATTGCTTGTTATTCCTTACATACATCTCTCCATACTTTACTGCATGGTCTAAGGTCATTGAATTGCTTTTAAGTGTTCAAGTCTTAGATCTATATGTAAGGATTGGGAAAACACGTCATGAAATCCTACGTGGATTAGGACACTAGAAGAGTGATGGATTTTAGAACTTGAGATACAAGAGTCATGACCCAGCTATGCCATTTTAAATGGTCAAAATTTCTTGTGAAATTCAACCTAATACACCATTCAATTATTTTAATAGTCATTAATTCCTTATATTCGAGAAAATATGCTAAAGGACAGAATGTAGGAGAGAACTTCAAATTGGGGTAAATTAATGAATTAAATTTTGCTTCAAAAGAGATTAGAAGCTACATCATAAAATGTAAAACACACTAAAATAATAGTTTTTATTTAGTTTCAACCATTTTCGAACCTCTGCATAATGAAGATTCCTTTAAATTTAATCCAGTTTTTCTGATTTGTGTCATAACATCAGTAAACATTTATATCTCACTTATCTTACAGTTGATCTCTTTTTAGGTCTTTTACAATTTCTTAGGATCCAGTTTTAAGATTTCATCTGTCCATTTATTGCCATCTCTTCTAGTAATATGCTTAGACCATCTCCATTTCAGCCTCTTAATTTTTTCATTGATACTAAGGGTATTTATATGTCCTCTCATCTATATATTTTATTTTTTAATTCCTCATTTGCATTCCCAATTTGCATCTCTTTATACCTTATTATGTAGTTGTTTTTCTATTGTGCATATTAAAAAGTATCCAGAATTTTATAATAAAAATTGTTTATATATTTTTAAGTGTTATAAATGTAATCGCCTTCAAATTACTATCCATTTGATGTAATACACCAATCTAAATGTGCTTTTAATTTTTCAAATTAGTCTGAATACATTTGCAAAATAACGCCTTTTAATATCTGCAGCACTTTTTTTTAACCATTTTTAAATCTGCAAAAAAAAAAAAATACATTTTTTTCATTTGAGAGATTAAAAAAAATTGCATGAAGCAAGATTGAGTAAATATGACTGATAGGTAAACTGTGTCGTGCTGAACTCAATTAAAAAGTGTTTCACACTCAAGGCTTTGGGAGATGACACTTTGTCAGGATGAAGCCTGAAAACTCTTCTCTTTGCCACAAAATGGGACATTTACATTTTGTCACATCACCTAAATTTTTCAGAATTTTCAGATAAAATCTCTGACCATTACAAACCAAATCTGGGGGGAGGGGATGCCATTCGCATAAAAAAAAATCAGCACTGTTTTGACTTCATTTGTCACACTTTTTATGGATGGGTGAATTAACATTTCAATTAAACCATTCATAAATTTGTGTTTTTATGAAATCAGCTTACTTGTAATCAGTTTCAAGCATTACAACTGTTTTTCCTGCTGTTTTCTTTAAACAAAAAGAGAATTTCGCATTGTTTGAACTTTTCAACATTATAAAAGTAGCAAATACACAAAATGCACGTTACAAAAAAATGTGTTACATGGCTCCATGATTTCACATGGTGATGGCATTTGGAAGATTGATGCAGAAGGGTTCCTGCAAGAAGAATGTAGCAGCAGACGCATATATTACAACAGGCACACAATCTAGAGAATGATTCCAGTTATTTTTGGGTTTTCCCTCATATAAGTGAAAGAATTGTTATAGATCATTTTTCTTTTAATATTAGGACATTTCTACAAAAGAATCTTCAAGTTTAATTCTATAATTATTTTTATACATAATGATTTCATGTGTATTAATAATTTGACCAATATGCTTGTAATTGTAACTTCTTTTAATTCATTATTACTAAAACTTACATTATATATATATATGATCACTAGATGGAGCTTACCAATAGCTCTAAACAAGCTTTGTTTTTATAAGTGCCAAAGGAGAGAGAATTCAAAATCTCTATCGTTATCTCTACCTCCAGACCAATTGGTTTCGAGCTTATGGCTCACCTCAGTGGAGGGCTGGGAGTCTAGAAACTAGATCTAAAATACTAACTCAAAAGTTAGCATTTATAAAACACATTTCTATCAATTTGAAAGCATGAATTTATCAGACACGTATGTCTTCAAATCCAGCCTTACAAACTAGATAGCTATATGGTATGAATTCAGCTCAGTTTCACCATATAGTAACAGCCTCTGCAATATATAGCATTGCAAAAAACTTCAAAGGTCCACTTATAATAATTAAAACAAATTATAAACTTTGTAACTTGCTTTTAAGCTTGCATTTTATGAGCACTAGATGAAGCTTACCAATAGCTCTAAACAAGCTTTGTTTTTATAAGTGCTGAAACCAATTGGTCTGGAGGTAAAGATAACAAGAGATTTGAATTCTATCTCTTTCAGCCGAAACCAATTGGTGTGGAGGTAAAGATAACAAGAGATTTTGAATTCTATCTCTTTCGGCACTTATAAAAACAAAGCTTGTTTGGAGCTATTGGTAAACTCCATCTAGTGATCATAAAATGCAAGCTTAAAAGCAAGTTATGAAATTTATAACTTGTTTTAATTATTATAAGTGTACCTTTGAAGGTTTTTGCAATGCTATATATTGCAGAGGCTATTACTATATGGTGAAACTGAGCTGAATTCAGACCCATATAACTATCTAGTTTGTAAGGCTGGATTTGAAGACTTTTATGTGTCTGATTGAAAATATTAAAGTGTTTCAATTTAAGAATCATAGTTTTGTAGTTAAGTGGAGATAAAAGATGGCTGTTAGAGGGTTGCATTAGATTCTAATATCTAGGTGCAGTGCTCTCAGATCCAAGGCTCTTCACTGATGAAGGCCACAAGCCAGAAACTAGTCTGGGGATATTGGATGAGTAGATACTAATAGGGATTTTATGTACAAGCCTTCTGGCATCCATTGATTACTCTAGCTTGCTGTGTGTGGCAATATGTTTAGTAAGTTTTGCCTGTTTTAATAATAATTAAAGAAGTGAGAAATGCCATTAAACCTATGAAATAGAAAAAGGCTCTAGGTAATGATGAATTTATGATTGATATCTTAAAAGGAGCATGTGAAGAAATAGAAAAATTGCTGGAAAAGTTATGTAGCAAATGTCTAAATGATAAAGATATATCAGGTGATTGATAGAATGCAGTAATAATAATAATATTTTAAATATGTGTTAAAGAAGATATTAGAAAATACAGACTTATCAACCTTTTATTTGTTCTATACAATTTTTTACCTAGATATAACTTCATTTTTTATGTTTCTGGTATAATTGAGTGTATATGCTAGACATTTTTCTGTGTGTGAGAAATTCCTGTAAACTATAGTTTGATTTTTCTATGAGGGAGTCTTGTCATATATGAATTTATGGTTTTTTATTCATTAGGAATTTCTTTGAAAGTTTGTAAAAATGATTATTTATTAATATATTTTCAGGCAATTTCTTTCCACCTGTTTAATGGGGTTATTTAAAACTTCCCTGTAGACACAAATTTCATTCCATTGCAATTATGCATAAATACTCTAAGTATTAAATATGTTTGAGGAAAGTCAGTGAAACTGTCATAAATTTTGTAGCATTTGGGCCATTATGATAAGCTGCTATTTTGGGTTTTCTTCACTATTTTGTGATTGCCTGTAATGGTAGTATACCACATATTTTTTGTGCAGTAAATTGCTTTCTAAAATTATTAGTTTAAAAATAATTCTGAAGATATAGATCTTGTATAAGCTATCTCTGTAAAATTAAATATGAAAGCAAACTGATATTGCTTGATTGGTTGAATCATAATACAAAAATCTGATAGTATCAGTAATTGTTAGATTTTTTTGGCTGCATGTGTTTCTGAGTGTGTTTTATTGTTTCATATTTCCCAATATATATATATATAATTTTCAGTAATTTACTAATACTTATTTATGCAAGATATTTGCTTAAGCAATGACCCAGCTAACATTTCTCTTAATGCAACAATTAAAAAGGGTCAATTTGGAACAATAAGACTGGCCACTTTCATTAACTTCTCAATTTGGACTGCCAAATGTAGCATGATATTTGATCATGGCTGTGATGACTCAATGGTCGATCGATTTTTCAAATCCCTCTACAAGATAAAAGACGAGGATCAACAAACGTGTCAGCATTGGCTAATTGAACAAACCTGGAGCCAGATGAGGCTAGAGTCCTAATTCATGTATTTCTTAGGACTAAAATTTGAACTTTCTCCCATCCACTGAATAAATAATATATCCCATCTTTCACTTAAGAATAATCTAAACTTTAACTATGTGGATCTTTCATACATCCTATATATTTAATACACAAACTTTGCATTAGTTACATACTGTACAATTAATTTACCTATATCAACTTGTAAATATTGTTATAGTCCTAGTTACTCTTTGGGCCAGGATAATCTTTAATCAGTGGAATTTCCAAACCTTATACATAGGTTTGACTTACTTTATATTCCTAGCTAATTAAGCATATGACACACTATCTTAAGGCATTAATGTAATCTTTGATTTTATTTATATTTATTTATGTTTCTTTTATACTTGCATTAATTAACTATCACGATTTTCTTATGCAGCTCTTGAGACTATGTTATTGATCTAATACATCTTTTGAATTTTCTATATACATGGCTTGCATACCACATTTAAATGTATACATTGAAACTTTCTTATTGACATACTTTTATCCTATCATTGATTTCTTTTGTATCCACTCTAATGTGTAAATAAAGTTTTAATTTTGAAAGTAACTATGCTATTACAATTAGATTTTGTTGTTTACTCAGCTATGAAGCTGACTACCAACAATTATTACAAAATTATTAATTACCTAAAATGTTATTAAATAGGAATAAATATATTTATTTACATATTATATATATACACATCAATTAAGATTTAAAAAATAGCGTTTATTAGTTCCTTTATATACACATTAACAATTAGTCCTTGATTTAAAGTTCTCCATCTTCAATGCTATAATTGCCACCAAGCAAACAAATATTGCCACTACAATAGTGGTGGATCTAAGTGAATATTAAAAGTTTATACTCACAGTACTTAAAACCCAATCCTCATTGGGCCTTCTCAGCCGTCCACAAATAATAAAAGACCGATGAGGTCTATAAACATTTCCCCTAGCTAGCTATCTTTCACTTTGAGAGGGCTCTGGGACACTTCGTTTATTGCAGAAAAGCAGGGCATTTTTCCCTCAGCTTTTCTCAAAGGTTCTTATGACAGCAATGACAACACAGCACGCGATGAGTGGAGAAAAGCTGATGATGATATTCTTTTGTTGCATGCACTATTTATACTGTTTTCTTCTTGCTTCATATCATTTTAAAAATTTCGTATCATTCCATGTAAAAGTAAATCCATTTGGCTAATGCATTTTTACAATGACGATAAGGATCCTGCTTCTAATTATGACCGTTAGCATTCCACAGTAATTAGCTTCAAATATTTATTCCATTTGCTTTCTCCTAAAATAGTTTTTTAAGTGTCATAGCATCGGCCGGGACGCGAACCCGTAACCCGGGCAACTGCCTGCAAGTGCAAGGCAGTCACGCTGACCTCTCGACCACCGTTTTTTTATTATTTTAAATCCATGAGATATATCCGGCCTTGAAAATAATCATTTGCATTATCTTTCGGCAATCTTTCATAGAATACATTTAAGTTACCATCTTTATGTGTCAACGTTGTTAGCCAAGAGGTCATCGCAGCCGCCTTGCAAGCAAGTAGTTGGTTGCAGACGGTTGTGGATTCGCCTCCCGGCCGATGCTATGGACATATGGGGGAAAAAAAGTTACAATCTTCATCTGTTTAAATCTAATTTATCTGCGAACCAATCTTTTTTTCGTTGAATTAGACTTAAACTCAAATTATCAAAATAAAATTTCCTTCATTTTATAAAATGTATTTTTCATTACTTTTTAAAAACTTACATATCTATTTATGTATCCATTATTTATGAGCGATCTTTTTATTGCTTTTTAACTAGCAATGTATTTATAATTTTGTTACTGTTTTTTCTCTGAAGTATGAAACTAGCTTTATATCATATAGCTCTCGAGTTACTAAAGCCTAATATATTTTCTACAAAATATAGCAGATTTTATTCAAAAATATTTGTTTTTAGCGCAGCCGCCTTGCAAGCAAGCAGTTGGTTGCAGATGGTTGTTGCGGGTTCGCCTCTCTGCCGATGCTATGACATATGGAAAAAGTATTTGTTTTTTAAGATAAACAATAAAAACATAATTACAGTACTATACAGCAAAACTGTTTTTATTGGCTAGCAAGAATTGCTTTCATTAGTGTTAATAAAAAAAATGTAAAATTTTAAGGATAATAAATTTAATTTGATATGTATTTTCATTCTTTTATGGTGCCACAACTAAAATTCATTTTCATTTTAAAAATGGAATTCAAATAAGAGATATTTCATATGAATAGATGAAAAACGAAATATGATCGAAATTGTCACTAGGTCTTTCTAATAAGAATGGAAGGAGTGAACTTTAAATGAATTAAGAGCTTAAATCAAGATAATGGGTGACATCCATCTTTTATTTACAGCTGTTACCTTGACAACAGATTGTATATATATAGAGCTTTGGCTATTATACTGTGATTATATTTGTAAACTATCTAGCTATTAACAATTTATCGTTTAATATAAATGTGTGTTCTTGCTACATATATTCTTTGCATTCAAAAAATATAAAAAATATTATTAATTTCTAATTTTTTATTATGTTTTTGAAGTACAAATTTATAAATTAGCAATACAGAACAATATATATGTATATTTATGTCAAATGCGTTGTCAGGAAGCGAACCCAGGCCTACTGGGAAGGCAGTTATGCTAATCACTAGGCCACCAACGTTTGACTACAGAAAGAATATTGTGTGTGTATAAAATACTTTTGCCATTTTACAAAAGACTTTGTTGAAGTCTTATCTTTGATGTCATTCAAACAGCCACTCTTTAAACTTAGACAAATGAGTTAAAATCTAATTTTTTTTTTTTTTTAAAAAAAAGCAATTATCAATCCAAATAATCGGTCATTAAAAGTTTAAATCTTTTTAATTATCATTGAAGTTCGACTTAATGTAGACAGTGCTGACACCTATATTCATAGGTAATTAAATCAGCAATAATTTAAATGTTTGACATTACAATCTCATATTATTTACATAGCCATTTAAACATATTCACCAAACAAAATAAAAAATAATATAGATTTTTTTTAATAATTAGATTCTAATTTTTATAATATATTTGATATTTTGGTTTTAATTGATCCAAATTGTAATTAAAATACGCATGTGCATAAAAGCTATTTGCATAATGCTAACTGAAAAAAAATATATTTTTTGGTAAATAATCAATCATTTATCTATAATTGCTTAGTAAGATTGAATTAAGAGTAGTTCCAATTTACTCTACTATGTCAAAGGTAGATAAAGATATCATATAAAGCAACTATAAATAAGTGTGAAATTTAAATTAAGTGAAAGTGTTAGTATATGTGGAATTATTGAGCTGGTCGGTGTTTAAAAAGGGTTAATAACTGTTTACTTTGACTCTATAGTTTAAATTTAGATTGTTTGAGTTAAAGTTTTAATAATGTCTGGGTTAATTAAACTTTTATTCTTATTTGTGATTGTTTAAACATATGTTATCTTCATAGATATACTAGTTCTCCGCATAGCTTACATTCATACTAGTAGAAAACTAACAAATTTTTGAAAACCTTGAAGGACCATAAAGCAAACATGTATTACCTAAGATAAAGAAAATGATAAAAAAAAGAAGATAAAAGATTACTGCTACGTCCAGCGGTGACCAAGTTACAGCACAGCTGGATTGCAAATTAAAAAAATGACTTTAATATAATCACAGGCTGCATGGCAATTTAAATTATAGATACTCCTGTAATTATAAACTGTTATTAGAAATGTTCTTTTATCTTCAACATACAAAGTTATAACATACGAATACAATGGGTTTGAGGTAGTTGATTTATGTGGGTCCTACGACCAGGTACTGCTGTCTCAAGATATTAATTAAAAGTCCGGAGAATAGTTCTCCTAGAGGTCAGTTTGGCAAGACTGACAATAATTGTCAGTGGAAGAACACCTCTGGTATTCAAGGGCTACAAATAGCTAATAATTTTCTCTTCCCTTTTTGGTGAAGATCACAGCTCTCAGTTCCTATTTTAATAATCTAATTGGTTGGAGTCCAACGGCACCACGTGGTTGCACCAATGTTTTTACATTCCAAGCTGCATTTTTGTTTAATTAATATATAATACGAATTCTTGTATATTTAATTAATTAAAGTTTTTCTTTTTGCAGATATTATCAGGAATTTAATCCGTATTTTCCAATGACATTTAATTAAATTTGATATAGGGCTATTTGATATTTAATCAGAGTTGCTGATTTCGCTTAATTAGTTCATAGCATTTTTATTTGTCCATTGCATTTATACACGTACCTGTTTAATTTAAACTTAAACATTTTCACGTCTTTTCTTGTTTGAATAAAAATACGCGTTTGATCAGATTTTTCTAATACACGCGTATTTAGCAATTACCAACAACTGACATACAGTAAATGGTATGTGAACCAAAATTTCCAAACCATTTTAAAAATTACTCTATCACATAAGAATCTCCTTAGAGAAAAACAGTAAAAATTGATCTTTTCATTATTTGGTTTTCTCGTGCTCTACCCATACCATATTAAAATTTAATTTCTGGTATGTTACATATATTTAGACAGGAATTCTAAAAGTTTATCAAATTTATTTGTATAATTGATTCCAACTGTCATTATTCAAATGAGAAATTAAACATGGCACAAATGCAATTTAAGTTAAAATATATTTCCAAGAGATTGTAATAGACCCAGAAAGAGACCACATGTGAAATGGATGAAATAAGAAAGTGTGCAGGGGTGATGTGGAGAAGAGAGGCTAGAGATTGGAGAAGATGGATTGAACCTGGGGAGACCTTAATCTTGCAGTGGATTGTTAATGGTTGACAATGGTCAATAATATTTACAAAATCAAATTTTATCTCACTTTATCAAAAAATATATTTTTCATTTAAATTTTTTCCCAACATCTGTAATGTTTTAATGAGTGTGGACCTCTTTTTGTATTTTTATGATATCATGTGAAAATGGTTTGACACATTTTTATATTGCAAATTACCAAAGTGTTTAAAGCAATGTAATTCTCCCCCTCAAGAAGAAAGAAACTTATGCAAGATTAATCAAGATTGTTGCAGTATTTGTTAAGTTATTAAGTAACAAACACAAATGAACTTTCAATTTTACACACATAATAGACAGATGAATATATAAAATAAGGTAGAATCATTCTTATACTGACTATTACTCTACAATTAGAGATAAGTTGTATAATTATATTGGACTTTTTTTTATCAATAGAAGAGTATATAGTTCTTTACATACACCCACACTCATAAGGAGGTTGCCTTGACAACAGTTTGAGATTGTTTGGGATTGTCTAAGTGATTTTTTTAGAAAATTACTAAAAAAATCACTTAGACAATCCCAATATCAATAACAATCAACAATCTCAAATTGTTGTCAAGGCAACCTCCTTATATATATATATATATATATATATATATAAAAAATTTGAACACAGACTGTCAAGCTCTTTTTATCTATCCAATGTATCTCATATAACTAAAGTCTATGTTCAAATTCCTTATATAATTACATAATCTCAGAAATATTAATTGTATTTGTGTTCAATCGAACATTACAAATTTAGCCTGTATTCTACCTATCCCTCTTCTATGTATTTAAATGAATAAGGTTCTAAACATGAGGGATCAGAGTGACTTAAGGTCAACATGGGCATGACAATAATATTGGTATTGTTAATGGGAAATTTGGGCATTCCATCATCAGATTTTCAATGGAATAGATGGATGAAGAGTTGGAGGATGGGGTGGATTGAGGCCTGCCCATTAAATTTGGGGAATTGCTATCTTAATATAAATTTAGCACTGATTACACATATGTGTGGGAGATGATGATCTGGACCAACTGATGAGTGCTGGGTCAGCATGGAATATAGATCATTTATCTTTTATGCATGTGCATGGACATGTGTATAGGTTGTATGAGATAGATTGGATATCTGAAGTGAGCTTGAAAGTCTGTGTTCAAATCTCTTATATAATTACATAACTCTAAGTTTATTAACTGCACTTGTATTCAATTATATATATATACTAGAAGATAAACTAGAAATAATATAAATTAATTGAATGTAGTTGGTATAGCTTAACATTCATGTATATTTGATTATCAAATCTCTCAAATCTAAATTTGAACTTTTTTTTTCTTTTTAAAAAAGAAATCAAATGAGATATGAGACCTTGGTAGTAAATAGCTTTATTGATTTAACTCTAAAGATCAAAAATTGGTTTTAAAAAATCCATTTATAATTTAAGAGTTTAAATAAAGCAGAATACATATAATACAACAAATTCTATTCATATAATTTATAAATGTCATCATCATCATCATCATCATTAAAATACACTTTTAAATAAATAAGATTTAACATATAATTCAGGAGAAAAAAAAAGGAGAAAAAGCAAAAACCATAAAGTTAAAATAAATTTTGCAATAATTATACAAAGTAATCTTTAAAATACAATTTTATGTCTTGCATTGGTGGTCGAGAGGTCAGCGCGACTGCCTTGCACTTGCAGGCAGTTGCCCGGGTTGCGGGTTCGCGTCCCGGCCAATGCTATGACACTTAAAAAAAATACAAATTTATTTACAAGACCTTTTAATGTATTTATTTGTTATATTATAATGCTATCTTATAACATCTTTCACAACAAAAACACTTCTTTGACAATTTAATTTTTTTCATTTACTTTTAATTGATGGAACTAGTTCTGAAGAAGACTGTGAAACAATCGAAACTATCATTTATTTCTGGAAATGGGGAATAATAAAATATATGTTGCATTATATAAAAAGTGCATTAAAGAATATATTAGTATTGTTTATGTATATTAATTGTTTCAATATATATTTTTGTAATTTTTTGAAGTATTTTTTACTGAAAATAAATATAATCCACATTGTGGATAAATATTTATTTTTATACAGCACAATAATTATTCTAATATATTTGCAAGTAAGGCAATCTTCACACATGCACTGCTTTTAATTAATTGACACACACCTGTAAAGAAAGATTTCAATGAACAATTTGAACATCGTTTAAAAAGATCAGGCATATAATAGAATCAAGCCCTGATGAATCCCTGGTAAGCAAAGGTTAACTTATATATAGATAAGCTTGAAGGTGCAAAGTGAATTGACTGGTTCTTTGAAATTTTTGTTTATGGGTTAGTGTGTGTTAGTGTGTGAGTTTTGATATACTTTTGAATATAATCCACTTTGCTGTATATTAATAATAGACCAAACTGAAAAATTTGTAAAACACATTTTATATTATTTAAACAAAATTATATGTATATATTTAAATAAAATCTTTTATTAACATAAATGCATTAAAAAGATTAAAAGTAATTTTTTTTTATCTTTAACAAGTAAAAGCTTAAAGTGATTATGTTTACTAATTTATAAGTCTCAAAGAATTATACCCAATTTCTTATAATAGTGCCAATGTATTTAAAGTGGGCATTATTACTCACAACATTATTAAAAATGATTCTTGGGAATTTTAAACTTGATCACCCTTTGTCTTTATTTGTGAAAACTAAAAAAAAATATTTTTTTTTACTTTTTAATGAATGATAACTTATATAAATAAAAAAAATTTTTAATTTTTTTTTTCTACTTTTCAGTTTCATATACTTTCAGAAATTAAAAATGAAAAATATTAGATACAATTTAATACTATTAGATAGATGGCAGCACCATAAAGAGTACTGAATCTAAAAAAAAAATATTTATATATTTTTTTGCAATTATTTGAAATTTACAAAAAAGATATTGACATTGGAGATACCTACTGTGTTTACCAGAAAATAAGACCTGACCAAAAAATAAGCCCTAGTAAGATTTTTCAGGATGTTGATGATATAAGCTTTATCCCAAATATAAGATCTAGTTGAGGTTGTCAGTCTGATAAGCAGACATCATTTATCCATTGGAATGCCCAACAGATGTATAGAATATATAGTAATGAATATGACATTCAAATCATTTATATATATATATATATATATTACAACTAGCACAAGAAAAGCAAAAACAGTTCAAATAAAAGTAATGAATGTATAAATAAATATAAATGTAGATTTTTGTACTTGAATAAATGTTACTCAAAATTATTTTGCAGGCTAGACTCGTGATTACTTGAATAAATTTGAAAACACAATTTTTCTTTTCATTTATCAGTGCACCTTCATTCAGTTTGATATGATAATTCTCCTTTCATCTGATGTCTAGTCGTATATATTGTAAATAAGTCAACATTGATATCCAAAAAGGCTGAAACTTATTACTAGTGGGTGATCTTAGTTCACAAATTAATCAACCCAGCTTAATGTTTCATATATTATTTTAAATTAAATATTGCTAATTTCAACATGTAAATAATTTTTAATATTCTCATATATAATAAAAATGTTCTGTGATAAGATTATAAACCTAAATGTGACATATTCAAACAGTAGTAAAAGTTATTTACATTCTGTTAAAATTGGTAATATTAAGTAAATGTAGATTTTTGTACATAAATAAATGTACATTTTTATATTTGAATAAATATATATTTTTGTAACTGAAAAAATACGACAACTTCTGAAAATAAGAACTAAGCATCTTTTGGAGCAAAAATTAATAGAAGACTGGATTTTAATTTTGGGGAGACATGGTATATGTACCAAGTTTCAACTAGATAAGAAATTACAATTAGATAAAAAAATGACAGACAGCTAAAAAACAAAAGTTAAATAAAAGCATAGAAAAAAGTTTTATTATTAGTCTTCATCTCAGTGAAAAATGTACACTATTGTGAATATTTAAGTTATTTTACATAGCAATAGATTGTAAAAGACCTAGAAAGGGACCACATATGAGATGGATAGATAAAATAAGAAAGTGTGCTGGGTTGATGTGGAGAAGAGAAGCTAGAGATTAGATAAGATTGATTGAATGACTAAAAAGGTTGACGACATAGCAATATCTAGATGTTTTAAAATATAAATACAGTTTATTTCTCACAAATCCTACATTCAAATTAATTATAAAATATCTTTTTTAGGAAATATATTATTACTCATTCATTTTATATTGCCAATCTATTGAAGATATACTCTTACAATATTAGATTAAAAATCATATCTAACAAAGTGAAAAATGAAGCAATTGATCTTATAATTTATCATGTAAAAAATCTTACAGAGAACTTTTAAATAATTCCTTTAATGCCATAATATTACATAGATACAGTATCCATTAGTTTACTGTACATTATTTGCATCAGAGAAGGTAAAAATAAAAGCTTTTAAAAGTTTTGTGAATTTGACATCAGGTCAATCTCTGTCTATTTTAAAGAGTTCATTTGTTTGCATCAACTCCTAGAAAAAGAAGAGGACCACAATTGTTATGGAACTGAGGTTTCTAAAATATATAAAAATTGGTCTATAAATATGCAAGGGAGATAATTTAGGTTTAAAGCCTTGGATTTCTTTTTTAATTTCAAGATATTAGTTTTGATAATACAAAGCTGGTTGCTAGCTATGTAAGTGCATTAAATCTATATTTGAATCCTAGCCTTTACTTATAAGGCATAGACTAGACATGGATGTAGAGGAGAGGATTTATACATTACACTATCTGTGGTCCATTTATTAATCTGAACTAAATCAATGGTTATAGATTAGAATGAAAATAATTGCTTTTGAAGGCATATGAGTAAATTATGAAATAATTTGATGTTATTGGTAATAACAAATCTTCTATTAAAAAGTCTAAAATACAAAATGATGGTTTGAGAGAAAAATCTTTCATGTGGCTATTAATACATGGTAAAAATAATAATGTATTTATTTATTAATTTACATAACACACTAAAATTCGAGAAATATAAATAATGAGCAAGAAGAGACTTGTGGGACATATTTATCAAATTACAAAATTAATGAACAAAACAAAACAAAAAAGATATATTAATCTTGTGCAAAATATACAGTTAATAATGTAATATAACAAGGTTGCTAATAGTTCTAAACAAGCTTTTTGATAAATGACACAAGAGAAAGCATTTAAAATCTACATCTAGAATTATCTCTATCACCAAACTGGTTTCTAAACAGAAAGGGTACATATAATGAAGTTGTGGAAAAATAAATATAAAAAGAGTGATTATACAGAAAGTGAATTATTGGTTTTTATGCTGGGTTTGGGAAAAGATAAGGGGGATTTAGATATAAAGGTTATAGAGTTGACAAAAATTATGTTGTGGAAATGGGATAGAGCAGATTATGGGTAAATTTAGAGTGGGAAATGTAAAATAAAGTGGGTAACAGGTTTATCTGGGCATAATTGCTGAGATATTCTTGACTTCGTTTAAGGAGAAGCCATAATACATCACATCACATTACATCACATTAATGTTAAAATAGATGACTAACATTTGAAAAGGACATGAAACGATATGCCAAAAAAGGCTTTTATGTATAATTATTATTAATATATATAGAGAGAGATTTATATAGCTGTTTAATATGATTTTTTAAAATCATTTATTATAATTTATATAAAAAATAGCATAATGGATTTCAGTAATTTTTGGTAATTTAACAATCAATATTAGACTGGCTAAAGGTTTTTATTATTTCAGCCTCTATTCCAATTAGAATAAAATGTTATTTAAATGTCAGGTAAATTACACTACTACAATGTAAAGTGCTGTGTGCAGCAGCAATCTATTGCCTGCTGGATTGCAAATATATATAACACAAATAATTACTAATTAATGAGCTGGCATGACAAGTAAATTTAAGTAACGAGAATTTATTTACAGAGTTAAATGGAGATAATCAATCGTGTTAAATATATGCATATATGACAATTATATACACACTATATAAATAACAATAAGGGCCCAAAGGTGTACCAAAATAAGATCAATATGATCTGTTATACTGTTCCTAAGTTTACTTTTGAATGTCCGGAGGTAAACTCCGCAAGGCTAAGTGAAGGAGAGAGGTGACTGGAGCACCCGAGGAAATGGCACATCTACCTTTCAAGAGCTTCATTTAGCAAGAGTGCTGTCTCAGTTCTCTTCTAGATCTGTTTTACTCTCTCCTTGTTTTTAGTATAGACTCCCTTGATTGGCCATCCGCTGTCCACATGGTGGTCATCTCTGGAGTTACCCTATTCGATCCCTGATCAGATAACACAATTATCTTAGAATTGTCTATTTTAAACAATGTTTCTATTATCATTAAATCTGATCATAAACTAACATTCAGGGTTGCAATGGCTTTGTTTATTTTATCTTAATCCTTTGCTCGAATTCATCTAACTTTTTTGATAAGTTAGTTTGTAGTTTTTTCATTAATTCAACTATTTAATTAGACTAATTGCACATACATTTAGTTTACAGTTATAATATCATTTATAATACTTATTTTGTGTATATATAAATATACACGTACATTTAGCAATTCGTTTAGTTTTACAATTATAATATTATGTAACTAATAATACGTATTTTGTGTATACATAAATATATACACACATTTAATATAAAGTATTTCGGTTTATGCATTATAAACATATACATGTTTTTGCATTGCTTGATGCAGTGAGAAAATGCTTTCTCCGGGGTTTAAGATCATGGGTTGCACTTAGTTCTGCTAGTTTGGATGCTCAAATTTCTTATTAACTCCAGAGCAATAGATCATTTGATTAACGTATTTACATATATCTTTTGCACTCGAGGGAATTTAGAGAATGGGATAAACAATATATAATTTACAGGTGTATAAAAAGATAAACAAGAATATTAATTAGTTGATAATAATTAAATCTTGAATTACATATGTGACTAATATCTAATGCAGATTGAAATTATTTAATTACTGAAATTAATATTCGACCACCACATATACATATATGACTTGAAAATATCCCAGAGTATATAACTAGCTGAAAATTCAAATACAAAAATGTTTAAAGCAGTTTCACATACGTGATGTGATGTGATGCACTGTGACTTCTCCTTAAACAGTCAGGAATCTCTCAGCAGCTATACCCAGAGAAACCTGTTAGCCACTTTACCTTCCCTTTTCATTGTCCACCCTAAGTTTTTCCATAATCTGCTCCATCCCATTTCCACAACATAATCTTTGTCAACTCCATGATCTTCATATCTAAATCCCCCTAATATTCTGTTTATTTCAGCAACGCTCCCTATAAATAAATATAAAGACTTAACTTGAGTGTTTGTATAGACTATAGTGTATAAGAAAGATATATTTATAAGTAAGTTTACACAGATTGATACGCGACAGATTATAAAACATAATTCTATTCATCACATAAGTCTATACATTTAGGCAATATTTTAATTTTTTAGAAAAATATAATCACCTCAAAATGTAAATTAAATTAATGCATTCTTAAAATAGATTTTGTAATTTATCTTAATTAATATCTAATTAATTATAAAAATTGATAACACGTTGTGAAATTTCATGTTTTAATCAGAATATTTAAAACTTGTATTCAAAATTTAGACAGTAGGGTTTATATTTTTCTTATAAATTGTGTAATTTAAAAGCAGATTTTAATATTATATATTCTACTAAGCATTAGTTTATACATTTATTTCATCTTCGAATAAAAATATGCACTTGATTTATAAATTAAAAACAAAAACAAATCAACCTCTGATACTACTTATTTTTAAATAACTCTGTTAGGACCCCCCCCCCCCAAACTCCTGACCATGGTTTCGTGCTTTGGCACTTCTCAGATGGTCAGGGTGTTGGGGGGGGGTTCCTGACAGATATTTTAAGTGCTGGCTCTGGCTAAGCATTTATCATAAAGCTTGTAGAGGAATTGGCAATCCTCATTGTTTATAACTTACAAGCTTAAGAGATAGGGTCATGTGATCGATGACTCTTATTTTGAGTATTTATTTTTAAATGATAATATAAAGTAATTCAATTTAGTAATTAACAAAACTGAATAAAAACACAATACAGTTTTAATTTATTTTTTAAAATAATTATTAACGTACAAAAAACCCACTAAAATGAAATTTCACATATATACATCTTTGAGTGGATTATCATCCTATGAGTGAATTATCATTCGTTTAACTTGTTCCGAGTAAAACAAGCGTATAATTTGCTCCACTCAAATTATTTTGAAGTCAAAAAAATTACAGATTATTATAAGTTCTGACAAAATACGTATTTCATTTTGGCTATATATATATAATACAAAACCATAAAACAGTACAATACTAGATATAAATCCAAATTTTACCAAAGTCCTTACACAACCATGGTTTCATCTACTAAACAAATAGACTTCTCAAGTGAAAATCAAACTAAAGAAGCAACATATATATACAAAATAAACAAATCTTCCCATCATTCATTTCAAAAACCAACTTCTCTTTATATCAAAAGATGTCTTCATAAGATTGATAGCCTCAGATTCAAGAAGTTTTATCATTAAAGTTTCCTTTATTCTTCTCTTTAATTCATTCTTTTCATAAAAAATAACCGTTGCAGTTGGTTTTTGAAATGAATTATGGGAAGGTTTGTTTGTTTTGTATATATATGCAGCTTTTTTAGTTTGATTTTCACTTGAGAAGGTCTATCTGTTTAGTAGATGAAACCATCCACGGTCATGTAAGGATTTTGGTAAAATTTGGATTTTTATCTAGTATTGCATTGTTTTATTGTTTTGTATTTTATTTATTACTAGTATAGTATTAGGCAATTTTGAATTTTATATATGTATATTGCAGTGATCAGTGAATTAGTTGTTTCCATGAATGCCCACTTTCCCAATATTTTTATCAGATTTTATTTGTAGAGTAGCTACAACTACATTATTTGATGCTAATTGAAGATTTAAGGCAGACAAAAAAGTACACCCATTAATATTTTCTAGTATTCAATCTCAGGAGAATACATCCAAACTCTAAGGGTATAGATTTATCATGTAGACAGCTTGCAAAATCTATGTATGGCATTCCAATAAATTATAGTAACATGGTTAAATTTATTAAGTCCTTTTCTTTCTTTTAAAAGGATGCCTTTTATTAGATCACTACAAACTGTGTGATAATCAAGAATCTCTGAGATAAAGTTTATATGATAAAGCTACTATATTGTCTAACTGGGCCTTTAACATCAATGCAAATCATTTTATCAATAAAGCAAGATGTATTAACATATATCATGACAAAGACCCAGAAAGAGACCATATGTGAGATGGATGAATAAAATAAGAAAATGTGCTGGGGTGATGTTGAGAAGAGAAGCTAAACATCGGAGAAGATGGATTGAGCTTGGAGAGACGTTCATCCTGCAGTGGATTGATAATGGTTGATGATGATGATAATGATTAACATATTTAAAAAAACATTAATTATCATGGAACAAAGATCTCATCCCCTCAAATCATCAACCAATATTATCATTTGGTGGAAAGTAGATATAATTTAAGCATCACATGATCACACTTCCCATACCAGCACACCAATTGTTGACAAACAGAGCAAAACTCTCCATACAGCATTGCCACCTGTGCCAAACAGAGTAATCAATGGATGCCAGAAGGCTTGTGCATAAAATCCCTATCTAATGCCTACTCATCCAATATCCCTAGACTAGTTTCTGGCTTGTGGCCTTCGTCAGTGAGGAGCTTTGGATCTGAGAGCACTGCATCTAGATCTTAGGATCTAATGCAACCCTCTAGCAACCACCTTTTTATCTCTACTTAACTACTAAACTATGAGAATGAAATTGAAAACACAAAAAATATTTTCAATCTAAGCTCAATAGCTCAAATAGTTATGGATGAGTAGGCATTAGATAGGGATTTTATGCACAAGCCTTCTGGCGTCCATTGATTACTCTGTTTGGCACAGGTGGCAATGCTGTATGGAGAGTTTTGCTCTGTTTGTCAACAATTGGTGTGCTGGTATGGGAGGTGTGATCATGTGATGCTTAAAGGTTTAACACCAATCCTGCCTAATAGGATAGTGGTGGCTGTGGTTGTAAAAGAGCCAAAGACACCAAAATGTATGGGTGCTGAACTGAATTCAGACCCATATAACTATTTGAGCTATTGAGCTTAGATTGAAAATATTTTTTGTGTTTTCAATTTCATTCTCATAGTTTAGTAGTTAAGTAGAGATAAAAGGTGGTTGCTAGAGGGTTGCATTAGATCCTAAGATCTAGATGCAGTGCTCTCAGATCCAAAGCTCCTCACTGACGAAGGCCACAAGCCAGAAACTAGTCTGGGGATATTGGATGAGTAGGCATTAGATAGGGATTTTATGCACAAGCCTTCTGGCATCCATTGATTACTCTGTTTGGCACAGGTGGCAATGCTGTATGGAGAGTTTTGCTCTGTTTTTAGATATAATTTGTGAATATATATTAGATACAATTAACTTTTAAAAAAATCTGTTTTTTATTAACGTATAATGGTTTATCTTGTTTTAAATTAAATATATTTCATCTGCTACTTGTTGTGGATAATCTATCCTTTATATTTTTGGTTTTATAAATTTTAAAAAGAAATTAAATTGTTAATAAAACTTTGAACTTTATTAGATGGCACTAATATTGGGATAATTGTTTGAATTAATTCGTGTTTCACTATTTAAGATTTAATAGTGCACAGTTTCAAAAAGATATATTTAAGTGTCATAGCATCGGCCGGGACGCGAACCCGCAAATCAGGCAACTGCCTGCAAGTGCAAGGCAGTCGCGCTGACTTCTCGACCACCAATTTTTGGGTTGGTTATTTTGAAATACTGAGTCTAATATATTCATATATTTTTATTTCACAGAGGGTGCTGCTGAATTTTTTAATGACAGTTATGATTTGATATTTTGGTATTTATTTCAATATAACATTTACGCACTGAAATTATATTGGGATAAGTATATGAATGTTGATAAACACATTGTCGCTAGTCTCTATGACCCAAGTAATGCAAAAGATTTATTCACCTTTTAATTACGTTTATAGAATAAATGCTAGAATTATATTATGAATAGAATGTAACTATTATATGACATTATTAATACTATAGATATAAGACAATTAATATTAAATCACCTGCATAATAGGATTTATATATTACTTAATCTGCTAATATTTAAATGGTAAACAAAATAACATAATCTAATGAGTGCTTTTTCCTGTAAATGATTTATAATATAATGGGAACATGCATTGGCTATTATTATTTTCAGGATGCATGGGTTTGCATTTCTTTTTAATTACATGGTTATTTTAACCAAGTACATAAATAGTGATTGGGACATCGATAGTATTCTGTTATCCAACTATGCCTTGAGAGCATTATTCATATTTATCTTCGCAGGGTCTTAAACTGGTAAATTTCTTATATCAATTTATTTTACTTTGACTGCTATTTCTAGAACAAAATCAGAACATTCATTTCTCACAATTGCCACATTTCCCTGAACAAAATATTAGATATCAAGAGCTGCTTCCCGTCTAGGGATTATGTCATCTCAAGACTTTCGACCTTCATCACTTATGCCACCTGGATGGCCAGATGTCAAAACACGTTCACCATTCCTCATCCCAAGCCTGAAGACATATTTCTAAGTTGAAGGAACTTTGCCATAAGGACAGTATCATCTCGTCCAGATTTTTATTTGACAACACATGGAGCCTGATTAAGCTAGATTAAACAACACCAGTAGCACATCTGACCATCTGGTTGCCCGAGCAACATGGATTACTTTTATTTTATTTACAATTGTATCATTCTTACATATGTATTTCAATAATGTTATTTATATAAATCTTAAAAAATTATTATGTGGCTGTTATCATAAAGCAATACTCATTTTATGTTTACTCCATGCATAAAAGAACTATAATAAATCTATTATATTATTGTTCACAGTGATTTACTATTTTATTAGATTATCCTATTGTGAAGTTTTGATTCCTTTATTAAATATACAGACTACAGGAAAAATGATCTTTTTAATTAAAAACAGAAATTATATTTGATTTACTTCTTGCTTTATTGAAATTTATGCAAAATGAACTTTTCTTATCAATACAAACTTTTATTTTATTTGCATAACAGAATTTCTGAAATTCTGCAAAATAATATCAAAATGTGTTAATATTTTTAAAGAAATCTTAATTATAAGCTACAAGTATACTTGAAGAATTAACAAATGTCTCAAAAAATACAAAATGATACCTTTATACTAGAAGAAACATTGCAACAATCAAAACAAGAGATGCTACTTAAAAACTAACTAGTATTACTAAGAATAATAATGTTATGAAGTATGAGTAATTTTTTTGCATATTTCTATATAGTAGTACAAACAAAAGCACAAAAATAGTTCACACTATTATAGCACTATCTTTTGAAACATAATGTAAGTTAGATAGCTGGAGTTAAAGACATTTTCATGTCTGAAAATTTCAGAGTTTCTAGTTAAATGTTACATATTAAATAAGTGCTGGGTTTTGGGTTAATATTTTAGATCTAGTGTTTGAATATTCTAACTCCTCACTGAGGTGAGCCAAAAACTTGAAACCAATCGGTCTGGGGATGGGAATATTCCAGATATTTTAAATATTTTTCTCTTACCGCACTTATCAATTAAGAGCTTGTTTGAGCTATTGATACACTCCCTATATTACATATTTGCAAGCACAAACTCATAAAAGCAATGTCACACTATATGATTTCCATCATGTTGTACACTAAATGCAGAGAAATGTGATTAAATCATTAAATAATAGAAAATTTCAGGAAATTATGAAATCATTACAGATATTTTTTAAAAAAGCAGATAAAAAAATCTTTTTACTAACATTTTTATTACACATTTCTATATAACAGGGGTACACTGGATAACTGACAGAATGCAGTAGCAAAATTGGACATTCAAGAATTGTAAAATAGAAGATAATAAAAGTTACAGATTATCAGTTTTATATAGTTTCTATACTAAAATATTTATGAAGAATCATTATAAATTATCTACAAAAAATGCTACGATTAATTGTTCAATTCACAAACTCAAGCGTCAAAATATATTCATCTTTTAATATTATATTCATTTTAGTTTCGTTTGTAAAAAGTATATTAATAATTTGTCAGGTTATGAAAGTGAACGAAAGTTTTTTCAAAAATAAATTTTTATTTATAATTATAAAAATATTCGATATTGGCAAATCTAAAATGAATGTTATTCACCAACCAAAAAGTTTTGCTGATGTCAGTGATTTCTTTCCCAATTTTACATTGTGGATAAGTAAATAATTTTTGCTAAAGTCTTAACTATTTTTCTAAAATAATTTTATTTTTAGCATATTTTATCAAAATAATTTATAATTTGTCAAAAAATACTTTTAAAATGGTCTAAAACATTTGTTTATCATTTTTGAAATGAAACAAAAGAAATCGTTGCAATAAAAGTTATTGGCAACCATTTTCTTTGTTGTTGAAATGTAACAGCCAATTAGAATCAAGAATGGGTGATGCTCTTCTTTTGTTAGACCTTCAATGACAGTTTTATTGATTTTTTACTTGTAAAATAATTCAAGAGAGGGCAGCATCTTACAGAACTTTTTTTAATCTTTAAAAATAACGCAAAATCTTAATGGTAGTATTAAAAATGTCCAATTTAGAGTGACTGGAAGCCGTCACATTTTTAGCCGTAACTAGCAAAAAGTAGATTAATACTCAACTCACTCTCATAAATGTATATGAGATTTATAAAAGTGACTAAAATGGATAATCTAATATAATAATTCTAGGTCACATATAAAATGATGTTTATGGTGATGGAGGAAAAATATAAATAGTTTAGTTTTAATAAAGGTTTTTCAATTTTTTTCTACAAATACATATGATATATGCTTATAATTAAATAGTCATCAAAATTGATATAGTTGCAGTTGTAAAAGTTTATTTTTGCGAAGAAAGTTTAACTGAATAAGTATATTGATATATATTTTTTTGCAAGACAAGTTAGTTAAGTGAAAGGGAAGGGTAGAATGTTATATCCACTGTGAAGTTTATCTTAATATCTTTCATTGTTGGAATTCTGAGATATATTAGAAAAGATTGATAATATTTCAAATTGTTTTGCATGATGGTAATGATGCTTATTTTATCGGTTTTTATTTTGTATGGTTTACTTCAGTCATGAAGTGTCAGATTTCAAATTGATTCCAATCGGTTATTTTCAGTACTCAAACTTTTTATAAATTCATGAACAATGAAGCTATTTGATTATTTATTTATTTATCATTACTTTTGATTATTAATTTATTTAAATGCACATTGATTATGTAAGTAATATTTACTAAGGCTTTAACCTCAAGAATATGCATGTAAAAATGCGATATTAGGGACCTCTACAGGTCTTAACCACAAGCTTACACTTTGGAAGAAAAGAGGGGAACCCCTTTTTACTTCAACCTACTTTCTATTTAAATAGATGAAGCTGAAGCGGTTAGATCTAAGAGCATGAAGCTATTCAATACTTCACTGATTAAATCCACATTTCTTATTGCACATTAATACTCGCAAAATCTTTCAATTTACAATGAGTCAATGGAAAGATTTTATAGTTAGAAATCTATTACAATAATTTAAAGTTGTAATTATAAATTTATTTAAATGCACATTGATGACATAAGTAATATTTACTAAGGTTTTAACCTCAAGAATAATATAGTTCAAAGAAATAAAGACTTCATTTTTGGTTGATAGAATTATTGTATCATAATTAAATCATAACTAAATTGAAAGATTTAATTTTTATATATATATGCTTCAGTTTAAGTAATGTTTTTGTCGAAATAAACTACTTTTGCCAAAAATTTTATAAATATTAGTCTGAAATATTAATAAAAGAATTGACGAAGTTGCACATTTATTTAAAGAAATAAAAACAAAACTCACTTTTTACATTAGCTAGAAAAGCATTTTTTTCTCATAATGTAAGTTTAAATTCTTTTAAAAACATAAAATAATTTTAAAAGTGAATATATTTTATAATTATTAAACTGAAAATATCTTTCAAATTATCAAAAGCAGTCTGAAAACAAAAAAAATTATTTACAATCATTTTTTCTTAACAAAAATAAAATTTGAATAAGTGCAGTCATTTTGTGCAAATTGAGTTCTGCAATCTAATCTTTGAATTATAGAACTTTATATGAATATCTGTTATATAATAATAAAAATGAAAAGTAATATATAATTTTGGCTGATTATTTAGAAATATTTATTACAAAATTGCAGTAATAGTATTGACATGTAGACAATTTGAATGCCATCTGCAGTAATTTATGACTAGAAAACTTGCCTAGAAGTGTTGTTTTAATGTAACAAACATTTCCCCCAAAATGATTAAAAAACCAAAACTTTTATCATGAAGAATTTAATGGATATAATAATAGAAATAGTAAACTATAATTCAAACCAATTGAAAATAATGTTATGAATTAAATTTGGTACATTGCTATTGAATATTGTCTGACATATAAAGAGATTATTATGAATATTTTGTTTTAACAGAATTGTTCATAACAGTTTTCATTATTTCTCATTAAAATAAATAAAAGTTAAAATTCTTACTTTATAACCAACTTCTAAATGAGATAAGTTTTAATAACTATTGAATACCATAACTGTTCATTTTAATTTAGATTCTTGCTATGTTTCTAAAAAATCAAATTCTCTTAAAGAGTGTGTTATGGATAGAAGTAAATCTGTTCTTAGGTTGCCTTAAAAGAATAATTTATATTTTCAGGGTGTTTATAACCTCATTCACTCTCTTTCCATTGCTTATGTCAATGCTTTAAAAACCTGCAAACTCTTAATGTAATTTTTACAATGCTTTATTTAGCTTCCTATGTGACAGTCTTAATTGACTATCACATGATCACCTGCATATAAGGTTTCTTCAGATCCTGTAAGTTTTACATATTTCCCCATTTATCTTTATAAAAAAATAAGAGATTCAAAATGCATACTAGGCAGACAAAAGTGCTATATGTATTTATTAAAGTATCGTAAAATGTGCATTAGAAGGGAACAGTCTTTTTTAAAGAAATTCTGATTGTTTGATAATGATTAACAAAAAACATAACATTCTCTGCTTGGAAAAATAATAATATACATTAAATTTTTTACAGTAATAAATAAATTAATGGATTAATAACTGAAATGCAGGCTTATTATATACCTGTATCAATATATATCATATATAGGGTATATGAACACAGACTTTCACACAACCCATTACTCTCCACTCTATCTCATAACACTGACACCCTTGAACACATATATGTCAAAAAGATAAATAATCACCAATATACGCATTTCATGCTAAAACAGCAATCATCAGTTGGTCCAGATTACCATCTCTACACATATATGCTGTAAGTGCTCAGACATATATTAAGATAGCCAATCTTTATACTTTGATGGACAGGCTTCAATCCACTCCACACTCCAGCTCTTCAACCATCCATCCAATTGAAAATGTAACGATGGAATGCTCAAAGGCCACACTGAGGCAGAGATTTTCATCGCACCCATGTTGAACTAAAGTCAATCTGACCCCTCGTGTATTGGACATAATCCATTTAATACATATACAAGGGATGGGCAGACATCTCTACTATGTAATAACTGAAATGCAGGCTTATATACCTGTATCAATATATGTAATATATAGGGAATACGAGCACAGACTTTCACACGACCCACCACTCTGTTCATTGCTTGGAAGTTCATATAATGTTCAAATAGTAAAAATTAGCAGAGATAAGCTTCAAAGGCTTGCAGCGCTATGATTACTTATTTTATTACTTACATCAATTCTTGGTGGAAGTAGATTAAAGTCTTGTGCTAGGTATAATCATTATTTCATTCTGGTTCAATTTAAGTGCATTGTTTCCCATGTGTCAAAGTAACTGTGAAAATAATACACAGACATAAAAATGACATCATAAATTTTTTACATGTCAACGAATTGTATTCTTTTATAAGATGCAGATAAATTTTGGTTAATTTGGTAATTCTTCTATTTGGTGAGAATTGTTGAGTTTTGACCTCAGAATAACATGGTAATTCAATTGTTTTAAAAAAACTGTTTTACTGTTATCACAATTAGTAACAGTGTAGGATTTCTTTATAATGTAGATTCTGCTGTTCTTCTTTTATTGATTTTGTAATTGAACAAAAATTTGAAGACGCCAGTATCTTACGGACAGTCAGAAAATATGTCAGCATATTTATAAAAGGTGTAATAATTGTGTTAAGAGAATTGTTGAGTGTTATAGTGGCAAGGAATGGGATAGAAAAAAATATGCATTAATAAAAAATAGGAAGTTGGAGAGATGGGGAACTAGTATAAAGAATAAAAAGAGTTTAAATGTATATAGAAATAAACAAAATATTAGATGAGAGACTTATGATAATAACAAGGAAAATAGTTTATTGTTTAAGACTCAAACAGGATCATTAGCGAATATACACATAAATGGCAAAAAATATGGGTGATTTAGTCTGCAAGTTATGTAAGGAAGGCATAGAAAATATTAGGCATCTGTTAATTGAATGTAAATGCATGCAAGCATAAAGAGTATAAATAATGAAGTTGTGGGAGAATAAGTATAAACAAAGTGATTAGAGAGAAAGTGGGTTCTTGGTTTTTATGCTGGGTTTGGAAAAAGATAAGGGAAATTTAGATATAAAGGCCATATTGTGGAAATGAGATGGAACAGAATAGAGAAGAATATGAAGAAAACAGGACAGGGAATGGAAAGGGAATGTAAAGTAACTAACAGGTTTCTCTGGCATAGTGGCTGAGAGATTCTTGACTCCAAAAAAGGAGAAGCCACAGTACATTTTATCACATTGCAAATATCAATAGTTTTTACTTTATTGTTTTTTTAAAAAAGATTTATTTTAAGATTCCTTTCTTCTTGACGATGGTTTATGTTTAACTCTCACATAACATCGTCAGTTCTCAAAAGTGACATAGGTTTTCAAATATTTTAATAATTAAAAAGCAAATATCAGATTTTAAAGCAAAATTTGAAAGAGTTATCACAACTCTCATTTATTTGAGAATAGAATGTTTATCTTAACATCATCCATGATTTTTGCATCATTGGTTTTTATTTACAAGCCATTTTTTTAATATTTATAAAGTTTAAATATGACTTTTAGAATATTTATAAAATTAAATTAAAAAGAAATCAAATCCAATTTATTGAGTTTTAATATAAAATAAAAATTTAGTGAAAGGTTGACAATTTTTAAATTCTTTGACTAGATGTAATGGTGGAAAACGTAAGAAGTCAAAAGGATTAAATGAAAAAAAAATTTTTGAATAACAATACAAGAATTCAAGTGATTTTATTGTAGGATATATTTGTGCTATTGATTTTTTAGATTTGGTCAGAGATATGCATCTTCATCAGAGAAATCTTTTAACTATTGATTCTCAGTGAAAGACAGTGAATCTATCTAGACATTCATGCAGTCTATAAAAATATATTTTCTGTTTTAGTTTTTATTTTGTACCTATATGTCAGATCTAATCAAAGAAGCAGAAAAATTATAATAAACTGAGTACTTGGTGCAATGAAATGAGAACTTGTTTATGTTATACAAGAAAGTCAGTTATAATTGCATTTGAAAACTAATGTATATATTTCAAATATATTTTTGATGAAAATAAAATAAGTATTATTGTCATCACTGAAAAAAATGGAAAGGGGCCTAAAATGGACATACTACTAGAAGAGATGATGATAAATAAACAATTAAAATCTTAATCTAAATCCCAAGAAATTGTAAATGATTAAAAACTGACTGCAAGTAAAATGAATGGGTCTTGCACTGGCGGTCGAGAAGTCAGCGCGACTGCCTTGCACTTGCAGGCAGTTGCCCAGGTTGCGGATTCGTGTCCCGGCCGATGCTATGACACTTAAAAAAAAAAAGTAAAATGAATGGATGAAATAAGAAAATGTGGTGGTAAGAAGTGAAACTAGATAAAATTTGAAGTGTGAATTG
This sequence comes from Epiperipatus broadwayi, assembly GCA_028023455.1. Lineage (NCBI taxonomy): Eukaryota > Metazoa > Onychophora > Udeonychophora > Euonychophora > Peripatidae > Epiperipatus > Epiperipatus broadwayi. Next base: position 705,229 of record JAQFVV010006249.1, read on the forward strand.
ATATAATTGAAAGTAAGGACATGTGGTTTATATTAAATTTTGATGGACATATTTAGATGCTTAATTATGTGCTCTTTATAAAAATGCTTCATAACGCAGTCATTTGCTTTAATAACCTCCGTGGAACTCATTTGATAATGATTTAACCCTAACAGATTGTAGAATTGTTGAGATATTAATGCAGATGGACTTTGATATGATGAAATGGAGTGAAATTTAGGATAGCAAAAGCTATTGTGATTAACATATGTTTTTTTTTATTATTATTATTTAAACTAGCATATATGTATAAGAAAAATGTATTAAAGCTAAAAAATACGAATTAAGATATATAAAAAAAAATATTAGCAATTTCCAAGATGTATAATGTTTACACAAAAGTCGTTTACGTCCTACACACTACCGTTAACAAAGTACGTAATAAAATAAGCAGTTTTACATTTTTGTTTTGATATTCTTAATAAATCATTTATTATTGTTAATCAAAACCACATTTCTATGTACGCGGAAGCTTTTAAAAGCTTTCCGAGTGGCGATGGTTAATGAGATCTTTTGAAAAAAGTGTTAGGAACTGTGTTTTATTTATCCTGACGTTTAATATGCTTATAAAGTTTTTTCCGAAGTTAAACTACTTAGATGCGGGAAGCAGATGGTGTTGCAAATGGCTGTTCCAAATTTGCTTATTAAATCTTATCATTAAAATAATAATAAATTATCAATTACTTTATCATTGGGTGATTATGCATATGTAAAATGAATTTAAGATAATTAATTAAAAAAATAATAAACAATATTATTTTTATAATTTTTAAAATCGAATTACAAACTAATTTCACAAATAAATTAAAAAGTTAATAAATGATTGAAAATTAATGTAGCATAAGTTTAATAAAGTTGAACATAATTTTTAACTCGAGATTTTTGCTTAATTTTTTATTATTAAAGAATATTGTAGAATTAGCTTATATAAGCTTGGCTATTAAATGGTGTAGATCACTATAATTAACTTTTTTTTTTTTTCATTGAAAAGAAAAGCTAAAAGAATCTATAACTGTGTACTCGTGTAAATCATATACCGACATATTTTTGTGGAATCTGATACTATAAAGCCCCCTGTTGTACAATCACGCATACGTTCGATTGGACATGTAAAGAAAATGAACCATGCAAGATTTTTTAAAAGGGTAATTTATGATTAATTAAAGCATGTTTTCTTAGGAGAAGGTAGAATCCATCTCTTTTGCAATATAAATTGCTTTACTTGGAAAACTAATGCAGAGAAAAGAATATGTGGGAGAGCTACAGTTAAATATCGTGTAGAAGTATTTCAGAAACAAAAGTTTCCAGACGGAAGAAATTAAAAAGAGCATGCCAAAATATCAAATAAACAGAAAAATGAATCGACATGTTCTACATGGGGATGTATCTGTGATTCAGTTTCATTCCTTACTTACTGTTGGAATACCCATACCCATTTATGAGTGACTGCTACATGTATATATAGAAATGACATTATTTCCATTCACAACATTTTCTTGTAATAGAGATAAAGTATCATTACTCCCAAATATCTGTTTCTGTATGAATTTTTGGATTTGTAAATTTTTCTATATTTCAACAATAAAATTTCTTCCTTCTCCCAATAAAAATAGCATCATTTTCTGCTTAACATTTCAACGTACTGTAAGTAGAATACCCTTAATACAAATTATCTAGTTCAAGAATGTTTTTGGATTTGTGAATTTTCCATTATAAATCTAAACTCTGCTAAAAATTTAAATAAACATGAATTTTAGTATTTGTGCTATTGTACAAACATGTAAATGTTTTTATATATTGTATAAATTTTAGTAATAATAAAACATTTTAAAATTCACATTATGTTTATATTCATATCACCACAAATTTGTTATAAAGCAATAGTTAAAACAATACGTAAAAATAATATTCCACAATTTTGTTGAGATAGTAAACATTTTTGAATTAGAACTGACCTTATTAATGATAGTTTATATGTAATAGCTAGAAAATAAAATCAATTTATAGATATCTATAATACTGGTACTCATTAACAGTTAAAAATAAAAATAATTTAATGATTATGATCTAACAAACAAATCAATAAATTTACCTTTCACATGATCACCATTTCCTATGCTTGCACAAGCTGTTAAAACAGAGGCAAAACTCTCCATACAGCAGTGCCACGCAGTGCAAGCCTTCATAATCCATGAATGCAAGGTTTGTGCATAAAATGCCTGTCCAGTGCCTACTCCTTCAATATCCCAAGACTAATTTCTAGCTTGTGGTTTTCATCAGTGAGCAACCTTGAATCTGAGAGCCCCACATAGGAAATGGAGACCATGTGATGTTTAGTGATTTAATACCAATCCTATCCAATAAGACAATGGTGACTATGATTATTAAAATGCCAAAGACACCAAAATGTTTAGGTACTGAACTGAGATCAGATCTATATGACTACTTAAGTGAATCAGCTTGGATTCAAAAAATTATTGTATTTCCGTTTTGAACTCATAACTTTATAGTTAATTAAAAAGGTAAAAGGTGTTGTTAAATAAAGAAGTTTATTAATGAAATGCGGAGAAGAGAGATTACATATCAAAGAATCAAAGAGATATTCAACCTGAAGTCAGCTGTTAATGGGTGAAACAATACAGATATTTTTTAACATGTATAGCTTACATATAAAAAATAATGTTTCAGAATAAAATCAGAAGTTTAAAATAATAATAATCCAGTTATGAATAATAAATTGAGAGAGTACATCTATATATCAAAGTGAAGATTCTCATGAAATAATATGCCATATATATATATAGTATTAGTAAAATTTTGACTCAAATTGAACAAAAATTAATATTTACATTACCAACGGATGAGTGCTGGTTTAGCACAAAATACATATATTGGTGATTATGTATCTTTTCAACATGTGTGATTAAGTAGGTCAGCAATATAAGATGGCACTGAGAGTTGTGGGTCATGTGAAAGTCTGAGTTCGAATTCCGCATATATTATATATATAAATGCAGGTGTAAGCCTGTACAATGTATTAATTAAATGATTAATAAAATTTAAGATAAAATAGTTAAATTCAAATATATACAGTAATATTAACCAAACACCTTTGATGATGATGACGATTTATAATCTAGCACTAAAGATTAAACTAAATACAAGTCCTCACAAAAGTACTTTTAATTTGGTTTTCTAGTTCCAATAAATAAATAAAAATTAACACTTAAGGTACTAAACCTTCTAAATAGAAAGATTACTTTTGGACAACATATTAATGCCTAGTATTAATTATTATTGTTATCCCTGCATATGTTCCAGTGAATTGCATGCGTTCTCGGGGTTGTAGACATTAATAACATAATGGATCTCAATAGTATATTGTTTGGATTGAGTTTTATAACCAACCACAATCTAAATTGATTAATAAAATAAATTAACAATTTATTAACAAGAAATATATAAAATTATGGCTTACATATTTGCAACTATTATTAATTATAATATATAAAATAGTAAAGATAATAATAATTGTGAGAAATATTTTACACTTAAGAGCTTTAGAAGACTTGTATTGATAAGATCTTACCAAGTGCAAATTTTAAAAAATTCCAAACCATGGTTTTTGAAAATTATTGTTCTTTTATTATATTTATGAATCAGTCCTACTTAGTTCATCCAAGGAGAGTAGTTATCCTCTTTGGGCACTGACAATATCATACAGTACCATTAGGGTTATCACACAATATGTCTGCCATAGGTCTTATAACACAATGTTTAGAACAGTTCACTTCTTTTTCACAGCTTGATTAAAACAGACAATGGTTGGTTTTAACACACTTCAGCATTAATCTCTGAATCTGATTGCATTTCCAGGTGTTTTGGCTGGTATGGCTTTTGGTTGTTTAACTATACATAGTAATAGTCATCTGCCTATTAAGGTCATCATACTTGATATTGTAAATGGAGTATTAAAAATATTTAAAACAGAAGTAAGATATAAGCTATCCAAGTTATTCAGGGAGAAACTGTTTTATTCGGCAATTTCTCTTCTCTTCATAATATCACACTGTTTATTGACTTGAATCTTCAGATAGTTGTTTGTTTCTGACCTATTTCTATACCACTTGCTGTTGTTCACATTTTTCACTGTACTCATCGAATGTTTTTCCAAACAACAGGTTTATCAAAAACTAATTACAAGATTTGACATCTGCATCTTTACAACATGTTTTTTGATAAATATTTTCTTCATTCCTTTCACATGTTGTAGAAACAAATAATTCTGCATATATTTTTAAATTATATCATTCATTATTTGATAACTAAATGTACAAAAAATAGTTTTTTTTCTTTATTTATTTATGTTAGTGATAGGAAGAAGAAAAAAAGAAAATCATTACTGACTTCTAAAAATTGATTAATAACTTTCATAATTTTAGTAACCCCAAATTTTCATTAGCATATTTACATTTGCCATTTTATTTACTATAAGAATGTGCAAATGATTTATTTAAAAATCTATTCAGGAGGCACATCAGAGAGAAGAACCAAATATTATATATTTTTGTAAACTACACAATTCAAAATTCTTGCATGCATCAAAACTATTTTCACCATTATAAAATATTTAATAGTATAATTTAAATGCGTAAACTATTCTTTCTTTTTTAAACCTGTGTATTTGAGTGATGCATATGTCATATTTATACACTTGCACATACACACATGACAATTTATACATTTATTTTTCAATTTATGAGTTTTCTATTAAAATTTTTCTTTATGCAAGTATATAATAAGCCTGTATATCAGTTATTACATAGTAGATATGTCTGCCCATCCCTCGTATATGTATTAAATGGATTATGGCCTGTACATGAGGGATCAGATTGACTTTAGGTCAACATGGATGTGACAAGAATCTCAGCCTCAGAGTGACCTTTGAGCATTCCATCATCAGATTTTCAATTGGATGGATGGTTGAAGAGTTGGAGTGTTGAGTGGATTGAAGCCTATCCATTAAAGTATGAAGATTGCCTATCTTAATATACATCTGAGCACTTATTGCATATATGTGTAAAGATGATAATCTGGACCAACTAATGATTGTTGGTTTAGCGTGAAATACATGTATTGGTGATTATTTATCTTTTTGACATATATGTGTTCAAGTGTATCAGTGTTATGAGATAGTGGAGAGCAGTAGGTTGTGTAAAAGTCTATGCTCATATACCCTATATATTTATGCAGCTTTGTAATGTAACTAATCTGAGTTTCTATCAAATTTGTTTTAATTACATATCTCCTTCCTTTAAAATGAGATAATGGGGCAGTGTAATTTTTATTTTTATTTCTATGCTTACTTGCAACAAATTTGACATCGATTTATTTCTATGCTTGTTAACACATTTTAATTACTTTTTTAAAAAATATTGTTTTACAAATACATTAATATATAAATAAACAGAATGCACTGCGACTTTTCCTTAAATAAAGTCAGGAATCTCTCAGCAACTATGCCCAGAGAAACCTGTTAGCCACTTTATCTTCCCTTTCCATTCTCCACCCTAAGTTTCCCCATAATCTGCTTCATTCAATTTCCACAACATAATTTTTTTCAAATCCATGGCTTTCATATCTAAATCCCTCTTAACTTTTCTCAAACACAGCATAAAAACCAATAAGCCACTTTCTGTATAATCACTTTGTTCATATTTATTCTTGCATAACTTCATTATTTGTACCCTTTCTGCTTCTAAGCATTTACATTGAACTAACATATGTCTAATATTTTCTATGCCTTCCTTACACAACTTGAAGACTAAATCACCCATATTTTTCCATTTACATGTATATTCCCTTTTTGCTAAAGATCCTGTTCGAGTCTTAAACAATAAACTACTTTCCTTACTATTATCATAAATTAACTTGTACGCAATGTTCCATTTACTTCTATATATATTTAAACTCTTTTTACTCTCCATACTAGTTCTCCATCTCTCCAAATCTCTATTCTTTATTAATGCATCTATTCTTCTATCCTGTTCCTTACCATTATAACACTCAACAATCCTCCTAACACAATCATCCTACCTTTTGTACAAATATACTGATATAAATTCTTTATCCAAATCTTCTGCATACCACATTACCTTTCTCACCCATTTGCAGCCTGCCCTTTACTCATAACCCAATTAAATACTATTTTGGCTATTCTTTTGATTATCCATAAATTGCAATCTACTGAACATTTTCATTTTGCATTTTGCATCTCTCATATAAAAACTTGAACATTCCATTTCTCATTGAATTACCTCCTTTGCTGTCCATACAACTGCCATCTTCAGATTTTTTTTCAGCATAATTTTAAAATTGTAACTATGGTAAAAATAAAGCTACACCATAGATAGGCTTAAAACCATAGAAAAAATATAATGATCATTGTTCCGTTATAACACCCAAAAACCCAAAATCCACATGAGGTTAACATGATATTAAACTCAAACTGTTAAATCAAAGTAATAAAATGTGTTTGTAATTGATATTTAACACAATGATGGCAGTAAAGTCATTCAATTACCCATTATGGTTTCTGGGATTGATTCCAGTTCTGGTGTTTCCAGAATGTAAAATTTTTTATGAACTTCTGAGCAATAAGGTCATTTAATTATTTTGGCTTATCTGGTAGAGGGTCAGATTCAGGGGTACAGTGCTCAAACATCTTATGAATTCTCAAACAATATAGAGACATTTAATTATTATTTGCCCTCTGTGGGTTAGAGCAGGATAAAATATTAGATTCTGGAGTGTGAGGTCCTTAAACCATTTCCAATGCTGGTACATCTGGTACTTGAACAACTTCTTATGAACTTTTGAGCAATGGGACCATATGATTATTTACGTATTGCAACAATATATTAAAATGAAAAATATTTACAAATTTCTGATGATGGTTTTAGATTTAGTCGAAACAGGAAATTAATAAAACTGGTTTAAAAAGTTCAATAAGAAAAGTAGCGAATTATATCATATTAAATGGAGCATTAAAAAGATAATGAAGTCATTAATTTGTATGTTATGTAAATGGGCATTTGTTTTTTAACACTAACTTCAATTCCACAGAAATATTATACTTATCACACATTATGTGCATCAATTTAGATTTAGATGTCAAACGTTGTTAGCCGAGAGGTCAGCGCAGTCGCCTTGCAAGCAAGCAGTTAGTTGCAGACAGTTGTTGCGAGTTCGCCTCCCTACCGATGCTATGACATATGGAAAAAAAAAAAAATTAGATATAGATTTCTTCCCTTTTTAAAAAAAAAACAAAAAAAACAAAACAACGCAGTTATTTCATTTATAAGAATAAGTTGGTTATGAACCGACCATAGCTTCCCTTGGTATATTTCTATGCAAAAGAATTCTTTTATAGCGAGAAACATTGAATGAAAGTTGAACATTACAATGCTCTTGGGTATGATTAAATGAATATTTTTTTAAAAAAGCTTTATATTTCATTAAAAAACACACATACGATGATGAAAATATTCCATATTATTTATTTATATATTTTATGTCATATAATTGTGAATTTATATGATGTTTAAAATATTGTTGTACATTTAGAAATTTGTAGCAATTTGGTGGTGCATTGGAGAGATGAAAAGATAAAGTGCGACTCTGTTTGTCTGTTTATATAATTGATCATTATGCATTTAATAACATAGATCTGTATTCCTTTGTATTTATAATAGTATTATAGTGAAATAAAATATTTGTTTTAAAATGTATTAAAATTTTTTTTTAAAAGCATTATTTAATTTTGATTGGAAAGTGCAAAGAAGTATTCGCCAAGTGTATGTATTTCTGCCCAGTCCTGTCTTTATCCTATATATATATATAACAAGCATATAAATTATCGTTGTTTAAAATACAAATATATATATATTATAAAATTCATAATAGAATATAGTGTCATTAATTTAATACCATTTACTATTCTGTAATCTCGTTCTCGCTTTTATTAATAACCGTTATGAACAACGAGTAATTACTTGATTGAGTTATGAAATCAGTTTAATAAGATACATAAAATTGACTTGTTTTGTATTTTATTAGTTTACTTTTAAAATAAATTAGAAGCGCATAACATTATGATCAGGAAAACTATTTAAATTGTTTTGCGAAAAGCGCATTTGGAATATCAATCATTTTTAATATTCAAAGTTAGAGTAAATGCTTCTGTTTGATGTATGCTTTCCCACCCACGCTTTCTCAGCTAGTGTTTGCTAAAGAACTGGGGAGAATCGTTGCTAGCCGTTACGAGATCAAATTAGGTTTCTGAGAACAAAAATTCTCACAATAAATAATCTTCACCTTACCAAAGCCCTATTATTTTATCTGTTTTTACTGTACAGTTTCTTTTGTCATTGAGAACTTAGCTGTAAACAAGGTTTCACACTTGCTAAGATTTATACAAAACACTGCTTGTTTGATTGATTGGAAAAGTGTTTTGATGTCTTATCCTTTTGTTCTAAAAATAAATAGATTTATAAACACATGTGTGTATAAATATATGTTAAATAGTTATTCAAGTATATATTTCATTATTTCAGAGAGTGTAAAGAGTCTGATTATTGTTCGGGAGTTCTAAAACAGTTCGATCACCGGAAGTGACCGGTTGAGCAATAATGCATTAACTTTGAAGTCGAGTCCTCTTTCTATCACTGTATCAAAGTATGCAAGCCTAAAAAATGATATTGTGAACTGAATCACAATCCACGAACATTGAGTTCTAAAGTCGGTCCTCTATCGGTGCACTAAACTACACAACGTTAAAAAATGGTCATGTGAAAGCTCATTAGCAGTGTAGATAAATATCAGAAAAGAAAACAGGCTTTTCTTTTAATTGATGGCATATTATTTATAAATATGTACAAAGGAAAGTTTAAATTGCACCGAGAACAGTTCATAAGGCTAAATGCTTAATTAATGAATAATTAATTCAAGAATGAGTGCTTATGAGGAATGTTAATGACAATTAAAGTTCAAGCTATGAGAATGCACAATTGAGATAAATTGCCAAGTTTTGTTAATGATGTTCCTGGGTAAGAACTTGACAGAGTATGAGTTGAACCAGTCCTTTTTGTTGGTTTTGAGTATACTGTAGTTTTAATCATCAAATATTATGAAGCAGTTCCCTGCACAGGGTGCACAGTTGACATAGAGTCCGACTTGTATTTTTTTTTGAGTACATAGTAGTTTTTATTGTCAAATATTATGGAGCAATACTCTCCAGGTTTTAAGGCTTTTGGTAGAGTGGGATCGGAAGGCCGCAGGATCGATTCTGGCTCTCGAACATCCCGAGCAATAGAACTCCTGAACTATAAAGTCATTAGCATAATTTGTCACTGTGGTAAAGTCACGTGGTTTCTAATGTAATCCAAATACCACTAATTCAAAAAGCTTTTATTATCTGATAAAATTGCAAAGTATTATTTCGATTTATTGTTTTAATTAATACTATAAATTTTGTATTGATACAAATATAAGATTATGCTTGATTTTAAAGCGACTTATTGTCAAATATATATATTATAAAAAAATACTTCAATGTATACAATCTATAGATAATAAAATTAATGTTTATTTGAATTTTTAGCCTGAGTTTAGGTTTATAAAGAGGGTAGAAAGATTTATTGTTGAAATCCAAAAAAGCAACGGAAATTCTATCTGCATTTATAATAAAAGCAACTAGGAATAATAAAAAAACAAAATTATGACGTGCAGAAAAACAGATATAATAAATTAAAGAGGCTTTTCTAAAAAAAAGAAAAACAACAATCCGAACGCGAGCCTAATCTTCGTAGATTTTTTTACAATTCAAATTGAACATGTATTAATAGTTATAAAACGTTTGTCATTTAAAAAAAGAAAAAAGGAAAAATCAATAATATAATCTGGTTAAAATTTTGATGGTTTCAGTTTAATGGGATTAGAAATGTGCATTTATAAGTTTTAAATTAATTGTGTTTTAAAGATTAACCATAATTTAATTTTTTTTCTTTTTTAGGTAGGGACTAATTTATTTTTGAAAGAATTACTTAATAAAGATTAGGCTTAATGAGTTTTTAAAAATTAATAACTATATATTATTATAAAGCTAAACTAAAATATTGTTTAGAATTATGCAATTCACAGTAATTTATTCATGGCTTATAAAAATAATAATCTAATAAAATTATATGTAATATTAATATTGATATCACATAACCTACAAGACATCACAAGATCACGCATGACATGTATTAGCAATTTGTTTGTAATTTTTTCTTCCAATCTCAAGGTATTGTTCAAAAATCCAAAAACTCATCACTGATGAAGGCCATAAGATCGAAACTAGTCTGAAAATATTTCGATATAACATCATTGGATAACAATTTATTAAGCACTAACTTTTGGCATCTATCGATTACTAAAACTTACACTAGATGGCATAAACGTAATATGAAGCCACAGTACATCACATCACAAGAAGAAAAAAAACTAAACAAGCAATTATCACATTCATTCCTACAAAACAATTATCATATATTACTAATTTTACTAGTCATTTATTAGACTAGAGATTAATCAATAATGAATAATATTTCTGTAGTGTAATTTTCACTTTACTATTCTCAAGCAAGCTAGAGATGAGATTCTATTCACTTTTATCACCTTATGGAGTAATGTAAACATGAACATTTGATAAAATATTTGTGAACAAAGATCTATGATACCCAAGATATGCATTTCATGCTGAACCAATACTCATCAGTTGGTCTGGATCACAATCTCTTACACATACCTATATGTTTATTTATAGAGATAGCAAATGATTACAGTTTAAGTGATAGTTGTCAAATGTGCTGCCGTCACAACTTGACATAAATCACTTAGTAAAAATATATTAATAATTTTATTAGTCATTTATTAAACTAGAGATTATCCAATAATGAATATTTCTGTAGTGCTAATTTCACTACATCACTCTCACACAAGGTAGGGACTGGGTTCTATCTGCTTTTACACCATGTGGAGAGGGGTAATCATAAATATAAGACCAAAGACATATGAAAAAGGTCTAATAAAATTATTAATATACTTTCATTAAGTGATTTGTGGCAAAATTGTGAGGCAGCATATTTGATACTTATCAATTAAAATATAATAATTTGCTATATACATATAGACATTGAACAATGATAAAGCTATGTGTAAAAGATTGTGGGATGGGCCAACTGAATGAGTACTGGTTCAGCACAAAAGGTGTATCTTGGGGATCAGTACATCACTCCATAAAGTGTTAAAAGCAGATAGAACCCAGTCCCTACCTTGCATGAGAGTGATGTAGTGAAAATTACAGTACAGTCATATTATTCATTATTGGGTAATCTCTAGTCTAATAAATAATTAATAAAATTATTAATGCACTTTTATTAAGTGATTTTAATCAAAGTTGTGAGGCAGCACATTTGACACATCAATTAAATGGTAGTAATTTGCTATCTCCGTCTATCTGTCTGTCTGTCTGTCTATCTATCTATCTATCTATCTATCTATCTATCTATCTATCTATCTACCTATCAATCTATCTATCTATCTATCTATCTATCTATCTATCTATCTATCTATCTATCTATCTATCTATCTATCTATCTATCTATCTATCTATCTATCTATCTATCTATCTATCTATCTATCTATCTATCTGTATGTCTGTATGTCTACCTGTCTATCTATTTATCTATCTATCTATCCATCCATCTATCTATCTATCTGTCTGTCTATCTATCTATCTATCTATCTATCTATCTATCTATCTATCTATCTATCTATCTATCTATCTATCTATCTATCTATCTATCTATCTATCTATCTATCTATCTATCTATCTATCTATCTATCTATCTATCTATCTATCTGTCTGTCTACCTGTCTATTTGTCTGTCTGTCTACCTGTCTATTTGTCTGTATGTCTATCTATCTATCTATCTATCTATCTATCTATCTATCTATCTATCTATCTATCTATCTATCTATCTATCTATCTATCTATCTATCTATCTATCTATCTATCTATCTATCTGTCTGTCTATCTATCTATCTATCTATCTATCTATCTATCTATCTATCTATCTATCTATCTATCTATCTATCTATCCATCCATCTATCTATCTATCTATCTATCTATCTATCTATCTATCTATCTATCTATCTATCTATCTATCTATCTATCTATCTATCTATCTATCCATCTATCTATCCATCTATATTGAATAATGATAAAGGTATGTTTAAGAGATTGCAATCTGTGCCAACTGATGAGTGCTGTTTGAGCATGAAATGCATATCTTGGTGATAATAAATATTTTTATGTTTTGTCAGATGATTATGATCACATCACTCCAAAAGGTATTAAGAGCAGATAGAACCCACCTTACATAAAAGTGTTGTAGTGAAAATTACACTATATTAAACAATTGAACATGGTTTTCTGTATACTGTACATAATATAAATAGAATATTATACAAATTTTCAAAAAGTAACTGACAGTTTTGTTCGTCCAACACATTTTTTTCAGAATTATAACATATGCAATATGTCTAGGAATTATATCATGAATTAAACCTACAAAATTTTTATGCATATGAAAAATCATAAAAAATTAATGTAATTCAAATTTGACTTTTTGTATTATGCATTACTATGAAACTTATTGAATAAATAAACAGAATAGAACTTGACGATAATGATGAATTAAGAACTAAGGAGTATTACCATTGAGTGAATTATGGCTCTTAATGACAAATGTATAGTAGCAGTCAAACTTCATGGCCTTCCTGTTATGTATGATTTTCACAATTGTGCTAGACTTAAAAAATAGTCTTAACAATGCTAGAATAAAGACATTGCTTACTCTTAAATATATTTTACTCATAACTTGAAAATCAAGTGTCAATCTATTTGTACTCACAACTTTGACACCATCCACTTTGAATAAATACATTAATAATTATTACTAATACTTATTACACTAGAGATTATCTCTATCCCAGACATAAACTTTAAATCTTATTTAAATATTAATATATCTGTTTTTAAGTAAAAATACATGCAGATTATATCAACTTTATCTCCTTTCAGATACACTTAAAAGTTTCACTACACCACACTTCCTTGAATTATATGAATAAATCCATTTGAAAAAGACAAATGACTTCCAACATGTATTTCATGCTGAACCATAAGAATAAATGAAGAGTGTTGTTCAGCACAAAATGTATCTTGATATTATTAGTCTTTTTCAGATGCGTTTATTGATACATTCCAGAAATGTGTCATGGAGTAAACATTTTAATACATGTATAAAGATATACATATGGAAAAAAGAAATGAAGTTAGAATAAAGATAGCATGTGTTAACGTTTAATTAAAAACAGATATATTAATCTTTGACTAGAGTTGAAAGTTATATCTGGGCTAGAAATGTTATGATAATCTCTAAACTAGTAAGTGATTAGTAATAATCCTTAATATATTTATCTAAAGATGCTGAAGTCAATGATGTGAGAATGGAAAGTTTGATACTTGTAAATCAAATTATACTAATATTCATACATACTAAATAAATGATGAAGTCATTTGAAAAAAGAATATGAACTTATCCAACTGAAGAATTCTGGTTCATCATAATGTATTTTGGGGATTATTTATCTTTCTGAAATGTCTTTATTCTTATGTTTTAAGAATGTGATGGATTGAAGTTTAAAGTATATTTTTAAGAAGCATTAACTGTAATGACAATCAAATACAGATTTAAAAATAAATGATGTCTATGGAAGTTTGAAATAGTAAATAGATTGCAAATCTCTCTCCCTCATCAAAAGACCTCTCTTCCTTCCTAAATTTTCATTCTGTCAAGCAGTATAGTAAGTAAACTCTGTGTGTTTTAATTTTAGAATGTCTTTCAATGTCCAAAAAGAAGTAATCCTTCAAAGAGATTAATGAATTAATGAGAAAAAATCCTGTTCAGCATATTTATTGGATTCTTATATTGATACAGTTTGCCAAAAGCCACAAAATAATAGACAGGTAAAATTTTAAAATAATATCATTACAGGTAAGTTACTACAGGTGTTACAGTACTTCATACTGCTTAACTTTTGTTGATGTATGATAAATTTAACTGAGACAGTATCCTTACTCTTGAAAAACTAGTTCTACCTATAGGCAATGCATTACAAATCATGCAATACATAAAGCTAGTGTATATACTCACCAATGAAAGAATGATAGCAGCTAGATTCAAATTAACATAACATTAATCTAAATATATATCCTTAACAAAAATGCACAGGTTATGGTATAGAACAATTCGCAAGGCTACAAAAAATATTTGTTGATGAATGATCCATCTCAAAAAAAAACCATCATTATCATTGGAAAAGATTTTAATGTTAAGATAGTTGGTGGCAATAAAGAATTGAAACAAACCATGGGGAAATATAGCTTTGGAGAAAGAAAGAAAGAAATGGTGTAAAAAGATTTTTAAAATTTGGTTTAAAATATATGATTATTTGAAAGATACCATTTCACAGAAGAATTGGCAAATGAAAACAGAGATTGAATGAAGAGCAAACAAACAGAAAACATGGTAGATTAACACTACTGGATAAAAGATGGACAAAATTAATACAGTAAGAGCACTCTGCAAAATTTCAAAAATTGAATGGCAAGCCTATAATAACAATCATACATGCCTCAACTTGTTGAATGTGGTACTATAATGTCCACTATTATAAGAGCACATCTCCATTGAATTGGGAATATGAAATGAATGAATAGTGCAAGACTTTCTTAAATATTTTATGATAAACCTGGACATTGTTTTTATGGGAGAGATAGATCCCACATAGATTATAAAGATTATTTCAATGGCAGCATCCAAGTAGAATCATGTCTATCAATTCTATTGAGGGATATGACAGATAATAGAATATATATTGGAAACATGCAATGTGACATTGTGGTGAAATATTTTAGATATAAAAGTTTCCTGTAGAGCAAATTAAAAAATAACGTAAAATATTAAGTAAATAGAAAAATAGATCATTACGTTCTACAGGTGAACGTATTTGGGTTTCACAGATTGGTTTGTATAGAATAGTTTTTGCAAACTCATTTCTGGAGTAGTTTTTTCTCTTTCTCTCTTATTTTTTTGGAATTAAAATGGCCATACTTGGTTATAAGTGGCTGCTTATTATTCTTATTGTTATTAGTGATGGCAAATACCAAATTAAGATTTAACAAAGTATTTGACCATGTTAACAGAAGTAGAATTAGGGAAAAAATATCAATCACTGCTTAGAAAAAAATGAAAAGTTTTGATAAAGATTTAGATTCAAGAGTTAAAAATCTTGATAAAATTCTGGACAAAATTGTCAGTGAACTTTACAAAAGAGATCAAAAGAAAAAAAGACTAGATCACATGACTTGATGGGGAAGAGCAAAAGCCAAAGTGCTAAAGAAACATTTTAAATCTTACAGAAAAGCAGTATGAGGTAAAGGAAAATAATATAAAGAACATCAGAAAAGATAGACTAGAACAGTTGGAAGTTCACTGTGGAGGTATTAAAGCCAATGCCATAGTTTATGTATATCCAAAGAGGTATACAAAATAAATGACAAACAAAACAGAGGATAATAAAAGATGCACATAGAAAATGTTCAGAATTAAATTTTAAAGCCATCAAATGGTTTATTGATCAGAAGTTCACAAGAAATTGAGCACTGAAAATGGCAGAGCTAGACCATAATCCTCAGTTTAGGGCAACCAATGTTGGCCCCTCTATCATTGTATCAACTTATGCAAAACTCTGGACCAATTATTATCATAAAATTTGTAAGACAAACTTTGATAAAATATTTAAAAAATAAAAGAGTTTACTGAAGTTTCACAACAATTTTATGCTGATGAAACAGATATTTGGCCAATAATAACACAGTAGTGAGTAAACTAATAAAGAAGAGCAACATAGATGAGGAACAGGTCAAATATGGTGGAGATGGCTTGCTTTATAATGTTTACAAAATTGCATAATAATAATAATAATAATAATAATAATAATAATAATAATAATAATAATAATAATAATAATAATAATAATAATAATAATAATAATAATAATAATAATAATAATAATAATAATAATAATAATAATAATAATAATAATAATAATAATAATAATAATAATAATAATAATAATAATAATAATAATAATAATAATAATAATAATACCATCATCATACCATTTACAACTTTCTTAAACACTTTATCAATACTGTTAGTTTTGATGTAAATAAAGAGTATTAATAAAGTATTTAAGAAAGTTATAAATGGTATGATATGTTAAAGTAGAAATCAATACATAGGAAAAGGAAGAAGAAAATAATAATAATAGTAGTAGTAATAATAGTAGTAGCAGTAATAGTAGTAGCAACAATAATTGTATCAGTAGCAGTAGTAATAGTAGCAGTAGGAATAATAATAGTATTCGTAATAGTTGTAATAGAAGTGGAATGGCTTTGTTGCTTAGAAGTTTATATAAAGTTTGATTGGTAAAAATTCCACAAAAGAAACTAACCCAACGTCTTTATGCTCTGAACTTTACAAATGCAGTAAACTTCAAATTGTAATAACTAATTAAATAGTTTTATTGAAAGTAAGTTCATAAGAAAACTGGAATAGATTTGAGTAATCTATTCTCCCAAGTCTGATATCCTACCACTGCTCTAAACCATGCAGGAAAGTTGCATAACAATGCATAGTAAGAAGGTACAGTGCTTAAAGCTTGGATGAAACTATTTAGTGTCAATCAACAAAAAGATAGGACAGAATGGTAAAATTTAAGCACCATAACATTAAGTAATATTTTTTAAGAAACATCTCAACATCAAAAATAAAGTATTGCAACATCAGATTAAAAAAAAACCATTTAGCCAAGGAAAAAGATGGATATAGAAATGTAGGGGCATTAAACAATAGATATTATATTGGACCTTCCTTTTGGTCATAGACATATCTGGCTAACACAATATCTTCAATAGCACAAAGCCTTTAGAGCCCTGAGATTATTGTATTACTTATAAGTAACTTTTTTATTTTATATCCATGTGATTTGGTGCAATGGTGGAGTTGGATATTTTGATGTTCACAGGTGAATCAAGACCCAGATTAGTCACTTTCTCTACTTCAAATTTCTTATAAACTTTTGAGAAATAAACCATTCAATTAGTTTTCAGTACACTCTACACACATGCGCTGTAATGTTGTTTTAATATCTCAATGATATTTTGTTAAGTGTTTTAATATCTAAATGATGTTTTGTTGTGTAAGAAGAATGCTTTCAAAGAAAGCAGAAGATAGAGATTTTGAAAAGATAAGAGTCACATCACATGATCACTACTGTATGGAGAGTTTTGCCTGGTTTAAAAGATAAGAGTGCATCCTACCTTTGTATCTAAATTCACTTATGTAGACCAATCTAAAGTGTTTTGGAATGAGAGCTGAAGGTTTTTTCCTTTAATCATTTTACATCTATTAACTTCATTCTTTGTAATAAAATTATTATTCAATCAAATATATATATTAAAAAATAAATGATGTGTATGCTTTAGGTCGATATTAGGGCGATAGACATGAGATCTAAAGGTGATCGAACCTATTTTCTGTTGTTCGAACTCACTTGACCTACCAAGCGATTAATTGTTGATTTCTTTTTAATATTAAAGGAAGATATATTTAATACCCCCTTCCCTCCGTAAAAAGCTGTTTGAAACATGAATCTATGTGACATATTTTTGACCTAATATTGTCACTGGATTAAAATAACATTTGCAATAAAAATAATATTAAACTGTTATTAGAAACCTATTTATTACAAGATTAACGAAGATTTTAAATATCTTTAATTAAACCAACTGTTGCAAAATTATACCCAAATTAATTTCATTTGCTTGTCTTTCTATTGCACGGCTTTCTGAAATTCGAAGAATCTTTCTGTTTTTGAAATCTTTTCCGAGAAAATGTTAGCTATTCGAGTTGAAACTTTTGTTTGTAATTTGAAACAATCGCATTTATTAAAGACTTTTAATCTTAAAAGAACTTTATAATTTATTTTTAAGTTTGTAAATAAATAGTTACTGTTTACAATAACAATAATATTTAACTGATACCAGGATCTGTTCAATCAATTTTGGCATCTGAGGCAAATTTTAAGAATTGTCTATTTAAAAGTGATCTACGGTCTACTCGATAACGCAATGAGTGTAATACAAAAATATATTAAATAAACTAAATATATATTCAATATAATGTTTTACAATAGTATTTGAATTGGAAATAATATTTCAATTCAATATCGGAAACAGTTGTTTCATCGCCTTACTTATAGGAAACATTCGGTTTCAATGACATTTTTATCCGGAAATTTCCAACCCTAAGGCATTGAAAATCTTGCTTCACTTTATTTGTGAGCTGATTCAGCATGGAGTGCGCCTTAAGGGGTATTTATCTTTTTCAGATATTTTAATTCATATGTTTCCAGAAAGAGTGGTGGAGTGGAAATTATAAATATAGTTTAAAAAAAGATATACATAGTGCAACTCATGCAGCAGACATGTTAGTGCCCTAAAACTTTTGTGGGGAATAGTTTAAACTATATATCACATGTGTTCTTCCAGAGATGGCACTGTGGGCAGCTTGAAACGAAAACCAATCACAAATTACTAGAATACATGCTATAACCACAAAATTTAATTACCTAAGTTAAGGCTATTTATA
This sequence comes from Epiperipatus broadwayi, assembly GCA_028023455.1. NCBI lineage: Eukaryota > Metazoa > Onychophora > Udeonychophora > Euonychophora > Peripatidae > Epiperipatus > Epiperipatus broadwayi. The sequence goes on from JAQFVV010006249.1 coordinate 724,156, forward strand.
TGTTTAGAAATTAAGACTACGTGTGTATGTCTGTGAACATAAATGTTATTTTTAATAATATGAAAATTAAATTCTTTTTGGAATTTTTGATTTATAAAAAAATATAGATTTTGCAATGATTCAATGAAATAACTTCAAATACTAGCCATGGAAGCCAAAAGTCATTGCTGGGTAGATATGCACAATCAAATTCTCTAATAGTAAGGAAACCAAGTCATACATCATGTGACTTAATTAGCTTGTATTTACAAATGTAATATAATGAGTGTGCTAATAGCTCTTAACAGGCTTTTCAATAAATATCACAAGCAAAAGCATTTAAAATCTGTAACTAGAATTATCTCTATCCCCAAACCGGGTTTGAACTAATGGCTCTCATCAGTAAGGTGCTAGAACATTCAATCACTAGATCTAAAATACAAAGTGTAGCCTAGAAATTATCAAATACTTAACTATTAAGTAGAAAATCTGAATTTTTCAGACATTTGTATGTCTTCAAATCCAGCTATCTAACTTAAGCCATATGGAACTGAACTAAATTCAGCTACATCATATATTAATAGCCTTAGCAATATAACATTCCCAATGTCCTAGAACCTCACTCTCAAGAACCATTAGCTCAAAAGACCAGTTTGAGGATAGGGATAATTCTAGATAGACATTTTAAATGCTTTCTCTTGCGGCATTTGTTGAAAATCTTGTTTAGAACTATTAGCAGACTCATTATATTAAATTAAATTATTTCTATTTACGAAAGCCCATAACCAAAGACTATTTTGAGGCTATTGTATAATGCTGTTATCTGGGATTCATTCATTGCTTCAAGTTATATAGAGAGCTATATAATATAGTGATAGCATTAATTATTAATTGTTGACATAAAGTTATTTCTATTGTTCTCTGAATGAAGTGATTGTATCAGGTTTCAGAATACTGGATGAATTGGTATTTTTTCACACAAATATTTTAGCTATTAGTATCAGGATTATTTTTTAAAATATTCTTAAACAAATAATATTTCATTCTATTTATGCAGTGTATCCTCATGAAAAGATGTCTGGTGACTGGTTCTCTCTCCAAGCTTCATGCAATGCTATATGTGAGTCAATGTTATGTTTCTAGTGTCATAGTTTAGCTAATTACCACAAAAGTCTTAAAGCATTAGCATGCCTGGATCACAAGGTTTGACATAAAATGTGACAGTGTATTTAATTACCTTAATCCACAATGAAACAACATCTTAGCATCATTTTTTTTAAATCAGGCAACTTGCTGCTAAAATTTTGAAATGAACAGAACTATAAATGGCAATGAATTATGGGTCATAAAAATGTTTTGTGTTGTTTTCAAGACTTCATTATGATAATGAGAGCTTTGGATATGTGACAATTTCATGTTATAATTTGTGGCCAAACATCTAGTGTCTTAAAAGTTTTGTGATAAAAGTCTAAATTATGTCACTACATAATACATAAATTGATTTTCTGATGGCACTATAAAGACTGTAGAGACAGAATCTATCACCATTTCACTGTGTAAAACTTTTTCATGTACTTATATAATTTTTTAAAAATGTTTTAACATTTGTAGACTTGCACCTCTAACAAATTAAGTCTAATTTATTGATTTCTAATAGAGAATAAAAGTTTAAATATTGAAATCAAATGTTGGTCTTTTTACTCACGTTGCAACTTGAGCAAATACTGGAAAAATTCACCTACTCAAAAATTAAAAGTATCCATGTTAGAAAAAAGATCAATGTGTTCATAGTTTTAATATTTGTAGTACATTTTTATAAAGAAATTAAATTAATTATTAAGATATGTAGATTTTAAATTTTCTTACAATAATTTCCAAAATCAAAAGAAGATCGCAATTCTAAAATAGTCAAATAAAAAATAGAGTCATAGATCACATAACCCCATTTTTTTTAAGTTTGTAAGATATAAACATTGCTAATTGCTTAACAAGTTTTGTGATAAATGCTTAGCCAGAGAAAGCATTTAAAATATCTCTGTCAGGAACCCCCCAAAACTTTGACCAATGGTTTCATGCTTTGGTACTCCTCAGAGAGGCACTAGGGTAGTTTCAGACACTAGATATAAAAATACCAACCAAAGTCAGCATTTATCTAAAAGTTATCCATTGAGTGGAAAATCTGAAAATTTCAGACACCTACATGTCTTCAGACCCAGCTATATGGGGCTGAGAGATCTTCAGCCAAACCATATATTAGTAGTCTTGGCAATATGATATTGCATAAGACTCGAAGCAGAGACTATAAATAGTCAAATAAAAAAATAGTCATAGATCACATGGCCCCATTTCTTTTAAGCTTGTAAGATATAAACAATGAGCATTGCCAATTGCTCAACAAGCTTTGTGATAAATGCTTAGTCAGAGAAAACATTTAAAAATATCTCTGTCAGGAACCCTCCCCCAAACCTCTGACTAATGGTTTCAGGCTTTGGCACTCCTCAGAGAGGCGCTAGGGTAGTTTCAGGCACTAGATCTAAAAATACCAATCCAAAAACATTCTGTGTTAAAAATTAATTTTAAAAAAATCAGTAAAGTGTAGTTATACTTAATGTAACATAATATGATCAAACAATATCTGATCTATAGCACACTCTTTTGTGAAGAAGTATAATATTCATAAGCTGTATAAATATGTATTTAGCCATATTTCTGAATGACAGCTGTAAGCAAAGCACTTGGATTCTATAGAAAAAGTTCAGTAAAAAAATATTAAAAAAAAGTTTAAAGAAATATGTTTATTGATATAAATGTACCAAATAATAATAATAATAATAAATTTTTCTCCAGCTTTCACTGTATTCTTGATAATAACTAAGAATAATATGAAAGCTGAATACAATTTCTTTTTTTTTTTTTTTTGAGTACATTTATGTACATTTGTTTATTTTGTTTATTTTTTATGTTTTAGTTTTAAATAGTTCCAGAAATTAAGAATGAAAAAACTTTAGATACAAGTTAACATCACTAGAATACTGAATCCCAAATAAAAGAAAAAATAATTTAATGAATCAGTCAACTAGATAGAAAATTCAGAAGTGGGTAAAAATGAAATTAAAAGATTTCACTTAGATAGACCAAAGATAAAGTAAACTAATTAAAAGTATATAAAAAAATAAAAAATAGTAACAATTAATATCTCTGTAAGATTACTTGTTATTTTATTTTCACACTGTATGAAATATTAAATCTAAAAGTTTGCGGTTTTATGCTAAACATTTATTTTCAAAATGTCAAAAAATAATTTTTATGAATGGATTATTTTTATGATTTTTCACTTTTTGAAAATAAAAATAAAAAATATCAACTTTATTGTATTTTTTTACATAATATATATTTTTTTACAGCAATACAGCTATTTAAAAATAGATGAAACAAGTTTTGATGGATTTCTTATTTTTATCATCATTTTTACAGTGTAAAAAATGACGCAATTTATTACCATATATTTTTCAAATTTGGGCCACTTATTATTACAAAATTTATTTGAAATCAATAATATATAATTAAAAAATATTATTTATTTGATTTTTTATAAAATTATTTTTTAAAGAAATATTTGCTATTAAGTCACATTTAAATTATACTAATAAATTTTATTTTATTTTTAAACAATTGCAATTATACTGATATAATTAATTACACGTTTGCATTTGAGTTTAAATACCCTATTCAACTAAATTCTGGTGCGATAGATAACAATGCTATTCCATTATAATTTGCTTTAAAGTCTGTTATATAAATATTATTAAAAGATGTTATGATTTGGCAATGACTGTTTTTAATTGGTACTTTATCTGATTATATTATGCATGAAATTTATTTATAAAATAGATGAAATAAAGCCCCTCCCCCCACACACTTAATCAGCTAATTAATAACATCACAAATACTCTGTCCTTAGAGCAGAAGTCACAAATAGTATACAAAATTGTATGCATCTATATTAACTGCCATGCTGTATATTATGGAGAATCATGCACCAACTTATTCACCAAAATTGCACAATACCGATATGTATATAACCCATGCCAAAACTCAAACCGATATCAAATCTATCTTCTAAGAGTATGAATCTGACTTTGGCCCCACATTCAAACCTATATCTGCAGTGTTGTCTTTCTGAACATAATAATGCCAAGTGCAAGGTGAAAGAGGCCTGGTGCATTGCCAGAGATAAACACGCAATTAAAAAAAATATTCCTGTCCCCTTTTCAAAAAAACGACCAATATAAATAACTTATTTGCCATTCAAATATGCAAATTCTCTAATATGTTTCATTTCTTTAATAAATATCATAATTTTCTCTTCACTGTCAATGCCATGATTATGAATATTATAATTAAGTAATCAAAAGGGCATTAGGCATAGTTTGCTAATTTTATAATGTAAAGATTATCTTTAGTATGGTTATATGGATATTTTGTTTGTTACATTTTTCAAGATATAGATCCCTAAATTCTTGAAGTTATAAAACATATATACTTATATAAACAACCATCAGAAACTAGTCAGCACTTAGACAATCCTAATACAAATAACAATCAACAATCTCAAACTGTTGTCAAGGCAACCTCTTTTTAACAATAAAGATGGATTCCCATCTTTATTTATGGTCCCAAGGAGGTTTATTTAAAAGTTCTTTGTATCAATAATTTCAATCTCTGTGGTCAAATTGCAATCTTTAGTGTCTATATAAATATATGGGATGATAAATAAAGATGGGTCTCCATCTTTATTGTTAAAAGAAAGTCGCCTTGACAACAGTTTGAGATTGTTGATTGCTATCTTATTGGGATTGCCTAAGTATTGACTGGTTTCTAATGGTTACTTATAAACTCATTTAGCCTTGAGCATTATTATACTTATATAAATGGACATATTTGAAAATATTTTGATTTGATGACAATTTTTCAACAATTAAAATATTGGTTTGTTCTAATGCATAAATTTATTGATATAAATTTTCAATGTAATTTTTCTTTATAAATTTGCTTAAATTTTATAACCCCCCCCCCCCCCCCCCCAACATCCATATATATATATATATTCTATTTCTTACTTTAGCTATGTACTATATATTTCAAAATTTATTTTTATAAATGTATACACATGTATTTATGAAAAAGAAATAAATTTGACTAGGTAAAAATGATCTAGGAGATCAAAATTAGCTCTCTCTTACTTTTTAGTCTCAAAAGCTCCCACATATTAAAGCATTCACATAATATTAGTATCCATTTCATGAATAGTGTCTCTTTTATGAATATTTAACATTACTTAAAAATACAAGCGTACCAATCCAGAAATGAAAGAGTGATAAGAAAGATGTATATTTTCTAATTATGGCTAAGATGCAATTTAAAATTTTGGGGTTAATTATTTATTGTATTTATGTCCTAACTCAGCAAAGCTTATATACAGGACCTACACATCAGCAATATATAATTCATATCTAAATAAACCAAGAATTCTACAAGAGGTATGGGTGACATTCCTCAATACCTTAATAAAAACAACTTAATTGTCAGAATGAAGCCATGGTAAAATATTATACATGCTTTACAAAATACATTACTACCAACAATAGATTCATATTGAGATAAGTGAGAAAAGGCAAAGTAAATGTATGATGACATAACTCATAAATAAGTGCACCTACCTTTGAGGGAAATAATAAAATGGTGAGGATGCACATTAGGGACAAAAATACTAAATATAGTTGCCTTACTAAGCATAACATACTTTATATTCAATAATAGTAATAAAATTCATACAAAATAGCTCACTAAATTGGTGAAAAAGCCTAAGCTTCAATCTCTAACAATACTGGCAAAGTAAGCATTCATAAATATAGACAGATAACTAAAGTCACAATGTCTAAATAAAAATACTATAAGTAATGGGTGTGAAAGATGATAAATAATAATTAATGCTAAACATAGCTTAATTAACATTAGGCAATAAACAAGTAATAAAATAAAATAATAGCAGTATATATTTACTTACAGTGCACTCAGCATAATATACCTTTTATAAATAAATAATTCATAAGAAAAGAAAACACATACCATTTTAAAATATGTAAATATCATACTGTGATATTCTGAGAACTTTGACCAAAATCATATCTAAAAGAGCATATAAAATTACACAAAATATTATGCATTTAAAATAATAACCTTGTAAGAAAAAATTATAAACATAAATAAAATATTAACCCTTTTACCATTTCAAAATAAAATAGAATAGAGGCCTACTGCTTCTTCTGTTCTTCTATCATTAAACCAAGCAATAAAGTTCTGTAGACAATAAAGATATCCAACACACAAATATAACACAAATAAAATATAAAAGATGATTATCCTTAAATAAAATTCAATAAATTATGCTAGAAAACTAAATAAGTATAGCTATTCATTGAACAGGTTTCCATGGATTAAACAACACTATTTATTAAATTGCAATAAAATATGTTTTTATATTCAACTGAGACATTCAAAACTTAATCCTTTAAAACATTTTATTAATTAAGGTTGAAAGTAGTAGTGAGCAGAATAAATACTTCTTTCTTTTTAAATATTCCATTTAAAAATTATAGCAGTTTTCATAATGATGACATAAAAAGAGATTATGTAAGCTTTTATATTTAATTCAGGAAAAGTTCATTGAAATTCAATTTAAATATATCACTTTTCAGAATTGTTATATTTCCATTTTTAAAGTAAATAATTTAGTCTAATGTTTCACAATATCTGTTTAACATTTTTGTTTTTCTGTTTCCCTGATCCAAAAAAAATATTCTTTTTCTCTGGGGTGGAAATATACATAACAAATGAAACTTCTTTCATCTGGCATAGAGCAATGAACCACATTTTGTTGAATTAGCAGCTCAAATAACAGTCTCTTTAAGCAAAACATTATTAAGGAGTCTTCTTGTAGATGTGAGAATAATTTTATAGATGATAAAAATATATTTGTCATAATGAAATAAGACTTTATTAACTGAAATTCAAAGTTCTTTACATGAGGTAAATTAATTTCATATAATATTTTCTATGAAGTGAGTATCTTAGGAAAAATATGATAAAGCTATTCAATACTTTTAAAAATATTATTGTTCCTGATAATTTCAAATATTTTGCAACAAACTTAAAAATGAAATAGAAGTTTAAATATGTTTTGAAATTGTAACAGTCTGTGTGTCATCTTGGTGACAATAATATTGTGTCTTAAAGTTTCCGAATGTGTGAATTTTAAATGTTAAAATTTTAAACATTTAATAATTAACTATTTTTTTTACTGTAAAGCTGGCTGCCATGAAGATTCCTAGTCTTTGAAGTCCTATTCAGATGTTGTGCCTAAATAATTTAACTTTTAATTATACATTAATTTAAAACTAAAAAAAATGTATAAATTAAGTTACAGTTGTTAATTAAAACTGAAGTTTTAAAAACATGAATGCAGTGAATAAAATTGATTACAGGAGTGAGTAGTGTGATTAAAAGAAGCTTTTAGAATGTGTGTGCAAGCATTAATTTCACCTAGTTATAGCTTTTATCATGTGACCACTTTAAAACACTTATCATTGACATTTTAATCTATGTTTTCTTCCCTTCATTGGTTCAAATTCATGTCTTACAGAAACTAAGGAAGGTTGCTGTTGATAATTTAATTAATATTTAGCTTTTAAAAATAAATTAATCTCTGTCTAGACAATAAAATTGAAGATATTTATTGTTACAATAACTATTTACAAATTTAAACATTAGAATAAAATAAAATATTATATAATTGAAATTTACATAGTTTAAATAAAACAAATCATCATCAACCATTATCAATCCACTGCAGGATGGTCTCTCCAAGTTTAATCCATCTTCTCTGATCTTTAGCTTCTTTTCTCCACATCACTCCTGCACACTTTTTTATTTCATCCATCCATCTCACATGTGGTCTCTTTCTGGGTCTTTTACAATCTAATAAAACAAATATTACCTATAATATTTAATATATTTATTTAAACATTAATTTTAGCTTATAAAAGTTGTTCAGAATATAATTTTATGTTGGCTTTTTAAAATTAGACATTAATAATACTTAAAATAAATAAATGCAAACATTAAACATTACGTTTATCCATTCATTCAAGCATTCATTTATCTAGTATTTTAAATCCTATCTTTAATTACTGTCATTAGCTTTATTCAATTTTTTATAAATAAATAACTTTAAATATTTAGCTATAATATTCTGCACTAAAATTAAGATTGAATTAATACATTATAAATTTAATTTAATTGTTAGCAAACCTAAATATAGAGTTTGATCTTGGTTTTCAAGCTTAAGATTAATATTAGCTTTTTAAAACATTTTAGTGGTTAAATTTTGATTACATTAATATTATTAACTTATACTAATATAGTTTCTTTTTATGTGCAGAATTATAACATTATAAGGCTAACAAAATCTATTTGTTATAAAATTACTGTATAAAAATATTTTTTTAGACATTTTAGCATAAGACATGCTCTGGCATTTAGCTTCTGGTAAAAGCTAAAGGTCACAATAAATGTAAAATATCAAAAGCTAATTCTAAACTAGTCAATAAAAGTAAATAAATTATCTTGACAGTGAAACAAATTAGTTGTAAAATTTTCATTTTAAATTTAACTAATTTTTAATTCTTAATTTGGTGAAGTTTGTTTAGATTTTTATAAATGTGTGATCTGTTAAGTTTAATTAGTATTTTTTATATAGATCTGTATATATTTATAGAAATAAATCATATGTAAATAAGCATTTATTTTTATATAGCGCTATGCTTACAATTGTATTACATTCAAATATCAGCCTTTCAAGCTAATTGCACAATTAGTTTGAAAGGCTGATATTTGAAATAAATAAATCATGAAAATGATCATAGAAGATGGTCTAAATTTAGGTGAGGAATTAGAATAATATAATTTATATGAGTATATAGAAACAAAATAATTGGTCAAATAAACAAGATGTATATAAAAAATATCTTGAGAATTTATATATTTGGAATTAATGTGTAATTTGAGAAAGAAAAAAGACAATAAAGGAATATTAATTTATTGAATTATAATTCATTGATGTTATCTAAAACGTATAAGCAAGAAAAATAAAGGACTGAAGATTATAGTTATTTAATATATATATATTTGAAAATTAATTTTTCTATTAATGAGATGACATTTGTTTGAAATGACAGAAATTTGCAGTCTACATATTTTATTTTCTAATTGTTTAATTTTCGCAACCTAATCCAAGCGTAAACTTTTATTATTTCAAATTTTGAAATTGTGGAAAACTAGTTTTGCATAATATCATTTCAACACATGTTAATTGAGAATGACAACTGTAAATAGACTCTACTGCTCTTTTGTTAAATGATATTACTGAAAGTAATTAAAGTTATTTAATACCAGCTAAAATAAAAGAATATATTTCCAAACCAGCTTGATAGAGAAAGAAAAGAGAACAAACAAATGTATTTTGCAATGAAAAAAAAAAAAATAGAATTTACAGGATTGAAAATTTATACATGTATTTCTAAAATTTGTATAATTAAATGCATTTATTCAGTGTTATGCTGCAGATACTAATAAAACTATACTAAATATTCCTAAAATGCATTTGTAGAATAATTAAACTTCATCAACAGACTTTAAATATTTATTGTTGTATTTTAAAAACATTTATCTAATTTCTGTATACTTAATAGCATACATGGATAAACAATGTTATCGTCAAATGCGCACGTCAAATGCGAACGTGCGTATAAATCTATTAAGTATGAATTGATATATATATATGTAAAGATTGAAATTATGAGTTTTATATACTTTGATAAAGTCTATAAAAATCTGCTAAATATATAATATAATAAATACAGCTGCGAGCTTGACTAATGGAACCAAACGCTGATGAAAAATATTTCCCCCACTTCCACTATTGTGGAATTCTCATTCAACACATTTTGTGTTGATAACATTTGGTCAGTTTGCATTGGTTGAACAATCTAATATAGTGGGGAGAGGAATATTCTAACATTTTTCAACCACATTTGCTTCCAGTGGTCAATACCGGAGATTATATATATATATATATAAAGAGAATTGTCAATCAGATTTTTATATTGGAGACTAGCCTTCCACTCGATAATAAGTTACGGAAGAGTATAGCTATAAATCTGAGATTTAATTACATATAATTATTTTTTCCATTTATATTATTATAATGTTGAATATAGTTAATATATTAAAAAAAAAAACACTTTTTGAATATTTAAATAGGGACAGTTCATTATATATGCCCTATCGGGTGCAAATAGTTGTCAAAGTAATAATATATATATATAATTAAAAAAACGGAAATGGCTAAGCGTCAAGCATGGGTATATACTATATTTACTATCATAGTAACGACGTCATATTAACCGAATATATTTAAATAACTAAGCGCGAATAATTAATTCTTTTGATCTTCCACTAGGCAATTCACATTTCTTGATCTTTAGTTACTTAATAGTATAACTGCACTTTCTATTTGCGTGTAAGATGGTTTGAGATATATTTATACATCCAGATAACTTGGGGATTAATTATTTTATAAATTTCTAGTTATAATAATGTTATCTATCCATAGTTATTGGAAGCTGTTTTACCAAATAAGTTCGTACTGCTTTGATGAAGTACCATTCATTTATGACAAACTTCTGGCTTCACAAAGTTCTATTATATCACAAGTAATATTAAGGCATGTATAAATTAATATCTTTTCATTAAATATGTTGTCAGATAGTTGTCCAATATTAAAAAATCAGATAGCTTTATTGTTCAGGGATTTAAAAGGTAAACATAGCCAAAACTCTCCATTATGTGATGTTTAGTGGATTTAAAGATGTTTGTGCAACTAAATTTTCACTATTGAAAACGATTTAGTGGATCATTAGATCTAGATTCTGACACAGTGACATAGTACCAAATCACACAGGGCAGTCATCTAATAACATTCAGAGAAAGATTAGCAAGAGTTTCTGTATTGTCAATCTTCTTTATTGTCAAATGACTTTATAAAAATGTAGTGAAACTTTGAGTCTTCATAAAGCTAGATTGCCTTAAATTTTTTCACACTTGATTAAACTATTAGCACTTTTCAGAAATTCATCAGACATCTCATACTTTAAAATTATATATTTTTTCCAACATAGTTACTATGTCAGTGTTTCAAAATCAATATCTAAAAAATAAAACCTAAAAGCTGATGTCATTGATTTTTGATCGAAAACACTTTTCTGATCCTTAAATATTACCATTGTTATTTTTGCACATATTTTTTCATTTCATCATTAATAGATAGTGCATTATACAAGAATCTTTCATCATCAAATCTTGGCAATAAACCTAATACTTAATTTTATGTAACAATGTGTACATATGGGATGTAGCAAATCTATTAAAATGTATATTATCATCTAATAGCTTTGAATTTTTTTTCTTATCTATTTGTATTAATTTATCAAACATTTAGCAATAAATTATTTTTCCTTTATAGATAGACATATTTATATATATTTGTGGTTATATATTATTTAAAATATTGTCTTAAGTATTTATGAATGTAAAAGTAACGGCTTTGATTATCATGGTAGACTGCGATTGGTCAGGCCCAAAATATGTGAAGAACGGGAAAAATGGTATCATTTAAGATTTTGTATTGTATACTAATCTGTGTGTTATTACTAACAATAAAATATATTTGGAAAAATATAAATGAAATACAATTAATTTTTTTTCTAAAAATATTTAATAATTCAATTAGACAATGGAAATAGTTCAAAATATTATGGTAAATAAAATATCATTATAAGTCTTCAGACAATTATTGTGTATCATGTTAGAATATATCGATCATTTAAGATTAATTGTTACATGCCTTTTAGAAAAATTCAAACTGTATTTAGACTTAATAGCACATCAGATAATATATACACAATATTTTCAAGTGGTATTATTCTTTTCTTTTCTTCAGATGTTGCTGGTCTAACCCATGACGTTGGGATTAAACTTGGGATCTTCACGCTCATTTAATTGTTTTTCAATGGGTCAGATAATTTCACAACTATATGACTTTTACATTAACATCATACTTTCTCGATTGCAGTTTTTATTTTCCAGAATTTTCAGTTGGAGTTTTGTGGAAGTTAGTATTTGTTATAGTGTATTAAGACTTTGGAATAACTAAACCTAGTGTGACAACTAATAACATTTGGAAATTAATCATTAACCTTGCTTTTAAGAAAAAAATAGAGAAATCAGGAAAACCCTTATTGATAATTACATCAGATTTCTGTGGATTGTCATATTTGACAGAATAGTGTAATTGGTTAGAGTGATGCATTAAATTCACTCAATATTCGTGATCTAAAAACTCTTAGTTTAATACTATCATTGGTTAGCCCACAAAAATCTGAAAAAGAGAGGACTCAAAACACTATGTTGAATACAAACCTACTTATCATTAATGACAGTTGAATGTATTTGAAAAGTTTAAGTAAAGTTTGAATTTTTTAAAAGACATTTAACAATAAATTCTAGGTGATGGAAGTATTCTAATACATAATTGTAAGGAAAGTACTAACATCCCACACTTTCAGACAAAAATGATGTACATTTATTTTTATCTGTATATGAGTATGATAAATAAAATTCTGAATAATATACAAAGAGATATTATAGTTGAGTAAATTGCAATAAATTTAGAATATATTTTTTTAAGTATATCTAATTAATGACTGAAATGAAAATATTTGATAAAGTTTCTCGATTTATTACATAGCAAAACTCTTTTTATAATCAGTTACATCTTCTAGTGTAAGCTTCAGTAATAAGTAGATACCAGGTAATAGTATTTAACAAATCCCTATCTAGTTCTATACAATTCATATCCAAACCTATTTTTTTAACTTAGGGTTCCATCAGAGAGAAGCTTTGAATCTGGGAGCAGTCCAGTTAGATTTAATGCACTTTTTCTTTTGCAATTTCTCCACATCTCTGTTATATTATAAGCTGGCAGTTTGAATTTAAAAATGTTTTGAATGTAAGCCAACTTTCTGGCATAGTTATGTAGATCTTACACTAGTTCACTATCTATATGTTATGATGTACTTAGATTTTTTAATATAAACACTTCCATTTTCTTTACAGGATTAGTAGCAAACCAATTAACATCACGTGACCCTAGGTTACACAATGATTTTTAACAATGAAAAAAATTATTACTGGAAATCATTATGTAAATTAGGATCATGTGATGTTTTATTGCTCTTATTATTTTTAATTATAGTTTAATTTTCACATTAACATATCAGGTGTATTGATTTAACTTTTATTTCAGTTTTTTATATAAAATTTAAAATTAGATTATAACTTACTTTATGAAATATTTTTTTATATATGATCTTTTGTCCAAATCCTATTGCACATTTAAACATTCTCTTTTTCTAAATACTTTTGCAGTATATCCAACCTTCCATAAAATTTGGATCATTATATCTAATTTAACATATTTATTCCTTCAGCTATACTTTTTTAATATTAACTATCCAATTATTGCTAACATCCATAATTTTTATTTTCATTATAAAAGTCCAAACATAAATCTCCCAAAAATATCTTCCCCCTTTTAATGCTACTTATTTATATGCTATTTTTATTATCACATGGTCACTATCTTATACTGTATGGAGAGTTTTGCTTTGTTTATTTTTATTATGTACTCATTTACTTTATTTTATGGGTCTGGATTAAATCTAGTATCTCAATTGTCATGCAGTTCCCAATGTTCAATCCAGTTGAAACTTTGCAGCATATGTATATGATGATAATACATTTTTTAGAATCCAAAAACAGTAAAAAAAACATTAGTAAAATATTAAAATTTTGAATTTTACAACTGTATCTTCTCACTATTATTTATTATGTACTTTTATTCAACTCTGCTTTTAATATTTCTGTTAAGATAAAATCTGGCATAAATAAATTAATCTCATTTTAGATAAGTTAACGTTTCATATAAAACTAAAAAATATAAAATAAAATATATATACATTTAAAAAAAAAAGATTTTTATTCACACGCACTAAAATGTTAAAAAAAAATTATTTTTACAAGTAGAAGCATAGAGTACTCATATTTAGGAATATTACTTTTATATAAATCAATATAAAAATGAAGAAAAAGGTTATAAATGCTCTGATGAAGACTGCAGGAGTAAAGAAAGAAGGTTATAAAAAACTCTGATGAAGACTGCAGGACAGTTAAAACTGTAAAAGAAGAAGGTTATAAAAAGTTCTGATGAAGATTGCAGGACAGTCAAAACTGTTAGAAAAATAAAGAAGGAATTATAATTGTATATGAGGAGATTTATAAAAAAAAGTAATATATATGAATATATGAAGAAATACAAAAAAAGTAAATAAGAATAATTTTAAGAATAATTTAGGAGTATTCTTAGTTTTGCTTTACATAAATAGAAATTAGTCTTGCATTGGTGGTCGAGAGGTCAGCGCGACTGCCTTGCACTTGCAGTCAGTTGCCCGGGTTGCGGGTTCGCGTCCCGGCCGATGCTATGACACTTTAAAAAAAAATAAATAAATAGAAATTAGACATAATTTTTCATATACATGATAATAAAACAATAAAGAATATTAAGTTAAAATTGCTTGGTAAGAAGGCTGTAAAAATTGGTAGAAGGTTGAACAAATACTATTTCTAAACATGTCTACTCCATGTTTTAATTTATGAAAGCTGCCGAAAAAATATTTTGCTTATTAATGCTTTTATCTGATTACAAATGTTTCTTTTATTTATTTATTAATATTTTTATTCTTTTACAATGTATTCTGACCTTCTTATAAAGTATTCTTTAATGTTTTACAATGACAAGCTAAAGCTCCGAAGACTATGGAAGAGACAACAGTTTCAGACAATTAAGGTTTTTAAGAAAATAAATATCTTATGTTGCATTAAGTGGGTATGAGACTATTTAAATGACACTTCTGATTAGTTTAGTCATAGAGCAGTAGATTAAAGCCCTCTAATTTTGTCATTTTCAGTGATCAAACATTGTAAGATATCCTAAGCAACAAAACATTCAACTATTGTTATCATTATTATTTACAAAGTTTCTTGTCATTCTTTCAATAATACTATGCAATACAACATGTATTTTATATTATCTTATTTATATATATTCTATCCACCCTTTAGAATCTAAATTTCTCTACTATCCTTGCCTAGACATTTTGATGGCCAAAGGCCTCTCTTCTCTTGGGTCAAAGAATGAAAAGTGTTCTCTATAATGTGTCCACAATTTAGAAAAAAATGATTTTTTTTATGTTTTAATCAAACTCATGATTGACATGTTACTATCTTAAAATATTTGTGGTGAATAGCTATCCTATGCCATTACTTAACTCATACATTGATTCAAGGATGAACTTTAGGCAACCCGAAGAGAGAATCCATTTCTCTTCGCTGGTAAATTATTCATTGATGTAAACTGTGTTTCTTAATTGAGGTTAATACAACCAATATCAAACCGGTTAATATTTAGAATTCATAAAGTTGGCTCTTTTTTCATATGTTGATTATATATTTTTGTCTTCTACTGCAATGTGTATGAATTTCACTTTTTATCCTATTTCAGTTTTTATATGATAAATTCTTATCTTTTTCTTATCTTTATTATTTTATTTTCCACTTTTATTTAGTTTATATTTTATTTCGTTTATATTTTTATAAGTTATTACTAATATCTATAGGAATAATAGCAAATGGTTTATTACTCAGGAGTTCATAATAAGTTCACGCACTGAAAATGATAGAATCGATTTATGATTTATGCATCTTGAGCACCAGAGATCATCATCTTTACCATATCACCAACTCATGTAGGAAAATATCTATAGTAAAGCAACAGTATATAGTATAATCATAAGTTAGTTACAGTTGTATTAACAATAAAATCATTTCTAATGTAGAAAAAAATAATTACAAACTGTTTCCTATAATATATTGAAAATGTTTTAGAAATAGATAGAACTCCATTCATAAAATCAGATATAGATCAGCAAGTAAAGTTGTGTGACATCTATTTCAAGGGTTAAATTGAAATAGGTACTAGAATAAGTAATTATCTTAGAATATATAAATATATTTAAAAAAATAACGAAAAAGTTTTACTGCTCGTCTGCTAGTAGCTCGAATTCCGGAAGTGATGACACTGGATCTTAAACAGCGGAATCCGCCCCTTTACCACTATATTAAACCACACAAGGCAATACACATTTTTTATGTTTATATATATATATTTCCGGTATGAATTTTTTTCGACAGTATAGGCTTTTTTCATACTTGCACTCCAATATGTGATATATAGTGGGTTTGAACTCAGTCTTTCACATGATCCTCAACTGTCTACACCTATCTCATACTGCTGACACACTTGATCACACACATGTTATCTTTTCAACATGTGGGTGATCAAGTGTGTCAGCAGTATGAGATAGTGTGGATAGTTGAGGGTCATATGAAAGTCTGAGTTCAAACTCAGCAGACTATTTTAAATATACTTTTTCAATAATTTTAGTTGCATAGTTTTCAAAGT
Organism: Epiperipatus broadwayi; assembly: GCA_028023455.1. Taxonomy (NCBI): domain Eukaryota; kingdom Metazoa; phylum Onychophora; class Udeonychophora; order Euonychophora; family Peripatidae; genus Epiperipatus; species Epiperipatus broadwayi. The sequence goes on from JAQFVV010006249.1 coordinate 740,891, forward strand.
TCGCCCCAGCCGCCAAAATTAATCGTTCCAGACGCTGAATACAATCACCAGTAATCTATATTAATGATAGTAATAATAATATAATTGTTTTTGTATTTATATATTCTTATTCTTACTCTCATATAAATATATATTCACTTTCTATACATCTACAATTTCTCATTCTGCAATAATTATGCAATTGAAATACGCTCTCCTTATATTGTTATCACGATAATTTAGATACCGTATTTTGAAAATAAAAATCATTACCTACCAATTTTATCGTTCTTTTATTTCAATTGAGGCCCTCTATCTTCAATAATCTTATCTACACACAAATACTATCGATAAAACTTTAATTTATAATCCGCTTTGAAGTTAATTAATTATGTAATTAGTATTTTTTAAAATACGTTTCAAATAGAAAAGTCAATAAAATAACGCAGACATTATGCCTTTGTTTATTATTATAATAAAGATTAATTAATACTATTAATAAAATTAAAAGAGATTATAGAACAAAGTAAATAACTGAATGCGTGATAATTAAAGCTACTAATATGCATATTTGATAATGCGGTATTATAAAAAGACGCGAAAAGATTTAGAGAAAAGATAAATATTTACAATCGGTTTATTGAGAGACAGACTTCGCCGCAATATCATTCTACAAGAATTTCAAATTAAAAATGAACGGATATTACTGTTGTTGCTGGGAGGAGGAGGTTAAAGAGTATTTTTATGACAAAAGCTTAATAAAGAGCACGAACTTAATTCTTTAGAAGACAATCTCTTAACCCAAGGGTAACAGTATTGAAATTGTTTATTATTTGTTTGCTATAGGACGTCAAGTTGTACAAGTTAATTTGTTAAGCCCTAGTTTAAAAATAAGATCACTGAAAGCTAGATTTTTAAAAGCACTCAAACACTATATTAGAAAAATTGGATTATTTATCAGAATAAATCCATAAAACTTTAAATCTAAGATCAAATATAATTTTATATATATTGAAATAAAACTGAATATTTAATCACATTTTTAATATTGACATATTGAATTTTATAAGATTAACTTTAGTTTTGTCTTGTTATATATATATGTGTAAGTCTGTAAATAGACAATATGCTATGTAAAATAGGAAGATTGCATGACTTAGAAGAACTGTCTTATATTAAATGGGACATTATTGGACTTTGTGAAGTTAGAAGAAAAGGTGAAGAAACAATTGATTTAAAAAGTGGACATATACTCTACTATAAAGGCACAGGAGTAGGATTCATTATAAATAAAAAATGGAAGAATAACACTGTGGAGATTGATGGTGTATCAGACAGAGTGGCAAGATTAGTTTTAAAACTTAATAGCAGATACCAAATGCAGATAATTCAGGTTTATGCCCCAACAAGTTCTCATAGTGATGAAGTTATAAAAGATTTTTATATGGATGTACAAAAAGCTTTTTATCAGAGTAAAAAACATTTTAAAATTGTTATGGGAAACTTTAATGCTAGAATTGGTAAACAAATGAAAGATGAAAATGCTGTAGGTAATTTTGGTTATCGTAATAGAAATGAGAGAGGACATAGACTTGTGGAGTTTGCAGAAAAAGAAAAACTTTATATTATGAATTCTTTTTTTTTGAGAAAAATGTTAAAAGGAAATGGACATGGAAGCATCCAAATGAAGGTACAGCAGAATTGGATTATATTTTGACTAACCGAAAATACATATTTCAAGATTGTAATATTCTTAATAAATTTAACACAGGAAGTGATCACCGATTAGTAAGATGTAAGATACATGTTAATGCAAAACTAGAGAGACAAAAATTATTAAAAAAAACAGTATTTACCGTTGATATTCCTAATCTTCAGAAACATTCTAATGAATTTAAATTAGAACTTGCAAATCGGTTTCAAGTATTAGTAGATTTTGAACATGATTTAGATTTGAATGACATTAATAGGAAAATAAGCGATACACTTTTAAAAACTGCAACAAAGATAGTTGGTAGAAAAAAGCAGCAATTGACTAGTAAAATTTCTACTGAGACTAGAGAATTTATGAAGGAAAGAAGGAATATGAGGATATACAACAATGATGCATAAAAAAAGATGGAATATCTCGAATTTTGTAAAATGGTGCAGAAAAGAGTTGAAAATGATATAAGAAAGTATAATTGTGAACTAGCAAGGAAAGCTGTAGAAGAGAATAAAAGTCTAAAGAGTGTAAAACAACATTTTAGTATTGGTAGGAAATTTATATCTGCAATAAGAAAAAAAGATGGCATTATTACTAAAAAGAGAGATGACATCATAAAATGTGTAGAAGACTTCTATCAAGAATTATATAGTAATAAAGAACAAGTGCCTCCTATACATATTATATCTTCTGAATTGCCCAGAATTTTGAATGAGAAAGTGAGACATACAATTAAATTTATGAAGAAAGGGAAGGCTCCAGGTAATGATGGAATTGTAATTGATATATTAAAAGAAACAGGTGAAGAAATAGAATTTTTTTTTAGCAAAGTTATATACCAAATGTCTAAATGACAAAGATGTACTAGATGATTAGAAGAATGCAGTATTAATATTAATATTTAAAAAAGGTGATAAAGAAGATATTAGAAATTACAGACCTATCAGTCTTTTATCAGTTTTATACAAAATTCTTACTAAGATAATTACAACTCGTCTACAGAAAACATTGGATTTTCACCAACCAAGAGAACAAGCTGGATTTAAAAGTGGTTTTAGTACAGTAGATCATATCCAGGTATTGAGAGAAATTATAGAAGGGACAAATGAATATGAGTCACCATTATTCTTAGGATTTATAGACTATGAAAAGGCATTTGATTCTATAAACATTTCTTCAGTGATTAAAGCATTGGATCATCAAGGTGTAAATCCAGGATATTGTCATATTTTGAAGAACATTTATAAAAATGCAACAGCAACAATTAGATTACATAATGATAGTAGGAAAATCAACATTGAAAAGGGTGTAAGACAGGGTGACTCCATATCTCCAAAACTTTTTACAGCAGTGCTGCAAGAAGTATTTTGTGGATTAAAATGGGAAGCTAAAGGAGTGAAAATAAATGGAGATTATTTAAGTCATTTAGATTTTGCAGATGATGTAGTTGTTTTTGCAAATAATGCTTTAGAGCTACAGGAAATGTTGCAGGAGTTATCAGATGAAAGTAGGAAAGTAGGACTAAAGATAAATGTTAAAAAGACTAAAGTAATGTTTAATAGATTTTCTCAAAATATGAAAATAAAGATTGATTATGATGAGTTAGAAGAAGTTAACAGTTACAAATACCTTGGTCAGATTATTAATACAGATGGAAATATAATGGATGAAATTAATCATAGAATTAAACTTGGTTGGAGTGCTTTTGGTAGAAATAACTTGATACTAAAAGGACATATGCCTATGTGTTTGAAAAGGAAGGTTTTTAATAAATGTGTTTTGCCAGTTCTTACTTATGGATCTGAGACTTGGACACTTAATAGAAGAGCAATACAGAGACTTCAGACCACTCAAAGAAGTATGGAGAGATGCATGTTGGGAGTAACAAGAAGGGATCGAAAATGCAATGTATGGGTAAGAGAACAAATAGGTGTTACTGACCTCATTGAAAAAATTAAAAGACTGAAGTGGTGTTGGGCTGGACATATTGTTAGAAGAGATGATAACAGATGGACAATTGAAATTTTAAACTGGATTCCAAGAGATTGTAAAAGACCCAGAAAGAGACCACATGTGAGATGGATGGATGAAATAAGAAAGTGTGCAGGGGTGATGTGGAGAAAAAAAGCTAAAGATAGGAAAAGATGGGTTGAACTTGGAGAGACCTTCATTCTGCAGTGGATTGATAATGGTTGATGATGATGATGATATATATGCTATGAATTTCAAACTCTGCTATTCAAGTTAAATCTTTTTTCTCTCCAAAACTCGTATATATCACACTAAACTTATTTATTTCTCTTTCTTTATTACTCAATTGGCTTGAGCAATTATGGTTCATTTCCTCCTTCTATCCCATTTTAATTTAATGTGTTTTATTAGTTCTATAATTCTATTTCAATCTGTTTAATTCTCTTTACCTCTTAACTTTTTCCTTTATTCATACAATTTATCCTGATTCTATTTCAAGTTCTCATACTCTAAAAAATAGATGTTTGATACTATTTCTGCCATTACCACATAAACTTTCATCTACAATCCAAATCTTTATTCCATTTGAAGCACCAATCAACAATTAGTTCTAATTGTTAAATGATGCTTCGTTAAATAAAATAATGTTGATACGCCCAATATCGTTGCTAATAATATTTAGGACCATTAAGAATTAATTATTAAACCACTAAACATCACATAATCACCATTTTTTATGCTTGTTCATAACTGTTATTAAAACAGGCAAAACTATCCTTACAGTAGTGCCACTCAGTGCAAGCCAGAGTAATCAATGGATACCAGAAGGCTTGTGCATAAAACCCCTATCTAGTACATACTCATCCAATATCTCCAGACTAGTTTCTAGCTTATAGCTTTCATCAGTGAAGAGTCTTGGATGCAGTGCTCTCAGATCCAAGGCACCTCACTGACAAAAGTCACAAGCTAGAAATTAGTCTGGGGATATTGGATGAGTAGACACTAGATATGGATTTTATGCACAAGCTTTCTGGCATCCATTGATTATTCTGGCTTGCACTTAGTAGCACTACTGTATGGAAAGTTTTGCCTGTTTTAATAATTAATTATATTGTACTTGAAATTATATAATGTTCAGATTTATTTACTAAGCACATAGTTCATATGAAATTAAAGAGAAAGGATTTCAACTTTTTAATTATATGTCTTACTGATTTTATAATAATTCAATGCTGTCAGTATTGAGGACAGAAAAAACTCTTAAACCCAAACACAAGATAGAGACTTTATAAAGATAAGAATGGCTGTTTTATCTTTAACATAAATTCTGATTTATATAGGCCAATCTGAAGCTTCTTGGTTTGAGAGAGGTTATAGATAAGAATAAGATGCCACTCTTATCTTTATAAAATCTCTAGTTTGTGTTTGGGTGTGAGAGTTTCTTTTGCTCTCAAGGTGATAGTTTTGAATTATTATAAAATCTGTAAGGCTCATATGTTAAAAAGATGAAATCCTTTCTCATTAATGACATTATGTAATAAACAAATAGTGGTTAGAGAGACTAATAAAAATACACTTTTTGAAATGGCAATAAAGTATATAGTTCTTTCTTTCATTATATAGAAATATCCAAAATAAGACCAATATTATTTGACACTTTAACTCCCTATTTAATGATATTGATTTATAAATATATATGTATTCTTTTGTATGTATGTGTGTCATTATTAAATATCTCTTCTATTATTTTTTCTATATTATAGTAAATTCAAAATTTATTATATATTTCATAATAAGTGATTAAAAATGAGATTATATCTGTCTGCTTCTATAGAAAGAAGAGATTTGTACAACTCAATTTTTAATTTATAACTCAGGCACACAATAGATTGAAGTCCTAATTTTCAGCATGTTGAGCAAAGATTGGATTATATATAGATAAGCTCTAATCATATCCATACATTTATGCTTTTCAAGTCGACACTCACAGGCAAGTGCATGTAGATTCCTAAAGCACATGACTAGAGGGGCATTCCTTCTTTATAGTAATACTACACATCTTCATAAATTATAATTAAAAATAATGCAAATGTTTTAGTATATATATATGATATATAAAAAATTAAAACCATATTTGCAAACTTCCCATATCAAATTATGTTAACAAATATGAATATTGTAAAAATAAAAACATTTGAAAATATTATTTATTTATAAAAATAATAATTTTATTATTATGAAATTTTAAAAAAGATACTGTCTTTGCTAAATTTATTTTATATAGTGATTAATGTTTTTTTATATATAGTTGACTTAAATACATGATTATTACCTAAATTCTTTGGGCAGAAACAAATGTTTATTACGGGTGATTTTAAAATTTATATTTTGTTTATTAAAATATCATAAATATAAATTAAAATATATAAATAATCCAATGGGTTTATTGTTCAAGAGCTAATTGAAACTTTTTGTATCAGAACTGGAATTGAAACAAGGACCTTAATGGCCTTTTGGCATATAAACTACATCAGATAGTAATATATGGAGAATTGTTATCCCTCATGCTTCGCAGGATAGACTAATTATATATGCACATCAGACATATTATCATTATTGTTTTCACAACACGGAAGGCCTTTTACATTGATAATGTTATCAGCCTAAAATGTACAAATCTATTATATCCTTACTCTATCAGGTTTGTTGAAGAAACAAGCCTTCTTATCAAAATAATACCAGTGTTATGTAGCCAATATTGCCTGATAACCCTAATGAGTTACTTGCTATCAATTTCTATGAATCATTATCTCCATTCCAACAGTGCAGATTTCTGCTGGTGATTTACGACATATTCACTAAGTTTGTGCAGATTTATCCAGTATGTAAGGCAGATGCCAGAGTACAGTACTTGTTTTAAAGAACAAACAGTTCTCTCAAGTTGGTAAACCATTATTGATCCTCTCTGACCATGGAACTCCATTCATATCCAAAGAATGAAAAAATTGGTTGAGCAAAGAACAAATTACACACATTTTGACCTCAGTTAGAAACCTGATCAAATCCATGTGAGAGAGTGATAAAGAAATTGATTGCTTTATTTTGAACACAGCTGAACAAAAACCATAAACAATGGGTTAATGTATTATTTAGGATTATCAATATGTTCAATTGAATATACCACAAGTCTACTGGTTTGGCTCCAGAGCAATTGCATTATGGGAGACTAACACTTCCATTATTCAAGTGTAAAGTTCCCCTGAATCCTGATACCATAAACATACAATAAGATAGAGAAGCTGCTCAGAAAAACCTACAGAAGATGGCAGGAATTTGCAAATGGAGAGGTTGACAAGTGGTCATATCATTTAAAATGGGTGATTGGGTATTTGTCAAGGTTGTGCATATTAGTAAGCCTAACTTAAACCAATACAAGAAATTCTTTGCTCTGTTTGAGGGATCTTATTGAATCATTAAATGATGATCTAATGCTTTTATGATGCTGGGAATGAAGAGAATCAAAGGCTCTTATAATGCTAGGAATTTAAAACCATTTAAGAGGCAGGAGTGGAGGTGGGAGTAGAAATTTCTTTTTTGTTTTCTCACAAGAAGAGTGATGAGGTGAAAATTTTCCACCTGATTATAAAAAATAGTGTGGTATATTATTGTATTTGTTATATATTTTTTGTTTTTCTTATAAATTTATGCATAAAATGTATATAACTTTAGGATTTATAGATGTAAGTAGAATGATAATTCTATCTATAGAATGATTGTAAATCTGCTTGAATTAATTATATATAAAACTAAATAAAATTTTGTTTCTATCTTTTAACTAAAGTATAATTATACTCTGGAATGTTAGTGGGGGAAGTACTCTCCATTATAAAGAAGAAAGGCAAAAAGAGAAGAGAAAAAATCATTTAAATTTTTTTAAAAGTGTCATAGCATCGGCCGGGACGCGAACCCGCAACCCGGGCAACTGCCTGCAAGTGCAAGGCAGTCGCGCTGACCTCTCGACCACCAATGCAAGACATCATTTAAATTTTGTAAATCAGATGAGTCTAATTACATATAAAAACAATTGATAATAATTTGATAAAAGATTACTACTAAAAGAAAGAAAAATCTATATATTTTGTGCATCCTGCTTCATTATGGATTTAAGCTAAATTTGGAACTAAAGTGTGAATGGAAATGCTATTAAAAGGGGAAGAAAGAAAGTTAGGATTTCTTTAATGAAAGAAAACAAAGGGACTCTCATGATGACATGTGGCTAGTACAGCCAACATTCCTTCTGGTAACTGCCTTCATCATGAACATCAAGATCCTAGTGCCTTTGTGATAATGTACACTATGCCCAAAGGAAACGCATGAAAGTTCAAACCAATAACTGAGGAAAACAAAATACTATGTTTATGGCTTTATAATATTGCCTCACTTTGGAACTGAATATGCAGTTGTAATTAAGAGTTGCTTTCCCTTTTTAAAGAACTGTTTTGGCACCCTCATTGTTCATGAACTCATGACTACAAACCATCATGGCAGACCATGTAAGATGAAGAATATTATTTATATGATTGGATAAATACTAAGAATCAATACATGCGATATACATTCATTCTAATAATTAATAATAAATAACATTATATTTTAAAATGAGTGAATTATATTTAGAACTATATAGCTAACACTGAAAGCATCAGTAAAGTTATTTAAACAGATCTTTTTTTTCTTTCTTTTATTTATAATTATTTTAACAACAATCATGTATAATTGTTTCAGACATTTTTTTTATTAGTGAAATGATTTTGTCTATTCTTAATCTCAGTCCAAAGGGCCTTGTACAATTGAATAATAATTCTAAGCAAGCATTTAAATAGTGGAAAATCTGATATTTAATTTAAATATCAGATGACTATATGTGATGAGGATATCTTTAGAGTGAGAGCGAGGATTTTATTCTTTAGAAAAGTTAATCATCAGGTCTCTAAGTCTTAATCAATGATTACGTTTCCTGTTCATCCTATTGTCATCTTTAGGTTTTGACCTCATAATGAGAGTGATAACTCATAATCACCAAGGACAACTTGTTTAGAAACTAATAGTTCTAATAAAAAAAGAAAGGTTATATTTGACAATTCACATATATTTCTTAGGAATGTTTTTAGTTTGTTTGTAATAAAATAGTCTATGTCCCAAGATTAGTTGGTGTGATTTGTTTAAGAAAGGAAGAGAGTGTAGGCCACTATATTTGATGATGTAATAGAATGGGTCATTTGCTTCCAAGTGTATAATTATATATAAAATATTAAAAAAAATCAAATGCTTGATTACTCAGCATTATCTGTCTAGTTTTGCATCAACACTGTTCATTAAGAATGGGTAAGTGTTCATGTATGTAAATAAATAATTTAGTTTGGCATACATGAAAGCTAATAAAAATAAATTAAGGCAACAACAACCTATAGGTGGTATAAAATAATGTAGTCATAGGTGGTTTGGTTCCAGGCATATTACTTGGTGGTGTCCTTCAGTTATCTTACATTCTAATACATATCCATTTGTATCATTGCAATATATATTACTTATGAAAGATAAAACAACTTTCTTAAAAAATAAATAGCACCCTACAAGTCTATTTTTCAGCAGTACCTCACAGAGGATTACTAAAGGAGAAAGCAGTACTCAACAACTTGATAATTTTAGGGTGATACAAGCCTGAGCAGTTTTCTATCCTTGTTTTATCTTTTAAGCTAATAATAGCTAGACACCCATTTACTGACCAATAATAGATGATAAGTTAGATTGGCTGTGTGGGTCTACTATTAGAAAGAAAATGTTTAACATCTTGAAAAATTTTTACTTGGCCCAGATTTGAAGCTGAAGTTGTATATGGTGTTAGGTAGATAAACACACATATATGTGTGTGTAATATAAAAGATGCTTTAATTTTTTTTTATAATAAATCTAGTGTACTTTTAATGCACCAATGTCCTACTCATAGTTATCAAAATTATAATACTTCTGCATTAACATGCAAAATCTTCATTACATTTTATTTGAATGTCATTGTCTCTTTTATCACGGTGTGTTTGTGCTTGTTAAATCATGTTTCTTTAATTCTCCTCTCTTTGTCATGTTTTTTTTTTCAAACCACATGTTCATTGTCTGAATACATCATGATAAAACAGTATCATAATGATCTCTCAATTCTATAACTTGGTTTAAATGCAGTCTGAATTAGCGTTAAATTTCATTTTTCAGGTTTTAATCAGACTTAGAATACTAATATATCCCACCCTTCATCTAATAATAACTTAAACTTTAACTACGTAGATCTTTCATACACCCTATGTATTTAATACATAAACTGTGCATTAGTTTCATACTGTGTAATTAATTTACCTATATTGTTATAGTCCTGGCCAAGATAGTTATTAATCAATGGAATTTCTAAACCTTATATATAGGTTTGACTTACTTTATATTCCTAGCTAATTAAGCATTTGACGCACTGCCTTAAGGCATTAGTGTAATCTTTGATTTTATTTATATTTATTTATGTTTCTTTCATACTTACATTAATTACCTATCATAATTTTCTTATGCAGCTCTTGAGACTATGTTATTGATCTAATACAACTTTTGATTTTTCAATATACATGGTTTGCATACCACATTTACATGTATTTATTAAAACTTTTTTATTGACATAATTTTATACTATCATTGATTACCTTAAGGTGTAAATAAAGTTTTAATTTTGAAAGTAAGTAGAATACTTTTTTCAGATAACTATTCTGTAGTTAATCCAGATAATCATATAATATTGATCAATAAATAGGTATCTATACCTATACTTTTAAATAGAAAAAAAAAGAGTGGAAACGACTCAAATCCTCACCAATTAACGTTAGCAAAACTTCACAGTTCTTACGTGAGTGAATGTTGGAGAGATCTTTATCTTGAAGTGGGCTTTTTAAGGACTGTTTAACATTTTGTCACTACATATAAAAAAATCTGTGCATTTTGACATAAAAACAATATTAATTTTGAAATAGAAAATTAAATCCATATATATATATTAATTTAAATGTCAATAATTGACATTTTAAAATGCTAAAGTCAATTTTTTTTTGAAAAAAAAAAAAAGAAAGAAATCTTAAAATTCAATGGAACAAAATAATAACTAAAATTTTGATTCTCTCTTGACTTTGAAAGTTTTGTAAATAGTCAAGATCATTATAAGTTTGAATGCTAATTAGAAATTATCAAAAAGTTAATAACTGCTTTAACTGTTATCTTAAAATTTAATAATCAATAATCTAAGGACCCAGGTTCGAATCCCATGCTAGTACTGTCACTAGTCAGGCTAGCAACACCTGAAGAAGATGGGAGAAAAATACCTCTCAAAACATTGTGCATATACTAACCTGTTTGATGTGATATTACTAATAGTTGTTTGCTGTGATATTACTAACAGTTGAATGGATTGGGAATATTTAAAGAAAATTAAACTTTTCTAAAGACATTGAACACCATATTAGATGATGGAAATAGTCCAATATAAAAATACAGATATTAAATTATGTATCCTCTAATCATATAAATAAAGACATCTAAGAATAGTAAATGTTCCCCAAATGCATTTCATGCTAAAGCAGCATTCATCAGTCGGTCTAAGTCACTACTCATATGTTCATTTTGAAAAAGAGTGGAAATTGAGTTGAATTAACTATTTCATGTGATTGTGTTAATAAACGATATATTCATCTTCACTTAAAGTTTAAAGTGCTTATCTGGATTTAAAATAATACAATAATTTCTAGCCTTAAAAGGAATAGCAACATCAATTAAGAGATATTTTTCTGTGGAAATGTCATGGTTATATGTGTGGTAAATTTGACACTATTGATAAATATAGCAAGCAGAAAGTAGTATATGAATTTGTAACTTCCATTTTATTACATAAACTCTAATCATATTTTCATCTGACAAAGGCAGATGCTGTCAATATACATTTCAGGCTAAGCCAGCATTCTTAGGCTCAGATCACAATCTCTCCCATAGCTAATTATACATGTCAGTATATTTTTATATAGAAAAAATAAATTAATTATTGCACTGGTTATGATTATATGCATATATCCCAAAAATTTATTAGTAATAACAATTAAGACATTTATCTGGAGAGAATGATGATACAGATATGAGTGAAGCCATTTTGGCACTTTCACAATGAATTATAAAAGTTTATAATATTCTTTACAAAGCATTTTACAAAGTAAAATGAGCAATAAATTGTTGAGGTAATTATGTGCAATACAAAGATATACGTTATATTGATAGATATAAGGGATTTCAACTCAGACTTTCAACACTATTTCATACTACTGATACACATGACTACATGTGTAGAAAAGATAAATAATCACCAATATACATATTTTGTGATGAACCAGCACTCATCAGTTGGTCCAGATTATCATCTGCCACACATATAATATATAATCAGTGCTCAGTCTATATTAAGATAGCAAATGTTTATACTTTAATGGACAGGCTTCAATCCACTCTGACATCCAACTCTTCATCCATCCACACCAGTGAAAATCTGATGATAGAATGCTCAAATCCCATGCTGATGCCAATATTGTTGTTATGCCCATCTTGACCTCAAGTCACTCTGACCCTCATGTATAGGACAGTATCCATTTAAATACATAGAAGAGAGAGGGGCAGAATATAAAAAGATAGATAACTTCTAGACATGCATTTATGAATTATAAGATATCTGCAAGATTACATTTTTTAACAAGAAATATGTACAGTATAAAAAGAACTGTAAGGATAAAAATATTGGATATGTTTGCATTTATTTAAATAAATTACTAAGTGAAGGTGATTGAAGATGAGGTCCTGTTAAGGATAGAAAATATTAGAGCATCAGTTTTTATCATGATATGATTGTGCCTGCAGATACCACAAATGTGATCAACAAAGTGTTAAGAAAGAATACAATATTTTTATAAAATATAAAATGGGGAATAAATGCAAATAACTATAAAGTAATTATTAGTATAAAGAACAAGTATAAAGTAATTATTATATGTGTAATGTTACACTATATAGTTTGTTAAATGGTAGATGTTAAATTCAAGAGCTAAGAGAATTGAGACTTAGGTCTGTTTTATCTAGTACTTAGATATCATATGATCTGAGCAAAGAATTGTTTGATTATTTATCACTGAGATAACTAAAGATTAAAAGAGTTAATTGAATACGTTATTGGGCATTCAACTGAGCAGATCTTAATTGGCTAGTCATCGAATAAATAGCTGGCAATTATTAATTATTTAATGATGAAAATAGGGTAAAGAATTGTGCCCCTGTATAATTAAAATTAAAAATCAGGCTTATGAAATGCTTTATTTGATATATGCCTTTATATGAAGCAGAATTTTGGACAATTGGAAAAAAGAGAGCAAAATTTTGAAGGCTTTCAAGATGTAGATTTGGTAAAGAATGAAAAGAATAAATTAAAATGATAAGACTAGTATAAAGTGTCAGTCAAAGTTTCTGAATTCTGTTTCTGGTTAATCATTGATTAATACATTAAATAAAATGAGAGAATTGAATTCTGGGAATATTATTCTGTAAAATTTTGTATCTACAACAATTATCATTTAGTGTTACTTGAATTTCTATTTTGTAGAACATTCTGTCAAATAACTGTATGATATTTCTGCCTATTCTTTATGAATTTTTATTTTTAAAACATTCTGTCAAATAACCATATGATATTTCTGCCTATTATTTATTATTGTTATTATATATATATATATATATTAATAAGAAAGTCAAGTCATACATTATTTCTGCCTATTATTTATTATTGTTATTATATATATATATATATATATATATATATATATATATATAGTAAGGAAGTCAAGTCATACATTACACAACTTCTATGAATAAGCTTGTACTATAAATGTAATATTATGAGCATGCTAATAGCTCATAACACACTTTTTTGATAAATGCCACAAGAGAAAGCATTTAAAATCTCTTATCTAGAATTATCCCTATTTCCAAACCAGTTTTGAGATGATGACTCTCCTCAGTGAGACACTAGGATATTCAGACACTAGATCCAAAATACCAACTCATATTCACCATTTATCTAATATTTAACTATTAAGTAGAAAATCTGAAATTTTCAGACATCTATATGTCTTCAAATTCAGCTATTTAACTTAAATACACTTATGGGATTAAACTAAATTCTGATACACCATATATTAATAGCATTAGCAACATAATATCACCAAAAGCCTCAAAAGCAAAACAATAATAGTAAGAAAATCAAGTCATATATCACATGATTTAATTTAATAAGCTTGTACTACAAATATAATAAAATGAGAGTACTAATAGCTCTAAACAAGCTTTTTTAATAAATGCTGAAAAATAAAGCATTTAAAATCTCTATCTAGAATTATTTCTATCCCCAAATTTTGAGCTAATGGTTCTCTTCAATGAAATACTAGGATATTCAAACACTAACACTATTAATATATGGTGTATCTGAATTTAGTTCAATCCCATATGGCTATTTAAGTTAGATAGATGGATTTGAAGATGAAGATATAGACGTCTGAAAATTTCAGATTTACTATTTTTAATAGTTAAGTATTAGATAATTGCTGCACTTAAGTTGTCATTTTTGATCTAGTGTCTAAATATTCTAGTGCCTCACTGAAGAGAGCCACCAGCTCGAAACTGGGTTGGGGATAGGGATAATTTTAGATAAGAGATTTTAAATGCTTTCTCTTCTGGTATTTATCAGTAAAGCTTATTTAAGCTTAAGTTAAATCATGTAAGTATGACTTGATTTTCTTACTATAGTTTTGTTTGTGAAACTTTGTGATGTTATATTGCTAACACTATTAATATATTGTAACGATCCGGAGAATATTACTTAACATAATCTGCACTACAGGGCGCCATCTAGGCATTTGAACCTAGAAAAATTTATAGAGTAGGCAGATACGTAAGTAAAAAAAAAAAAAAAATTTTTTTTTTTTTTTTTGCATCCGGTTGTTAGCCCATGTCACTAGCTCAGTGGAATAGCAGAGATTTAAAAAATAATATAAGAATATATATATAAGAGGAATAAAATAAGCCACTGCCAGTAATTAACATACAAACATTTATTTATGCACATATATATAAAAGATTTAAAATTATTTTAGTATTAGTTTTACATTTTAACATTATTTTTAACTTTACCTTAGATTTTAATTTACATTTTAATTTCTATTATATTATAAGTTTATATTTTAATTAAGTTCACACAGATGGGATTATAAAAGCTTGTTATAATATGTTGCTATAGATCGGTTACATAGATTTCAACGGTCAAAAACATTTCAAAATAAACATAAACGATCAAAATACAAAATTATTGATTACTGACAATTGCATAGGGAAATATAAGAAACCCTCTAGTATTCAGCATAAGATACTTGCATTGTCACCAATAACTTAAAAGACATCTGAATAAATACATTTTAGATACTCCCCGTACGGTATCATTATTTATCGAATGTCTATATATTTTGATCAAATATGAAAACCCGAAACACAATTCACCGTTAACCAATCCATGCAAGCGTCTATAAACAACTTAAATTTAATGCATTTTTATTTAGGGTCGAGTATGAATAGACTACGTAGATTTGCATTTGAAAATAAAATATTATATCCCTATTTAACCTTAGGCTAAAATTCGCAGTCAAACTGGCATCAATTCATCTGATACATCGATGTATTCAATGTAATACGGAATACGACAGCACCAAAAAGATTAAGAGAAGGCATTGACTCTCATCAGATAGGGATATTACATCTATCTAATGAGAAGAACAATAAAAAAAAACTCCATAGAAAGGAACTGCGTTCTCCGTCTTATAATTCCTTTCATAGGCAAACAGGTGAGTGCGGCATAAATATAAACGAGTCTGCCAGTAGTGAATCTCCGACTACATCTACTAACTACATCAATATATCCAATCCATTGACCCAATCTAACAACGACATAAATAACCTAAGATTACCCTCCCCTAATATAACTTTACAAATCTATACAGCCATTCACGCCCGATTTAAGTTTAACATTTATATAATTAATTTAACGAAAAACAAAAATCATGATAAAACTTAAAGAACAAAAAATAAATAAATAAATGGAAATGATTTTAAATATATATATAAAAGAAATACATCAAATAACATTATTAATAAATTAAGTTGGTCAGATAGGATAATATTGCAATCATTTAAATTTGGAAAGTTTTAATTTAATGTTCATTATTTATAAAGTTCTTACGGTTTAAAATGTTCATCTTTTACAGTTGCTTGCCATTTGAAATCCAGCATTAAATTTCCCGATGATCCTGTGGTCTGAAGGGATTGAACGTGCGTCTTTTTCAATCCCTTCTTCTTCACTTCCGCACTAACACATATCTGTCACATCGTAAATAATCATTAACTAACTAATAATTTCCAAACTTGTCCTTTTTATATTAATGTGAAGGATTGAATTTACATTATGTCACCGATGCGATGGTCCTTTCGCTGCGGTCCGATTCCATAGGGATTTCTTCTTATTTGCTAACAGTTTCTATTGTTTTCCTATCTGACCAATGTTTTTACATTTAAATGCCCAAGGCTGGTTTACATTTAACTAATTAACAATCATTTCCATTTCTGATTAATTAACCTGTTTTCCAAATCAAAAATATATTTAAAGATAAATTTAAAGATATAATTTTATCTCCAAATCTTTTTAAAATTTAGTTTTAACCCTTAAACCGCTAATTTTATCATTGGTTGTATCAGATAAAAATCAAATCTTTTAATTGGCCAACTCACAAACTGAAGACAAAGCCTATTGTTAAAACATATTCGCCTATAATATTAAATTCAACTCAGATACATTTATAAAAAGTATATAATTAATTTTTAAGGTTGTGAAGACAACGAAAGTTCTTTCAAAAATAAATTGCTATTTATTTATTCTAAGATAATCAATATCGGCAACATAAAAGTTATAATGTAAACAAAAAGATCGACTTTTACGTTATAGAAAAGTAAATATTTCTTTTTATTACAACTTCAATATTTGTACGAAAATCTTCAATATTTTTCGAAAATAATTTTGTTTTTTTATTATTCTCTCTGAAAATTATGTTTAATTTCCATAAATATTATTTAATAATAATTTAAATCGTATTCGAAATGAAAATCTCAGCGTTTTTCTTTATTTTCTTTGATCAGGCAGTTTCTTTGTTCTTTCCAGCCAATCAGAATGTCTTTTTCGGCTGAGAGCATGCTAAGAACCAATCACAAATAATGTTCCTTCTTTGTTTAGGTTTAAATGCGTTTTTTCTCTATTTTTTACTTCTAAAATAAATCGGAAGATGTCACCATCGTACAGAACTTTTAAAAACGAATTCAATACATATTTAACGAATTTTTTCGTATGAAACGAAACTGAGTTAGAGTGATTTCAGATGTCGACGAGGAGCCTCGTCAAAAACAGTCTTTTGGTTAATAAAGTTTTATTTTAATAATTTTTCATTATCTGTGCGATTTAACATATACGAGTTTAAGATGATATTTAATTTCAATTTTTAATTCTTAAAGAAAATTTTTAAATGCGAACTTTTTAATTTACTTTCATGTTTAATAAATAAAAAAAAAACAATGTAACGAACGTCTGTGCTCGTTACAATATGGAGTATTTGAATTTAGTTCAGTTTCATATGGTTATTTAAGTTAGATAGCTGGATTTGAAGACATATAGATGCCTGAAAATTTCAGATGTTCTATTTAATAGTTAAGTCTTAGATAAATGCTGTGTTTGAGTTGGTACTTTTGATCTAGTGTCTGAATATCCTAGTGCACCACTGAAGAGAGCCATCAGTTCAAAACCAGTTTGGGGATAGGGACAATTTTAGATAGAGATTTTGAATGCTTTCTCTTCCAGCATTTATCAGAGAAGCTTATTCAGAGCTATTAGCATACTCATTATATTATATACATATATGTATATGTATGAAAAGTTATTAAGTGTACATAGATAGTATCAACATCTTTTCTTTTTCATTTTTGTCCTTCATGAACAGTAGATGTTAAAAAACTGTTTGTATAAATAGGTGTTATATGCCATCAGTGACTCTGCAATTAATAGAAAAGCTTGAAGAAGACTAATATGAAGAGCATAATTTTGGAAGACATCTAAAGATGGTAGTGTGTGTAATGTAATGGTGATTAGAATGCAGTGGTGAACTCTAAAAAAATTGAAAGTATATATATTTATATTTTTTTAGGCAAGTTGAGAAAACAATCTGTAATAGTTATAGTTATTAGTAGTATAAATATTTTTTTATTGTAAAGAAGTGCAATGTTGTTTTCATTTGGAAGATGTAGTTGGTGGAGTGTGTAATATGTTGGAGAGCTATAATTTGACAGTGTTGAAGAGCTTCAGAAAGAAATGTTTTCTGTGGAAGAAGGTAAAAGGCAGTGTGCAAAATATCAAATAAACAAAACAATTAACTGCCTTATATTACATGTGAGTGTATTTGAATTTCACAGATTACTTATATAGTAATCACAAAGTTAATTATAATGTTTATTGCTGTTGTTATTGTTGTTGTTGTTGTTATTATTATTATTATTATTATTATTATTATTATTATTATTATTATTATTATTATTATTATTATTGTTTTGTTTTGAATTTTTACCTTATTGTCTCTTGAGATTGAAATGACCATACTCATTTGTGGCTTCTGTTGATGATGCTACTAGTTTGCTAGGATTTAAACCTTAACATCATTTCATAGTTTTCATGAAATGCATAATTTTATTTTCTATCTGGAGTAAATATTATTAAATTATTAAAAATATTTTTTTATGGATTAATGCAGAGATAAAGCAATTGGCTCAAGGTCTGAAGATTCCAGAATCATAAGTTAATTCTAAGATTATGGTGTCTGGTGACATCTAGTTTCATGACTGATGAACTATTTGATTACATTTTTTTGGCAATAAAAATTATAACATATATTGACAAAAGCCATAATAGGTTTTATGCATGTCAATCTTTGCTATAGAAACATAAACAAAGCATTGTCAAAGGCCAGAATCAAGGACTTATAAAATTTTAGTCTAATACTTTTCTTACTAACCTATTGGAATATAGCAATTAATCTAATAATTAATATTATCATCATGACTAAACCATCAATTCAACAATGTGTGACAGTATATACTTCCAATATTGTCAATCCTTTCCATTTGTAATGTTATCCATTGTTGACAATCTTGGTCATCCTCTTGCTCTTGATCTAGTCACTACACCAAACATAATATTCTTTTCAACTGTGCTAATCTATTTTGCCACATGTTTAAAATATTGTAATGTTTATCATTTTACCATTTCCACTACTTTTCATTTTGCATTACCTTCTTCAAAGCCTATCCACTAGTTTTCTTAGCAGTCCAAGGAATGACAAACAAATTTCTATCACACTTCATTTCAAAAGCACCAATTCTTGTTCTCTATTGCTTCTTCAATGTCCATACATCACATCTATATACTGCAATTAACAATATCAAAACTTTCAACAATATATACTTTAACCAAATGCTTATGCCTCTCTCTTTGTTTCCATATCGACTTTAATCTTATAAACGTCTTAGATTCGAGCAGTAATTGTGCATTTCTCTCTGTGTGACATTAGTAGGATAACACTAATTTAATAATATTAAACTAATTTTTGATGAATATTTTAAAAATCGATTTTTACATATGTTTTATTGCTAATTCATACGCTTCCTTTATTTTAAGAGGCAAAGCGTGTAAGAACACCTGATAACTGAGCGATTAGTAACTACCCATTAATTATGCAAAACTTCGATTATTTTTAGCTTTTATCTTTAAAAATAGAACCATTAATGATTGATGGTAAAAAGTAGCTATAATAGAAGAATTAAAAAAAAATCAATATCGTTTAATTTTCTGATATGTCTTCATTTACCTAAAAGAATTAATCTTCGAATTACACGGATCACTGATCACGTGACATTACAGAAAATAACACATAAAAAAAATCTACCTCATTCTTTACGAACCCTGAGATTTAATAAATTGTCTAGTCGTGGGAATTTTTTTTTTTATTTAAATAATCGTTAATGCGTTATTAACTAAAGCAAATCATACGACTTTAAATTAATCAGTTTTATTACATATTAATTCAGATTTTATCATGTGATTTACTTTTATAAATATTATCCATTTATCTTAATACATTTCATCTCCGTTTACTTATGTATATTGTTAAACGGGTAACGAAGAGATTAATAAGGCATATTGATCGAACTTTGTAAAGATTAAGTGAAAAATCAATCAATCTAGAATTGCATGTTATTTTTAAAATGGTCTGTAATTTTGTATAAAAATATCATTTTAAAAACGGTTAAAACTCATTATTATTATTATTATTATTATTATTTTATTATTATTATATTATATTATTATTATTATTATTATTATTATTATTATTATTATTATATATTATTATTATTATTATATAACACAAATCATTCTTCAATACAATAACTTTATTTTTTATTTTTTATAGACCTTAGATTATAAATCAATTCTTTCTTCTGCCTTTTTTCTTTGTATTATTCTTTCCAGCATATCTTCATAATTTCTTTACTTACACATGTGTCCAATTCAGCCATTTTTATGGTTGATGCAATATTACTAATTTTGCTCTTCAAACTTAATTTTTCACATTTTCATATCCACATCTCAAAAGTTTACTTTTTTTCTTTTTATAATCTTCCAAAACTATCTTAGATTCTAAAGCTAATCTAAGTATTAAAATACTCAACAAGCCTTTTTTCTTCAGTTATAACTTTAATAGATCATAAAATATCTTCTACTCGTTTGCCTGTTTATAATACTTATTTCACTCATAATTTTCATCATCTCATAAAACTGATTCTTTCATTAGACCAGTGGTGCCCAACCTTTAACTTGACCGAGCCAGATGAGAATTTAAAAAAATTTGAGGAGCCACAATTATATATTACATTTTCATATTACATTTATAAACATGGTACTTGGGTACTAAACCTGCAATGTAGGGAGATAGGTGGGGGGGATGGCCTATTCACATTGGTATCAATCCGCCGTTTCTAATATGGCCAAAATAACTGTACACGGATCTTTCTCGATGAAAACATCAATATATACAGCAAAATATATATGTGTACACGAATCTATCTCGATAAAAACAACTATTTACAGCACTAAACATCAATATATATATACAGCAAAATATATACGTGTACACGGATAAAAACAACTGTTTACAGCACTAAACATCGATATATACAGCAAAATATATACGTGTACATGGATCTATCTCGATAAAAACTATTTCCAGCACTAAACACAATATATATACAGCACCAAACCAAACGTCTACAAGGATCTTTCTCGATAAAAACAACAATATATACAAGAGCACTAAACACAATATATATATATAGCACCAAACCAAACGTGTACAGCAAAAAAAAAAAAGGTGTAATATGTTAAAAAGAAAAAAAAATGTAAATACATTTTATTTATTAAAAATTTGGTAACATACATATAAATTACAATTACAGGAAAAATATATTTTATTTAATGTGAAACCTGACACTGCATATCGTTATTGTTTGTATTGTAAAAATGTTTATTTTTTAGTGTGTGCATGTGCCATCAAGGAACATAAAATATTTTATCAATTTTTTTGAAGAGTGCAATTCGAGCCACATTAAACAGTTAAGCGAGCCACATGTGACTCGCGAGCTACGGGTTGGGCATCCCTGCATTAGACAAACCATGAAAATGTCTAAGGAACAGAGATAAATGAGAATGCAATATGTTATTTAAAAATTATGGTTTGATTCAAAGTAGTAGTTTTTGTGAAAGAAAGTCAATTTTAGAGTATTCATATTTTTTACAAAATTTTTGTTCCCAATAAGAAGCAAGCATTTTTTCTTAGGGGAGAGATGAGAGAAGGTTCAATTATTTGGCTTTTCCTGGAATGTAAAACAATCTAGTGCTGTCTCCTATATATAGCAAAACCACTTAAATATCTAAAAATATATAAAGTTACTCTAAAAATAATTTAGTTTACTTCTCCAATAATCGTAATAGTATATATAAGCGCTTTAAAGCACCTCGAAAGCGTTTAGCCTGGATTAACTCATTTTGATTGTTTGCTATTAACAGCTTCTTCAAACAGCATTCTTGTATATACTATAATGTTACTCTATAATTTTCTGTCCAACTGCTATTTTAAAATTATCATAAATTTTTATGGTCACTGTCTTAGAATTAAAATGTATTTATTTTAATTCCAAAGTTGTGTAAGCACTATTATACTGTCAAGAAAACTAAGATAATGAATTACCGTAATCTTTGTGATCATTATATTTTCACTATAACAATATCCACTTATCAGGATCTAAAATAAATATTAAAAAAATTAAGAGATAAAGATAATTTTTTAGTATTTTTAAATGTTTTTGCATTTGTTTGATATATTTGTATTTAATTCTTTTAATTTTTAGTGTTCCTTGAAAACGACTATATTTTAAAATAGTCGAACTGTTGGTGTACTTTTATTGTTATTACAGTCACATAAAAAACAAGTTTTTAAAAGAAGAAGTTTGGGATATTCATTTACGTATATTTATGACTCAGTCTATCTTTTATTTCTGTCCTTATTCATTTGTAAATCAATAGATAATGAAGATCCACTATGCTGGAAAGATTATAAAATTATAACTTCTTTACAGGTTTATAATGTAGCACTGCTTTTAACCAGGCCAATCGTATTTATAGACTAAGATAAATATATAGAAGAGTGAACTTATAAGTTATTTAGTATGTAAGTTTGTGTCATAGCATTAAGATAGGTATATAAAAGAGAGAACTTATAGGTTAGTTAGTATGCAAGTTTGTGAATTTAGATATACCACTTGAGTAATAATGCAATGAATGACTCTTTTTTTAATCATGTGGGTATTATTTGCAATAAATCACACATTCATTTAATATCAATGATGTTTGAGCTGAGCGCAATGATGGAAAGATGCAGGTTTATCAGAAATAACCTGATAAATAAAAGTGACTCATGCACTCAATTATTATACAAGTGATGTGTTTGAATTCACAAACTTGCATACTAATTGACTTATAAGTTTTCTATTTTATATATCTATTTTAGTGCTATGAATATGATCAGGAATGGTCGAAAGCAGTGCTAAGCTGTAAATCTCTAAAAGAGGTTATAATTTTATTATCTTTCCAGAATAGTGGACCTTCATTATTTACTGGAATAGTACTTATATAAAAAAATATTTTTTGGATTTTTTACTTAATAGTTATCCATTAGATAAAGTGCTGGGCTTGTCCTGGTATTTTTAATCTAATGCTTGAATATCCTTGCATCTCACTGAGGAAGCCAGTAGCAGAAACTGGTCTGGGATATTCTGTAAAGCTTGTTAAGAGCTTATTTGCAAGCTCTTTATATAACATTTGTAATACAAGCTTGTTAAATTAGGTCATGTGACATATGACTTGATGTCTTTGTGAAAATAATTTTATATTTATTAATAAAAATATTTTAAAAAATTAAGTTGTATTTGAAATAAAAAATATAAACTTTCAGAATAAATAAAAACATCTTTTGTATCAGTAAATAAAACAAAATATTTCTACTGCATTGTGCAGTGAGGGTATATTTCCCATATAGGTACAGAAATTAAATACTAAAATGTGTTTGGAAAAAAAATATTATTCCATGTTTTATCCAATAGTATTTAATCATTAAAAAACAGTCAACACTTAGACAATCCCAATATCAATAACAATCAACAATTTCTAACTGTTGTCAAGGCAATCTCTTTTTAACAATAAAGGTTGGGTTGTCAAGCGTTGGTGACCTAGTGGTTAGCTTAGCTGCCTTCCAAGCAGCTGGTTGAGGTTCGCTTCCCAGTCAATGCTTTGACATATGAAAAAAAATGGTGGAGTCCTGTCCTTACTAATTAGACACTAAAGATTGCAACTTGACTACAGAGATTAAAATTATTTATAGAAAGAAGTTTAAATAAACCTCTTTAAACAGGTAAATAAAACTTGTTCTGAATATAGACTAATAAATAGTCACTTATAACATTACAAACTGCAATTGTAAATTTCAAATGGGACCCAAAGTATTACTTAAATAATAAGTGTAATAATGTTCAAGGCTAAATGGGTTAGAAATTGTTGATTGTTATTGACTGATTGTTAATTGTGTTGAGTGGTTTTTAATGTTTACTTATAAACCTATTTAGCCTTGAGCATTATTACACTTATTATTTAAGTAATAATATTTAATATACCATGACTCTGCTAATATAAGGTTCTATTCTGACAAAATTTCAATTGTCTGCTAATCCATAAAATATTAAAAACTAGAAGGAAATAGATTCATTTTTTATTTAATTAACAGAAATGCACATAGAGAGCGTACCAATAGCTCAAACAAGCTCGTAATTAACAAGTGCGGTTATGAGAAATATTTAAAATCTCTATCCAGAACACTCTTATCTCCAGACCATGGTTTCGGGCTTATGGCCCACGTCAGTGGAGAGCTAGAATATTCAGACACTAGACCTAAAATATCAACTCAAAAAACCAGCACTTATTTCAAACGTATATTTAAGAAGAAACTCTGAATTTTTCGGACATGAAAATGTCTTTAAATCCAGCTATCTAACTTAAATAGCTATATGGGACTGAAGTATATTCAGATCTACCATATTCTAATAGGCTCAGCATAGCCAAAGCCTTAAAGGTAAAATTATAATAATTAAAAAAGCAAGTCATATATAACGTGACATTACTTTTAATGAGCTTGTAGTTACAAAAATGCACATAGAGAGCGTACCAATAGCTCAAACAAGCTCGTAATTAACAAGTGCGGTTATGAGAAATATTTAAAATCTCTATCCAGAACACTCTTATCTTATTTTTGTAACTACAAGCTCATTAAAAGTAATGTCACGTTATATATGACTTGCTTTTTTAATTATTATATTAATTAACAGAAATAATATGAAAGCATATGTTTGAGAGGTATACAATCTGATTCAGAGTGCTAGTCAATATCAACTTGCCCTGTCTCACTTCACTATCACCAATAAATAGATAATCAAAAAATTCAAATTCTGGTATCTATAACCAAAATATATTGATTTCCTTATCAAAATCAATTTAGAAGCTCTCTCTCTACTGGTCATTTCTCATCCCAGAGAATGACATATTCTAACATTGATCCTTTTGTTCTCTCTGTCATAAGTCTAAAGAATAATACATCATTCTATGATTTAGTGTCCTGCTCTTTTTACCTATAGAAATATCATTGAATCAATTACTAAACTGCAGACTTCCTCTATTTCTATTCTCTTGATAGCATAAAACAGGGACCCTTTCTCTTTATTTAGGATTACTATTTTTTTATGTTTATCCTTTGATTCCTAAGATGCCATTTTTGCTTCAATCCTACATCTAGGAAATTACAGTCTCTGTTTTACCATAAAATTTCCAAAATTAAAAAGAGAGACAGAGTGCTTGCACTTCCAGACATTATTAATGCCACCCTGAAGCCTGATCTCTCTTCAGACCCCATTATAAATAGATAATTTCATTTCTTTGTTTTTACTTTTGAATGCCTTTGTTATGTATTTACGAAATGTACTTTTTGTAATTTATACACTATTGTATTTGTTGTCTGTTCTTTGATGATAAACTTTAAAGTATCTAATTGAATTTCAAACTGTCTTTTTTAAGTTTGTAAAACAAATTTTTGTCTAATAATTTTTTTTTTTTAAACATGTACGTCTGACTAGTAAATAATTTTTAAAGTATGTATGCGCATTAATATTCAATGCAACATTTTGAGTAATATTGTTCTTCTCTTTATCAAGTGTTACTAGACTGATCAGTAAAAGTACTTGCATGGGTATTGAATCTGAATCTTTAAATTCATGAATATCAATTTAAGGGGGCACTCTAACCAACTAGTCAATTCTGTCAAATATTAGATGATGGAAATACTCCAACGTATAATTACTATTAAATGCATTCATTGCTTCTTAAATTTTGACGTTTGTCTATTTTAACGGACAACTATATATAGCTCATTTATTACAATCATTTTATTTGTTTACACAGAGACAAAACTTTTTATACATTAGCGCCACTCAGTGCAAGCCAGAGTAATCAATGGCTGCATCCATTGATTACTTTGTCTTGCATTGAGTAGCGCTACAGTATGAAAGTTTTGCATTTGGGCAAACAGATTGTGTAAGCATAGAGAATGATGATCATGTGATGTTTAGTGGTTTAATTGCATTTGTTATTGATTATTTTTTCCTTATTTTTATGTTATAGCCCATTTGGCCATAGAACGGAAATTCACCATAGATCACATACTAAAAAGGCCATTATTTTTTTATATATTTAAATCTATTTTGTTTAAATTCAAGTGTAGTAAATATACTTAAGTTAGATGTAATTAGAGGTGATTTGAACCCAGACTTTCAAATTTCCTTCAGCCATCATCTTATACTAACGATACACACGAACCTGCTACCATCAGATTTTCAATGATATGAATTGATGAAGAGTTGGAGAATGAAGAAGATTGAAGCCTGCCCTTTAAAAGTTTGTTGATTTGCTATCTTAATGTAACCTGAGTACTAATTATATATATGTGTGTGTGAGAGATGATGATATGGACCAGCTGATGAGTGCTAGTTCAGCACAAAATACACATATTGAAGATCATTTATCTGTTTCGCAGGTATGCGGTCATGTGTATCCGTTGTAGACGACAGTATGGACGACTGAAGACAGTTAGGTTCAAATCGCCTCTAATTATACCTTTTTAAAAAAAAATAATTTTTTTTTACATAAGTATTTATTAATAAAACACTTAAATTAAAAAAGCATATATATATATATTTCATATTTAAATTAAAATTCCATTTTATTTCTCATGTTTATTTACGCATCTCTGCAGAACTAACATTTTTGAATATTTTAAATATCTAAATGAAGGTTTGTGAACTGGCATTAAATGGAAAACAGATAACAATAAATGCTTAGAATTTTTTAGTAAATCATTTGTTATATATATGCTTATGTTTAGTTATGTGAAAAATGTTAAATTAAATTGTTGTTATAGGCATTAAATAGGTTACAGTTACAGAAGAATTGAAAAACAATATTTTACATTTTAAAATATTTTTATATGATTGTTTTCTTGAAACATTGCGTATATATATATGCACAGATATAGATTTTCTCAAAATATGAAAATAAAGATTGATTATGATGAGTTAGAAGAAGTTAACTGCTACAAATACCTTAGTCAGATTATTAATGCAGATGGAAACATAATGGATAAAATTAATCATAGAATTAAACTTGGTTGGAGTGCTTTTGGTAGAAATAACTTGATACTAAAAGGTAATATGCCTATGTGTTCGAAAATGAAGGTTTTTAATAAATGTGTTTCACCAGTTCTTACTTATGGATCTGAGACTTAGATACTTAACAGAGGAGCAATAAAGAGACTTCAAACCCCTCAAATAAGTATGAAGAGATGCATGTTGGGAGTAACAAGAAGAGACACAATATATGGGTAAGAGAACAAACAGGTGTTACTGATCCATTGAAAAAATTAAAATACTGAAGTAGAGGTAGGCTGGACATATTGCTAGAAGAAATGATAATAGATGAACAATTGAAATATTATACTGGATTCCAAGAGATTGTAAAAGACCCAGAAAGAGACCACATCTGAGATGAATGGATGAAATAAGAAAGTGTGCAGGGATGATGTGGAGAAGAGAAGCTGAAAATCAGAGAAGATGGAAAGACTTTCATCCTACAGTGTATTGATAATGATTGATGATGATGATATAGAAAGAAACAGAAAGATAGAGAACCAAATAAATGCATACATATATATATATATAGAGAGAGAGCTTATCAAAAGCCCACACCGATTATTGTAATTTGAAAGGTGATGATTTTGCTTTGTATGTTATAATACCATAATATTAGAACATCATTATCAACATCATTTTTAACCACTATAGATACTTTACAAGATGAAGGACGCTCTACATTTAGTCTAGATTTGCTGATCTACAATATTTCCCTTCTCCCATATTATGCTAGTAAACTTCCACATTTTATCCATCCATTTTAAACGTAGTCTTTATCTAGCTCTTTTACAATCTTTTGAAATCCAATTCTTCATTTATTCTCATCTCTCCTAAAAGTATGTTCAGTTCAGTTCCATTTCAGCTTCTTAATTCGTTCAAGTAATGTCTACGATATCTATTTGATTTCTCAACTGTATATTTCGATTTTGATTTCTTATTGTTATTCCTAATAAACGTTATAATAAAGACAGTACAAACAGATATTAAGATAATTTTATTTCTAAGAAATTTTTTTTGAGTGCCATATTCTTGGAATATATTATTTTTCTGATGACAAGTCCAGTTGAGAAAATCTTTAAAGTCGCACTCTAATCTAAAACCATTCTTTGGGTAATCAAAAATGCACTAACTTTAATTATTCAACCAAATATAATACAATATTGTGTGTGCATATATATCATCACCACCATCATCAACCATTATCAATCCACTGCAGGATAAAGGTCTCTCTGAGTTCAATCCATCTTCTCTGATCTTTACTTCTCTTCTCCACAGCACACCTGCACACTTTCTTATTTCATCTATCCATCTCACATGTGGTCTCTTTCTGTGACTTTTACAATCTCTTGGAATCCAGTTTAAGATTTCAATTGTCCATCTATTATCATATCTTTTAGCAATATGTCCATCTCAACTCCACTTCAGTTTTTTAATTTTTTCAGTGAAGTCAGTAACACCTGTTTGTTCTCTTACCCATATATTGCATTTTTGATCTCCTCTTGTTACTCCTAACATGCATCTCTCCATACTTCTTTGAGTGGTCTGAAGCCTCTGTATTTCTCTTTTATTAAGTCTCCAAGTCTCAGATCCATAAGTAAGAATTGGCAAAACACATGTATTAAAACCTTCCTTTTCAAACATATAGGCATATTTCCTTTTAGTATCAAGATATTAAAATATATAGGTGTAAATATCTTTTTTGCAGAACATGCAGTGATTTGTAGTGGGGAGTTCTGCTTTGACAGTGATTTTGTTTTGCATGTGGAAAATGATTTGAAGAAAAGAAAAATTAAGGACTCATTTTATAAATAGTACAGATAATGTGTTGAATAAACAGTGTAATTGTGTTAGTGTTCACAGTTTATGGAAAGTTGGTCATTCACATGGCAACGTTACTGCTGTGTGACTTTAACAAGATTTAAATATTAATGTTGTATTGCTACTCAAGATGGCAGAAGAAGCTGTAAGCTAGCTATAGCAAAGAAATTATTTTTTAAATTTTATGTAGGCATTTTTAATTTTCTAGTGTATTTTTTTTATATATTAAAATACAGATTTTAATTAGCTGCAAATATAAATGCCATATTATCTAGGTTTATCCATATATAAATCATAGTAGTATTATCAATGTTTCTGAAAAGACACCCTAGCCATTAACTGGGTAATGAATGATTTTATTACAAAAATAAAAAAAACAACATTTTATAAGCACTTTAAGCATTGATGTATAGAAAGATTAAAGCTTTAAGTAATAATAAAAATAAAATATGAATGGGTGGAATGTAATTTTTTTCCAAATGATCAAATAGTGTACACATGTCATCATGTTTATTAATACAATCTGATCTTTTAAAGATCTCAATGGCTTTTCTGATTTTTCTCTGATGAACAGTATCATATTTAAATAGAATCCTAATGTTTATTAAATGTACATTATGACACAGTAATCATAGCATGACATAGAATATTGTTGATGATGAGTGTTTCTTAATTGCATTATTATGTTAATATAATACTAAATCATCCACACACTTTATTACTGTTGTATATACAATGCTTTATTTACCACTCTCTTTTACAGTTTCGATTACCCCAGCAATCTTCTTCAGAACTTTTATATCTCCTAACTTCAACTACTAAATTCAAATTTTTAGTCTTGCATTGGTGGTCAAGAGGTCAGCGTGACTGGCTTGCACTTGCAGGCAGTTGCCCGGGTTGCGGGTTCGCATCCCGGCCGATGCGATGACACTTAAAAAAAAAATTCAAATTTTTATGTCCATCTCTCCTAGAACTGATATGATGATTTGCTCATATCTACATAAAAGACTTTATAAACTCCATGTGGGACTTCATAAACTTCATGGGTTTCAAGAGAAATGGAATCCTTAGGCCGAATAGATTGTTATCAATTTTTTGATTAGAGATATATGTTATTTTTATGTTGTGTATATTAGGTAGTATAAATGATTAAAATGAGATTTGTTATTGGAAAGCAATATGTAAACAGGAGTTCATAATGTTTTACAAGCTTTAAGATTGACCTAACTACTAGAATTGATTACTTTAATTCATTTTATAATGAATATTTAATTTTCTGAATGAGCTCTTTTAAATAAATTTACTTATTAAGATTCATTTTTATGGTACCTCAAAAATGTTTTAGTTTACTTCTAATCAAGATGGATCTTATGGTACAGTTTAGTACAACATTTTCTGGGTCAAGTGATCATTAAAAATTTTTTTCCACTCACAATCATGCTGACACATTTTTCTTCAGGTAATCAATTCCATCCAGTTCTCTATTATAATGTCTCAATAGGCATATAGCTATTATTACCTGACAGTGGAAGTCTCATGTTAATTTCAATTAATTAGATAAGATTCATAAAAGTGAAGTAATATCATTTTTTCTGAAAGGCATGAAGTATCAAACTCCTGTTGGTAAAGAGCCTATAGTGTTGTGTTTTCTGGTGATTACAATATAAACACAAACCCATATAAATATGTTTATTATTTATTAAACGAATATAAAAATGCATATTTACTCTAAATATGTTTTATCTTTGCCTGATACTGTTGGCTTGGCATAATGTTAGTTGTTATGTAACTACGGAAGAAAGGGATTTCAGGTGTTCTTATAAGTTAACCTGCCATTTTCTGCTACATTATAACAGATTACCTTATGAATAGATATAGTGACAGCTATAGCTGTAGTATGACAATTTGCCTTATGTCTGATTTAGGTTTTAGCAGCTTCCAGTCTTAACCATAGACTTGTCTCACTGTATTATATGGACACTTAGCCTACTGTCATTTAGCTTTGGTAGTTGCTGCATCACCTTCTTCAAATGGATTGAGCATTTATGGCTATATTCACATCCATAAACAGAATAATTGCATCCTGAGAGCATCACCACCTATTAGTTTTCTTTTATTTCTAACTAATTTGTAGTGAAGTGGATCATGATTCTGCTAGTGATTCTGGAATTAAAGTCTTCAGATTAATTTCTGTTCTGTTACTTCTGGTGTTCATTAAACATATATAAACTTCCAGGTAATGAATCCATTAACTTACTTTCTAATATAAAAGTAGAAAACAAAAGTTAAGAATTATAAAGCAAGCATGATTCCACAAAATGGTCATGCATGATTTAGCACAATGAAAATTGGCTAACTTTGTGGGTGAAATATTCTTTGATTTTCAGCAGAATAAATGGTACTTTTTCATTACACTGGACAAGCCACTAGGTATACAGCAGAACCACCACGAAGCCTGTAAGTGATAAATTTCTATTCAAAAATGGCTGAAATGGATGGATAATTAAAATGCAAGAATCACTGAAATCGATAGAAAATGAACATGCAAAAATCATTGAAATTGATGGAAAATTTTAATTTTCCATTAATTTCAGCAATTTCAGCCATTTTTGGATAGAAATTTATCACTTACAGGCTTCTTGGTGGTTGTGCAGTGTCACATAGTGGCTTGTCCAGTGCAATGAAAAATACTGAATAAATTAAAAAAAAAAACTCAGTTTGGTTAAGTGAATGAACTATTTTTTCCAACCTATCAAATGGCTAAACAAATGAAAAGTGAATTTAAAAAAATGTTTGTAATTATATACAAATAAAAAAAGATATATAATATGAAAGAATAAATTGCAATAGTAGAAAAATATATATTATTTGATATAAGAATAGGCATTTTAAATACTAGGGAAAGAAATTAAAACTAAACAAGAATTTAGACTGTTTCACAAAAATCATAAAAACATATGAGCATGCCCTGTACAGAATGATGTTACTAGATGGAGCATATTGTTATTTGGTGTAAAAATAGGAGCATACTGAAAAAGGAAAACAAAAACAGGGAAAGAATTTGAACTGTCAGTGGAGATCTGAAAAAAAACCTAGCAGGCCTTTTCAAACAATCTTTATGAGAGAAGATGATAATAACAATTTAAATTCAAATTATTTCAGAAGTAGATAGTAAAAATCAAAAATAATTGGTGTTAGTTGTTGACCTCAATGATTAGCAAAAATATATTAATGATTTTGAAGGATTATATGTTTTCAGTATGACAAATCTTATTTCTAAAAGCATTGATTTTTATTCTTAATGTATTATTTATATGTTAATAAATTACATAAATTATGACCATAATACAAATGGTAACTGGGCCAAAGAATACATCCTGAAATTTATGTTAATTATATATGTATAAATAGTGAATAATTATGTCTATATATAAAATTAGAGATTGTGAAGTACTATATAATATTAAATCTTCCATGCACTTTACTACTGTTACACAATGCTTTATTTACCACCCTCTTTTACAGTTTGCCCCAGCAATCTTCTTCATAACTTTTATATCTCCTAACTTTATTAAGTTAGGAGATATAAAAGTTCTGAAGATTTATGGGGCAATTGAAACTGTAAAACAATTTCAAAATGACTTAAAATGTGGCCCACGAACACTGTGGATAATATCATTTCAATTTTTCAAATTCATTTTTTCATATTAATAGGAAAGCTATTCCTATTGAAATGTAAAGGGAGAAAATGCAAATCTAAAAAATGTCATTTCTGTAAAACTAATTTAAAAATCGATTACAAGGTTTTTGTTTGTGGTTTTAAAAAGCTATTTTATGTAAATAAACCAAAGGGAAATTTAATTTTTCATTCATTTCTTTTTCCTTTCTATTTTAATTATCTGTAAATGCCCCTAAAGGTTTTTTCTCAAATTAAATGAAAGTGCTTGTTTAAAAAATATATCATTTATTTCAGTGGTGCACAATGGTTTTACACTTACATCACCCATACCCAGATTGAAATTTTATGTGATCCATTACATGTGGTCACCACCCTATTAAATGCATATAAGGATAGTAATAATAAAAATAATTTTACCTCATAAATCTTTATTGTTAAAAGGAGGTTGCCTTGACAACAGTTTGAGATTGTTGATATTGGGCTTGTTTAAGTATTGGCTGGTTTTAATGATATATATATATATCAGAACATACAATTTGATATAATATCTTTGAAAAAACTGCATATTAATAAAAAATGTATAATGATATTTGGTTCTTAATAAATCTATTGATTTTTAGCAATTACAACATTTTAGCCTGTTTTAGAAAATGGGTACATTGAAAAACATAGTAACATGTATCAATGCTAGGAGGATACTAGCATAAAGAACGAACTCTGAGAGTGAACAAGAAAAATGACAGCAATGTAAGCAAAGTACTGCTATGACATGCTGTTTATAGAAAAATTGGAATATAAAGGAAGACGTGTTTAAGCACAAAAGTTCATACAGACAATAATGAGCTGAACAGTTTTCATGTATTTTTAATACTGTTTAGGTTTTTGTCTTTTTAAAATAAAATGCATTATCCAATATGAGAACTTCTCAAAATTTTCATGATCCCCCAACAATTTTTATGTGACCCATTGAGGAGTTGTGACTCACAGGTTGCACACTGCTGATCTACTGCATATGACTCAAAACTTACAGAATAGATTTGAATAACGTTTGAAATGTGGCCAATGAACACAGTCAGATGGGACAATCCTAAAATATAATATTGTTGTATTGTCATCAAAACCTAATTAGTATACAAAGTTTAAAGAAAATTCATTCACTAGGTTACAGATCAGTTACAAGATTTGATCCAAAGAAAAAGGCTTACATTAGATTAAAGTATTTTTAAAAAGAGATCCATTTGTAAAATGTTCTTTTGTTTTACTGTAGAATGAAATATTTAAAAAAAAGGAAAATAAAGAAGACATGGGTTATTTGAAATGTGAAGTTTTGATTACCAATCAGACAATGCTGATAAATAAATAATATGGTCTGAATAACTACAGCAATTAAAAGCTATGAGTTTGATGCACTTTACTAACAGGTGCCGTTGGTAGGTATCCAACTTAAGACAGAGGGGTCCCAGGATTGATTTTGGTGCTCAGAGGTCCCAGGGTTGATTTTGGTGCTCAGAGGTCCGGGGATTGATTTTGGTGCTCACAGTTTTGGTATTCAAACTTTTTATGAACTCCCAAACAATAACGTTATTAGCTCTTATCCTGTGTAGTTTGGTACAGTTGATAGAGTATCCAATTTGGGATCAAGGGATAACAGGATAGATTCTGACAGTCACAAGTCTGGTTCTCAAACTTCTTATGTATTCCCCAATCAATAATGCCATATGCCTTTTTTATTAAGTTATAATAATATCCTTTTTATGATAAATGATTTTGAAAAATTGGAATGATTTAGGGGTAGACTCAAATACTAAAAAATAAAAAATGATTTATATATAAAATATTTTCTTAAAAAAATGCTTTTATTGAATTAAGCCAGAGTTTCCCCCATAAACAATTTTTATTTTTATATGTAACTTTAAATAAAATCATGGGTCTTTTATAAATTGATCAATTCAATCAGCATTTCTTATATAATCAGTCAATTATATAAAAGAAATAGTGATGGAATTAATTAATTTATGGCTGCCCCATGCTTTGATTAGGTAAAAAATAGTATTTAAATTAAATAATTTATTTAAAGTTACATATAACAATCAAAATTATGGTTCAGTAATATTTAATCATGAAATTGTATGTGGACATAGACACATATTCAATACATAAAATGTTAAATTGGTATGCAGTAGAGTAAGTTGTGATTAAAAACTAATTCTACTAGCAACGATATTGTTATTAACAGAAGATTAACATCCAATTAAATATTCATTGGAATATTTTAAAATTTGAATACTAATGAAACAAACCTGATAAACAAATAATGCAATCCGATATTAATTTATATAAAATAAAAGTTACAAGTTTGATTTCATTGTACCAAAAATGCATTAGGTTATTATAATATCTGTAATTAAATGAAAGTATACATATACGAATATATATCACATGAAATTCGCTGATTAAAATTAACCCCAATAGAATATCAGCAATTATTGCCTTGGCAACAGATAGCTGTTATTCTATTGGTTAATTGTAAGTCTTGGTTAGGGTAATATAATTTATATATAATAATCAATTAGCTGTATACATTTACGATTTAAAATATACATACCTATACAAAATGTTATTAGATTTAATAATGACGAAGGACTACCTTAATTACTATATATATATCGAGAGATATAGAAATTTTAATTACTATCATAAAAAGTAAATTCTGATTTAAGCAGTTATCTTTCTTACTAGCCTGGAGGATTCTAAAATCTCTTTTATCGGGTAAATTCGAATGCTTTAAAATAAATAAATAAATGAATTTTAAGCAAAAATAAATATTTAATGATTAAAAAAAACCGCTTGAAAGATTTTCTCATTTTATTCACAGGTAAAAATTTGCTTCAAATGAATAATCCAATGAACTATTTTGCTTCTATCATTTTTAATCCCTATAAAGAACATTTTTTAGCCAAAGAAATTATTGCTTTACACAATTTTAATACTGTGATATCACAAGTCAAATTAATATTTTATTTTTTAAATATTAGCTAATAAATATACGAATATATATGTTTAAGCATACGTGTGTAATGTTTTTTTTTTTTTAAAAAAAAAACGTATATTGGTGATTATTTATCTTTTCAACATGTGTATGATCATGTGGGTCAGCAATATGAGATGGCATGGAGAGCTGAGGGTCGTGTGAAAGTCTGAGTTCGAATCCCTTATATATTACATTATATATGTGCAGGGTGTGTAAGCCTGTAACAGTGTATTAATTTAAAAAAAATAAAAGTATTTAAAATATATATTAAAATTTAAATTGCAACTTTAGTGTACATCTTAAAAAGTGGTAACAAAAGTCTACACATATATAATATGGTTGTTATAATGTCAAATTATAATGAATTTTAATTTTTTTTCGATGTTTTTAAATTTTTTCTCAGTATACATTACTTCAACTGTCTATAATCCTTCTCAGTATTAGTATTTTAATGTTTAATTTTCTGATGCAAACATTACATTTTTTAAATACATATTTATAATTTTGAAATTATCAAAAATGTGGATGAAATTAACCGTAGATACATGTAGTAACTATTTGCAAACAAATATGGTCATTCCAACTTCAAAATAAAAAACTAAAAAAAAAAAAGGTCTGAAACTGCTTTATAAATGAGTTTTGCAATGATTATGCAAACCGATCTGTGAACCACAAATATAACCACATATAGAATATGATGGTTTATTTTTCTGTTTTTTTGATATTCTGCCATGCTGCCTTTGAATTTATTCAGCAGAAAACTTTTTCTTTCTGAAAAACTTCAATACTGTGACTAATTTATACATATTATATCATAGCTAAAGATGAATTTCCACCTTCAATGTTAAAATGTGGTTGCCTTGACAACAGATTGAGATTGATGATTGACATTGAAATATTGGTATTGTTTAAGTGTTGACTGCTTTCATGTATTATATTTATAAACCTATCTATCCCGAAGCATTATTAACATTATTATTTAAAAAATATATAGTTGGAGTATAGATTGAAAATTATGATTGTAGTTTGAAAGTTGCACTGGACTATTAGTTAGTCTGCTTTTAGAATGGTTTATATTTACT
Source organism: Epiperipatus broadwayi (assembly GCA_028023455.1). Classification (NCBI taxonomy): domain Eukaryota; kingdom Metazoa; phylum Onychophora; class Udeonychophora; order Euonychophora; family Peripatidae; genus Epiperipatus; species Epiperipatus broadwayi. Next base: position 777,805 of record JAQFVV010006249.1, read on the forward strand.
TGTTTTATGAGGTTTATTTAAAATTTTTTGAATCAATAATTTCATTCTCTGTATTAAACCATTAAACATTATACAATCACCATTACCTACACTTCACAAGTTGTTAGAATAGGAGCAAAACTCTTCATAAAGTATTGCCACCTAGTGCAGGCCAGAGTAACCAAAGGATGAAAGAAAGTTTGTGCAAAAATTAGTGTCCAATCATCCAATATCCCAAACTAGTTTCTAGCTTATGACTTTCATCATTGAAAAGCCTTGAATATGAGAGCACTTCACCTAGATTTTAGTATGTAATGCAACCCTTTATCAGTCACCTTCTGCCTTCTTAGTTAACTATAAAGCTATAAATCCAAAATGGGAAGACAATAATGTTTTCAATCCAAGCTCATTCACTTATGTAGCCATGTAAACCTGGGACTATACAAGGGAATGATTTTGGATTGAAAACTTCATTGTGTTTTCATTGTGGAGTCACAGCTTTATAATAAACTAAACCATGGCTGCTAGAGTTGCATTAGATCCTAAGATCTAAAAGCAGTGCTCTCAGATCAGAAGCTCCTCACTGATGAAAGCCACAAACTAGAAACTAGTCTGGGGATATTGGATAGGTAGACACTAGATGGGATTTTATAAACAAACCTTCTTGCATTTAATTAATTACTCTGGTTTGTATACTGGATGGAGAGTTTTGCCTCTGTTTATTCTCTGTAGTCAAATTGTAAACAGTAGGGTCTATATAAACCTATTAGATAATAGATGCAGATTGCAGAGATGGAAATACATTAAAATAATAATTGACAACAGTAAAATATCCAGAAGTAATCTTTCTATTTAAGAGAGATTGGTAACTGAGGATTAATTTGAAATTGAATTTATACAAAGAAATGAAACATGCTTTTGGAATCATTATACTTAACTTAATCTACAGTGCTAAGATTATTTTGATCATCATCACAAAAGTGTTGATTGTATTTAGTGGTTATAATATGTCACTAAACATCACATGATCACCATTCTTTATGTTTACCCAAGCTGTTTACACAGAGATAAAAGTCACTATACAGTAGCACCACTCAGTGGAAGCCAGAGTAATCAATGGATACAGGAAAATTTGTGCATAAAATTCCTATCTATTGAATATATTTGATTTTATTAATTATTTCTTATTTGAATTTGTATTTAACTCCCTTTTCTCAAACTGTTACAATATATTGCTTTTTAGCGCATTACTCTTGAAATTAAATAAAAGCATATTTATGCATGACATTAAAAATTAAATGTTAGGGTAAGATATAGTTGGCTGATTTTTTAAATTTATGATCATTATATAATAAGATATTTATTTATATAGCGCTATGTATATTAATAAATTGTAATTGTAAATTAGCAATCAGGCTAATGCACATGCGCTTCACAGATTTTAAACTATATGTAAGTGAATATTCTCATTCTCAAACACAAGATAAAGTCTTTATGAAAAGATAGAATGAATCATCTATCTTTTCAACCCATAGTGCTATATAAATAAATACCTTATTATATATATATGTTTAACTTCAACTAAGAATGATGTATAGTAAATTTTAAATAATTTTGCAAGTGTCATTTATTCAAGCATAATAAAGTAATTTAAAATGACTGCTTAATATTTTCATGCTCTTATCTCCAAACACTTAAGATTGGCACATACTTAAACATTTGGGTTGAAAAGATAGATGGATTCATTCTATCTTTTCATAAAGACTTTATCTTATGTCTGAGAATGAGAGAATTCATTTACGTACAGTTTAAATCTGTAAAGTGCATTAGCCTGATTGCTAATTTACAATTATGATCATTATATAAAGAGCTACCTCTTAGCAAAAAAATGTAAGTTTAGATATTTTTATGTAAAAGGTTTCTTGCCTATCATGAAAATAAATGTGATCTAGAAAAGATAGCATAAAATGGTCTGCCTATCACAATTTGATTGTGTTACTGTGTCTGACAGTTAACTCATCAATAAGTATAAATAACTGACAAACCAGTAATAGTATTGATGGTAAGATAGATAGTAGTGATGGTGCAAAACTATTTTAGTATTTTTTAGATATAGGTACACAAAATGCGCAAACTCTATTTAATGTTATTTCTTAAAATAAGATGAGAGCTTCAATTGTAGCTATGAAGGGGTAAGGATTTCATATTGATATGTTTTTTATGCAACTTATGCCCTGCATGAATTAGTTCATTAGTAAAGATTCAATAAATAAACATCATTAGATCTCATTTAACTGTCATTTCAAGTATTTGAATATTACATAACCTCCTGAATGGAGAACTATTTTATTACTTAATTAAACGTCAAAGAAAGGAATTTTAACTGATTAGATAGATAGCTGTTTTTTGGAAGGACCGATAAACTAGTAAAAGTAATACATAGCATTGCTTTGCTTTCAATTTGGAATCATCTATTTTTGTAATTTCTTGATGTGTCAATAAAAGCTTATGATATTAAAACATTATTTGTATAATGATATCCATTTTATCAGACCTTAGATTACAGCAATAAATTCACAGAGTTCAAAAATCTTTGATTTGTTGTTGGATTCTATTATTTTGTTAATATCAGAAAAAGTCTAATTTTTTTGGAGAATTTGACATTCATATTGGTAGAAACAATAAACATTAGTTCAAAATTGTTGTAAATACCAATAGTGCTTCTGTCAACAAAATACTTTGTTGCTGTTCTGTGGAGTTTAGGGCAGTAATAAATTGACAGATTCTCAGATTAATTTCAGTTCTGGGAATTCCAACATTTCTTATAAATTCAAGTCATAAAAGCCATTTAATTATTTATTTTATTTTAGTTTGCTGCCATAGAATTTTACAGTAAGTGGAATTAATATCATTGAATACTTTGTTTAGAATTAAAAAAATATTTATAAAGGAAAAAAATTGGAATGCTTTAAAATGTACAAACTATTGGATCTAAGGTTTAAATGACAATAGGTTTTTGTTCCAGACATATTCTTTTGCCCTATAGTATTTTTGTCTCTTTGCACTAGATATAAGCCCTGCTTTGAGGATATGCACCACAGTTTTAAAAGCTCTGGATCTAATATTTTTATTATTTTTAACCCTTTATTTGTTTTAATGTTGCAGTGTAAAACTTTTAATCTATTCAAGAAAGGGTTATCACTTTATATAATTTGTACATATATTTTCTTAAAGAGATATCAGCTTCAGTTATCACATGAGATACATCTTTATTATGACTGCCACACTAAATAAAACAAAATGAAAAGTTCCTCTGCACATATATGCATTGCAGAACATTTTTTTCAGCAGCTGACTGGAAACCCTTAGAAATCCACACAAGTATATAACAACTTCACAACTCATTCACATTGTAATGGCTGTTGTATTTGCATGGATTGTTGAAATGTTCTAAGGCAGTTGAAGAAGGAAGTTATATTAAAATGCATGTATACTGTAAAGTTATTGGTCAGTTTTTTATATAATATCATAGTCATAGCAACATTATGATTGGAGCTGACATTCTTTAAAAAAATATTTACCTTTAATTTAAAGTGTTAAACTATTTATTACACTTTATGTTACAGTAATAAATTAAAAAACTGAAATGATTCTGGGCTGGATATATTGCTAAAAGAGATGATACTCGATTAAAATCTTAAATCGGATTCAAAGGGATTGTGAAAGACCTAGAAATAGTCCATGTATAGGATGGTGAATGGCATAAGAAAGTTTTTTGATGCAAAATGGAGAAGAGAGGTTATTAATTTAGGAAGCTTACATCTGGAGAGTCCTTCATTTTGCATAGGATTGATAATAGTTAAAAATAATGTTGATAAATGGTCTGATTAAAGTTTACAAAATAGTTTTAAATCTGAGTTGGGAGAAAGATACAAGATAAAAGTATTACAGGAATGGAAAACTATCCCTAATGATGGTCAAGTATTATTGCTTGTTATCATACTTTCTAACCTAGTTATCTCAACTTATGTTAGGAAAAAAATATTACTAGTCTAAACAACAAATCTTAATAAATTTTTAAAAGATGTTTTTTTTTTAAAAAAAAGTAATAAAATAAATTTGATTAAAGAGATAGCAGAAAATAGCAAAGTATTAATGATGATGATGATCAGGTATTATTACTTGATTATAGTACTTAAATGACTACACATCTCATCTTGCCTACAGACAAACAACTTAATAAACACATAATGTGTATAATGTGGTGGTAGGAAAGATTTTTTTTTTAATCTATAAAAAAAAATGTATTAAAATAGCACGTTTTAAAAATAAAAAAAACGAACAGCTGCAAAACATTGATCTAGAAATGTAGAATTTTAATTTATTTTTTTAATAAAAAAATTAATAGAGATTTTACCCTTTTTTTTTCTGCATTAAGAGCTATGATTCAATTTGCACTAAACTTCATATTTCATTAGCAGTATTTAATGTTAAAATGACAAAGCAGATATTAAAGAGAAGTTATTTATTTAATATATAAATCATTTTAGACATCATAACTAGTAACAAAATATCATATAGTAACTTCTGGAGATATCAGCTAAATAAAGAATCATCAATAGATTTATTAAACCCTCAATTTCACCACTATCACCATAATATTTGATAAATATTAAACATATAGTTTGTGGTTTCAGTTTGTCCACATCTATATAGAAGTGATGTTAAGTTCTATTATGAAGTAGATGAGGAGAAATGACAATAGGTTGTTTTGAATAGCTGATTACATCAGATCAAATCCAGTTGGCTTTATTGTTAGCTCTGGAAACATGAAGTTGTTTGAAATCTCATACGAGATTAATTTTTTATGCAGTAACACTTTGTTTGTAGATTATTGTTGAATATTCAGAAAAGGATTTTTATTTAAGATTAGTTTTAGATGCCAAAGCTGTATCTTGAATTATTGTCAAGTCTGGTCTACTTTTTATACATTTTATGCGAAACAACTTCTGATATCTGGTGGAGGAATATATGAGAGAACTTGATATCACTGCAGATTTGAGTATACCAATAATATTTCTCATGGTAATATTAATTGGGTATCAGAAGTTTAAAAGAGCAACCAGATTTCCAATAGAATATTTAGTGTTAGGGAAGTAATCTGAAAAGTGATGCTTTACAACCCAACTAGTGCCGGCCAGATTGTCAGAATGGTTATTTCTAGAAATAGTTTTAGACCTAACTTTAAAAAATAATAAAATATAATTCCAAGTTGAAATTTAAAATAAAATGATAAACTAAAATGAAACATGAGGAAGAAAGAGATTTCATATGAAAAATGGCAAAGCATTATATGATACTCTCTTATTCTTCTCCGTCACTTTCTTTACATATCTTCATATAATCACATATATTACTTATAATACTTCATTCATATACACTTTAATGCAAGTAATTTTCTTAAACTTCTTATATATAGAAAGTAATTACAATATTTATTATTATGAAAATAAAGACATTAATAATATTATAAGTGTTAAGGATAAAGAGGGTCATTTTAATTAGTTAAAACTGTAAGGAAGATAGAGCTCTGATGAAGACTGCTGGACAGTCGAAACTGTAAGAAAATAAAGAAGTTTAAGAAAATTACTTGCATTAAAGTGTATATGAATGAAGTATTATAAGTAATACATATCATTATATGATACTTTAATATATATATTATTTAGTCAGTTAATATCAATTAGAATATCAATAGTTTTTATGTAAAATTGTTCTGAAATGTCTTTAAAAAATTCTTTAACGTTAATTGCTCCAATGTTTTTTATGAGTTAAAGCCAGGCACTATACCTCAAATTTAAATCCCAGAGAAAAATTCAAATTAACCTCATCCACATGTATTTGCAAGTTTTTTGTATTTATTAGCATATCTTTTACTTTTTAACTCAATCCTATCACAACTATCCATCAGCCAAGAAGTCAGAGTAACTGCTCATACTATAGATACATTTGAAACATATACTTTTTCAAGTGATCCATACAGTAATCACATGTTACAATTTAACTTTTTATACACATTATTTTTATAGATATTTAAATTTATTTTCATATATATACTTATATATTTCAAATTGCTATTCCATCATATATTACTGAAATATATGATCAAAGCCATGTGAAAATGATAAAAGATCACTAAGATATGCATTTTGGCCTAAACTAGCACTCATCAGTTGGCCCAGATCACAATTTCCTATGTATATCTTAATCATTTTTTCAGTATATATACTATGATAACAGATTACTATAGTTTAATTGTATTACATTCAAAGATCAGCCTTTCAATCTAATTGTGCATGCGTCTTTTGTGAGTGTTAAATAATAAATGAATACTTCACTCTACAATACAAGATATAGTATTTATGCAGGAATAAAAGGAATCCTCTTATTCCTATGACTCAAATTCTTTTATATGAGCAAATCTGAAGTACTGTTGAGTAAAGTGTAAGAGTAGAATTCTCACTTTAAATTACTATCTACAATGTTGGAATGAATGACGTTGGTGAAATTGTCTAGAATTTACTAAACATCACTCTAAGTGAAACTTAATTATAAGTAAATATGAATACTTCACTCTACAATACAAGATATAGAATTTATGCAGGAATAAAAAGGAATCCTCTTATTCCTACAACTCAAATTCTTTTATATGAGCAAATCTGAAGTACTGTTGAGTAAAGCGTGAGAGTAGAATTCTCACTTTAAATTACTATCTATGATGTTGGAATGAATGACGTCGGTGAAATTGTCTAGAATTTACTAAACGTCACTCTAAGTGAAACTTAATTATAAGTAAATATGAATACTTCACTCTACATTACAGGATATAGTATTTATGCAGGAATAAAAGGAATCCTCTTATTCCTACAACTCAAATTCTTTTATATGAGGAAATATGAAGTACTGTTGAGTAAAGTGTGAGAGTAGAATTCTCACTTTAAATTACTATCTACGATGTTGGAAGGCTGATCTTTGAATGTAATACAATTGTATGCATAGCGTCATATATTATTATTTAATACTCGCAGAAGACACATGCACAATTAGCTTGAAAAGCTGATCTTTGAATGTAATACAATTGTATGCATAGCATCATATATTATTATTTAACACTCGCAGAAGATGCATGCACAATTAGCTTGAAAGGCTGATCTTTGAATGTAATACAATTGTATGCATAGCATCATATATTATTATTTAATACTCGCAGAAGACGCATGCACAATTAGCTTGAAAGGCTGATCTTTGAATGTAATACAATTGTATGCATAGCGTCATATATTATTATTTAACACTCACAGAAGACGCATGCACAATTAGCTTGAAAGGCTGATCTTTGAATGTAATACAATTGTATGCATGGCGTCATATAAAAATAAATGCTTATTTACTTATAATTAAGTTTCACTCAGAGTGACGTTTAGTAAATTCTAGACAATTTCACCAACGTCATTCATTCCAACATCATAGATAGTAATTTAAAGTGAGAATTCACTCTCATGCTTAACTCAACAGTACTTCAGATTTGCTCATATAAAAGAATTTGAGTCATAGGAATAAGAGGATTCCTTTTATTCCTGCATAAATACTCTATCTTGTATTGTAGAGTAAAGTATTCATTTATTATTTAACACTCGCAGAAGATGCATGCACAATTAGCTTGAAAGGCTGATCTTTGAATGTAATACAATTGTAAGCATAGCGTCATATAAAAATAAATGCTTATTTATAGTTTAATTGACAAGTTTCAATTTTTCTGCAGTATAACATAAATATAAACCAGTTTATAGTAATATATGTTCAAGTTTTTGTCCATAATATACATATATATTATTGTTTCCTTTGTTATTATGTTTTAAGTAAAATAAAAGTCAAATCAAATGTTATTTTTTAAACAAAAAAGAAAGATCCATGCTTACTAAAAATAAATAAGTAAATTCGGTGTGTATATATCACCTTTTATACAATTTTCTCTTTATTTGTAACCAACTTTTGTGCTAGAGATTGATCTTTTGGTATTATGCTATGATATTTTATAGATAAATTTCTTTATTAAATTTTGAATGTCCTGTACACTTTGATGTGATAATCGACTTTGGAGCTTAAGGTTCATAGATCGAGATCCAGTTGCATAATTTATGGTGTTTAAACTTCTTATGAACTTTCAAAATGATTAGCTCATTTTTTTTAAATATTAAATATGATCTCAATTTGATAATGATAATTTCAGGACCTTATTCTAGATTTCATGAACCTAACATATGTGATAATTCCGTCAGTGCCTTTTGAGAGTTATATCATGGTCTAGGAGATTCTCACAAATCTTTCGACCAGATGATGTACTCTGTGATTTTCTGGACTATCACTAATTAATTTAAAGCAAACATAATATGAATAAGTCTCCTAATGTTAATATTTCATAAATGTTAATTTAGCATTTTAAATTACACACACACACACACTCAATTTAGAACATCTTGCTGAATTGTTTTTTGTTATACAAAAGTCTATAATATCATGGAGGAATAATTAATGTTCTCACTTGAATTAAAAAAAGATTGATGTTCTTTGTGGGGTTTAGTACAGCAATAACAGTAGAATAGCAGACTCAAACATTTAAGGTATTTAAAATATTCCTTCACTTAGTAAAATATTTAAAAAAAATCTGAGTTTAGTAAAATGTATAGAATGTTGTACCTGTCCAAACATTTAATGGCCTACACACAATCATTGACCATGCATACTTATTGGCTATTCTCTTTGAATATTAATGACCAATTACTGTTCAAAAAACAATCTTTTAAAAATGTAACAGGGTGCAAGATGCATTTTTTAGAAAAGGAAATTATATTGATGGTTTAATTCTACAAGTCTCATTGTCACTTTTGATGATTAAAGAGTACATCTTGTATTTTTTATTATAGTAAAATTACTATTCACTTCACCCAATTCTAGACTCATCTACTCTAAACCTGTGTAACCATTGGACAAAAGATGGTATATTGCTGTAATATACACATTCCCAGAGACATTTTTGGCTTTTGATTTCATTAGTATGTAGGATTCAAACCTGGAACAAATGAGTTTATGCAACTAGCTGCCACCTTTGACTTCTTTACACTAATCAAGATAATGACCTAATTTTGTTGAGGTAAAAACCAAAAATTGGTCCTGGAATGTGGAGTATTATAGCATTGTACTGTCTGGCACCTGTTAGTTATTCAGCCTTACAGTAGATGGCTCTAGAGTAGAATACACTGAATTACTCTTGGAAGCTATAAGTAATGAAAGAGGAAGTTATGTAATATTGTTGTTTGTACTAATCCTCCTACTTTCCAGTAAATAGCTCTAAGATAGGATGAAGAAAACTGCTCATGAGGCATATATATAAGCAAAAAGAAAGTCATGTGATGTTATATGTATTAATATTCCAATATGGATCTAAAGAATGGTGAAGAGAACTGTTCTTGAGTATATAAATAAGCATATGTAGAAGTCTTGTGATGTTTGTATTACTCTTTTTTATCTTCTAGAGGATGGATCTAAAATAAAGAGCAAAATTTCTCTTTGAAGCATATGATTAAGCATGTGTAGAAACCATATAACCTTATTTTTATATTAAATATTTAATCTTCCAAAAGATAGCTCTAGTGTGGAATAAAGAAATTGCTTTTGGAAGCCTATGAATTAGCAAATAAAGAAGTTAAACCACTAAACATCACATGATCATCATTTCTTATGCTTGCTCATAACTGTTATTAAACAGGCAAAATTCTTCATACAGTGATGCCACTCAGTGCAAGCCAGAGTAATCAATGAATACCAAAAGTCTTGTGCATAAAATCCATATCTAGTGCTTACTTATCCAATATTCTCAGACTAGTTCATAACTTGTGGTTTTTATCAGTGAGGATCCTTGGATCTGAGAACACTGCACCAGATTTAGGTGCAGTACTCTCAGATTCAGGGCTCCTCTGGGTGCAATGCTCTCAGATCCAAGGCTCATCACTGATGAAAGCCACAAACTAGAAATTAGTCTGGGGATATTGGATGACTAGGCACTAGATAGGGATTTTAAGCACAAGCCTTCTGGAGTCTATTGATTACTCTGGCTTGCACTGAGGGGCACTATTGTATAGAGTTTTGCCTGTTCAAATAAAAAAGTCACGTAATATCCTTAGGATCCCAACTCCAGTATATATTTTTGAGATTCGCCCACAGTATTTATTGATAGTTTCTGCCTTTTATTATAATAATTGTTATGTCGTTTTGTGACTGCATTTTAAAATAACATTTTTTTTTTGCTTTTAAAGGAATATTTTTATGAAACATGTCTATGCATTTTTTTATTATTTAAAACACTCACACAAAAAAAGGTGTCTACTATCTAATATAGATTACGTGTAAACTACAGAAAATAAGATTTGTTTTGGTAGATACAAAAGATCATTAAATAACATTGCTAGAATAAACAGCAATAAATAATAAGAAAATGAAGATATAAATCAAAACAAACTTTAGACGCATTAAAAAATTAAATGAATTGCAAATAAACAAATAATAAATTCATAAGAACTACAGAAAGTTATTAATAGTTCGCTACAGCTGCGTTAATTAAACCTTTTTTTAAAAAAAAAAAAAAAAATTAAGTAGCGATATCATAAAAATATGTGTAATTAAAAATAATTTTATTACTTTGAGGTAAGGTGGAATCCATGTTAAAATTATTCAGATTAATGCCGTTTTGATGAGAAATAAAATTTTGCAGCAATAAAGTAGTTAATTAAAATTCCTATTATTTCTTTATTCACACATAAAACCCAAATAACTATTATTTTGGAAAAAACTAAAACACTTTGAAGTAATAATAAAACAATTATATGATCAATTTTCTTTTATATTTTATTTTTCTCACCAGTAATTTAACATTGCTGTTGTGTTTGGTTGAATTGCAGGTTTCAACCCAAACCAACAGTAATATCTAAGAAATATGAATACTCCCTAAGATAATATATATAACTTATATACACACACATATTATACTTTAATAGATACAATTTTACGTATAAATTAGTCAATAATGAGCTGGTCAGGCTGAATAACTGAACTCATTTCCAGCTGTATATATTATAATACTGCCTTGTGAGTTCTAGGCAAGACTCTTTCTGCTATACTGGACAGCTTGCCTCGAGCTGGCCCTAGTTGTAGCAGCTTCCGGTCTTGTCATGTGCTTGCCTCACTGTATAGACGTATCGATAATGATTATAGTAGAAACACCTTCACAGTTGAAAGTGGTTTCAATGAGAGTGTGTTCAGTCGTTCCGATTAAATAGACATTATCTCTCTCTGTGTGCATTGCTTGCCTCCACAAAGGCTGACTATTTATTGCCAGATCCCCTACCTTACTGGAAGCAATCGGATTCAGAGAGCATCATTGCCTAAGTGCCCATATTAACCAATGGTAGGATTTTATACACTTGGCTATGCATTGACTATACTTATGTTTTACCCTTTGGTTATGTTTATACATTGGTCAGCAGCAATGAGTGCTCAACCCAATAAGATAAGGAAAGAATCTGGACTAGTTCATTTCTGAAGGCAACGTCAGATATGGCAATTGCTTTTTTCTCTAGGCACTGCAATCTATATGGAAAAGTAAAAAAAAAAGACAGATTTTATTTTAAAGGGTTCTTACAGAATTTCCTAATGGATGTGAGATATGGACATGTATTGTAAACTATGCACAAAAGTCAAAAAGACATAGGTTTAACAAGATGTCCATGAAAGAAAACTCATATTACTAAAATAATTAATAAAAATTAATTAACCAAACAAGAAATAGGAATTGATAATAGATGGACAACCATAGTTCTAAATTTATTAAAAATATAAATAAGATTAATAAAAAAACAACATGCAACATAGATGCAGAACATGACACTTTTTCTAGATTGATGTTGAGATTTGAATTATGAAGTAGAAATATTGAAATAGATATGGAAAGATTTGAATTATGAAGTAGAAATATTGGAACATATATGGAAAGATTTGATATAATGGATAATAATGGAAAATAATTCTGGAGAGTTAGTACATACCATTTCATAATAGCTAATATTATTTGTATTAAGATCTGTATTGTTTATTGAACCCCCTCCCCTTCTCTTTTTCTCTCAATTTCTCTGCTAACAATAATTAAGAGAATGGCTTGCTCAGGAGTTTATAAGAAGTTTTAGCATCAAAATTGCTAGAACTGAAATTGGTTGAGAAAGTTCTGCTACAGAGTCTGATGACCCACCATTGCAATGAATCATGTGGGCAATTCTCTATTTGTAAAATCATACTCAGAGTCTGATGACCCACCATTGCAATGAATCATGTGGGCAATTCTCTATTTGTAAAATCATACTCAATATATCTTTTTTTCTTAATAAAATAAGTTTTCATTGATTGACTTATCTAAAATTTTTACATTTCTAAAGCTTTGAAGCTTGATTGTATTACTGTTACTCAAAAACTTTTGAGAAGTTAAAATTTCCATTTCATGTATGTTTTTAATTTGGCTAAAATAATAGAGAGATGATTGTAAGAGTTACAGATTCTCCATTGAAGCATATCACTTCACGTGCTCAAACAACTATGACAATTAAGCGTTTGACTTTTTTATGCCCTATGGGATTTAAGACAGCAGTAGAAAAATAGATCCAAAAGCTAAAAGACCCTGGATCAACCCCAATCTGTCGTTTATAGTGTTTGAAAAAAACATGGTCACCAAGTGACTAATAATAATTCAGTTATTATGTATTTCACATATTAACAGTGAATAATTTATTTTAAATGGCCATTCTCATTTTAACAGAAAATTTACATTACAAACATTAGGTAGGTTTAATGAATAACCAAAACAAATCATTTAATTTTTCAATTGACTTATGTGATGTGATGTGATGTATTTTGGCTTCTCCTTAAACGCAATTATGCCCAGATAAACCTGTTAGTCACTTTATTTTCCATTCCTCACTCTAAGTCTTCCCATATTCTGCCCCATCCCATTTCCACAACATAATCTTTGTCAACTCTATGGCCTTTATATCTAAATCCTCCTTATCTTTTCGCAAACCCAGCATAAAAACCAATAACTCACTTTCTGCATGTAATATATGATAAAACAGGAGGCGCTCTCTACCTGTTGCCATCTACTGTAAGATCGAGTAAGCTTATTGCATTTTAAATCTCATAGTCAGATCAGTTCAGTCAGGTTTGCTTGGATTCAAAACCTCAGGTTGTTTTGAATTTCAAGTTGTCAAGTTAAAACATAAAATGGAATTAAAGATGGATATTAGATGTATAATGCATTGAATTCCAAGTTTCATTGGAAAAGGCAAAAGCCAGACCAGTCTAAAAAACGAGGGTTTAAAATTCAGTATTGCATCTGGTAATCCCTGATTATTCAAACTCACAGTAGAACGCACTAGAAAAGAAAGCTGTTCTTGTAATATCTGAAAAGAAAATTATTTTTTACTTTTATGCAGGTCAACATATGTTACCATTGCTATTCAAATTTGTAGTTCTTTGTTGACTAAAGGTTATTTAAATCTTTTATAATATGGATTGATTATTAATTTTTGAATCAGATGTTGATTTTTATACATACATAAAAACATTTTTATATCCCTTAGTACACTCTATTATGCAAATAAATCCGGAACCTTTTCTCTATTTTGAAAAACAGTACTTTTACTAAAATATATTTTAATAAAAACATGTTTATTTAATATTTTTATAGAAACATTTTCTTTTCTTTTCAATTCTTTTTATATTTAGTTTTATATATATAAACTATAAAGACCAAGTAAATATTAAAATTAATAACTTAGGGAAGCAAATTTATAAACATTTGCATGTACTTACGCATATAGATCTTTTAACGACCACTTAAACAATATATATGTAATCTTGTCTCTTTAGTTAATTAAATGATTTTTTTTTTTTTTTTTGCATAATATGATTAAATTTATTTTTTCTTATATAGTAAATAGTGTATATTCATGGTAGCTTTTTATAAAACATCATTTTTTTTTTCATGTGTCATAGCATCAGCCGGGAAGCGAACCCGCTAACCCGGGACAACTGCTTAGTAAAGCTGCTGTCGTTGACCTCTCGACCACCAATGCTTGATAAAAACTGATGCAAAATTTAAAAAAAGAAAAAAAATTATTTCATACATCACGTAGTTCAGATTTAATAAACTAATTTATTTTACTTCTCTTTTTTTTTGTAATTTTAATAATTAATTTAAAATGTTTATTATTCAACAGTCTTCATCAAAAAACATCTTTCGCTTTTCAACTGAATTGAGTGAATTGTGAGAATCTTTGGGCTTATTCTAGTTTGGCCTTATAATTATCATTGTCTAACCCAACCATTCTTAACGTTTTTTCCCCCAGCGCCCATATATTTACTTGCTTCATCAAGTGGGCAGTGAGTCACAATTTGCTATCTCAGCAGTTGGCAACCGGTTGGTGTCACATGAAAAAATGATTTCTCAATTCATGTATGTCATTGATGGTAGACGACTGAATATGGTTTATAATTAACAGGTTAATAAAATATAAAAAAACACCTTTATTTAATCCAAACATTTATTTAAATATTGTTGCGATTTTCGTTATTGAGACAAACTTTTAACAATTTTAGATAAATCGGTTTCGAACTCAGACTTTCACATGACCTATAATGCTCAGTGCCATCTTATATTGCTGACCCACCTGATTACACACATGTTGAAAAGATAAATAATCACCAATATACGTATTTCTTGCTAAACCAGCACTCATCAGTTGGTCCAGTTTACCATCTGCAAACATATATTTAATCAATTCGCAGCTTCATATTAAGATAGCCAATCTTTGTACTTTAATGGACATGCTTCAAACTACTCTAACACACAACTCTTCAGCCTTCCATTCATTGAAAATCCAATGATAGAATGTTCAAAGCCTACATTAGTGCCAAGGTTGTCATCCTATCCATGTTGATGTTTAGTCATTCTGACCCCTTATGTACAGGAGAATAATCCATTTATACATACATATGTGAGGGATGGGCAGATATTTTATGCATTATTTATATAAATGAGGGTCAGAGTGACTAAATGTCAACATGGGCAGGATGACAACCTTGGCACTAATGTGGGCTTTGAACATTTCCATCAGATTTTCAATGAAATGGAAGGCTGAAGAGTTGTGGGTTGGAATAGTTTGAAACCTGTCAATTAAAGTATGAAGATTGGCTATCTTAATATAAAGCTGAGTACTGATTGTATATATGTTTGGAGATGGTAATCTGGACCAACTGATGAGTGCTGGTTTAGCATGAAATACATCTATTGGTGATTATTTATCTTTCCAACATGTGTGTGATCAGGTGGGTCAGCAATATAAAATGTCACTGATAGTTGTAGGTTGTGTGAAAGTCTTGAGTTCGAATCCCACATATATTACATATATAAATGCAAGTGTAAGCCTGTACAATATATAAATCAGGTTTATAAATACTATGTAGTTACTCTTAATATATTATCAAAGTATAAATCAGTAAGCCTATTTCTATATATGTTCTTAGCATATTTTATTTTTGAATAAGATCAATTCACAAAAATATATTAATGTGGACAACGTGAGCAACCTTTGTGTATATTTTGACAGTTTTATATATTTCAGGTACTAATTTCCAAAATTCTATATACTTATTTCCCTCCCTTTAAAAAAAAAAGACTCCAAATTCATGTCATTTTTAAATTCAACAAATTTATCCAATTGCCTAATCTAATTATGTCTTAAATGTGGCTAATTGTGTAATAGTTGCTACTTCTAAGTACCAAGAATTTTCTATATGTAAAAGACCATTAAACCACTAAACATCACATGATCACCATTTCTTATACTTGCTCATAACTATTATTTAAAGAGGCAAAACTCTTCATACAGTAGTGCCACTCAGTGCAAGTCAGAGTAATCAATGGATACCAGAAGGCTTATGCATAAAATCCCTATCTAGTGCATCCAATATCACCAGACTAGTTTCTGGCTTGTGGCTCTCATCAGTGCTCTCAGATCCAAGGCTCCTCACTGATGAAAGCTATAAGCTGGAAACTAGTCTGGGGATATTGAATTCACTAGATAGGGATTTTATGTACAAGCGTTTTGGCATCCATTGATTACTCTGGCTTGCAATGAGTGGCACTACTGTATGAAGAGATTTGCCTGTTTTAAAAAACCATTATTAATATTTTTTAAATCTTGAAATTTGCTTGTAAAAATATAGGTTTCTAAACAACTGTCAATATCATTTTGCTTAGCTTTTGTTAACATTAGGAAATGATGTAGTATTTGATTTTGTATTTCTTGGTAATAAATATTTAGTTTTTCTTCAAAAGCAAATACTTTATTTGCCATTAGTGAAATAATTTTATTTTAACCTTGTAAAGTAATATTAAGGTCAGAAAGCTTTTCCATGATTTCACATAAAAAAATCTAAAAGATACCAGATCCATCACTGTCAACTCATTATAAAGTTTATTGTTTTCTTGGAAGAATAAAATAATTATATGCCATAATGAAAAAAAAGTGATCCAAAACTTTACCTCTGCTTAGTCATCACACCAAATTATCCAAAAGTACATCACCATAATTACTATTTATTTTTTCAAAAGATTTTTTAAATTTCTGTGGCTCAATTCTTGGGCTTGAATATAACTAATATATTTTCTTCTTCGTCGTCGTCCCTTTTTTATGTATTGATTTCTACTTTAACATATCATACCATTTACAACTTTCTTAAACACTTTATCAATACTCTTTATTTATATCAAAACTAATAGTTTCAACTGTCCTGCAGTCATCATCAGCACTCTTATAATACTATTCCTAAAAATAGGATTATAAAGATCTCTGATGATGACTGCAAGATAGTTGAAACTGTTAGTTTTAATATAAATAAAGAGTATTGATAAAGTGTTTAAGAAAGTTGTAAATGGCTTGAATATAATTCACAATGTTTATGATGGTTTTCATCACAGCATCTATTTCTTTTATGGATATATGTGCTCCTAAGTTGTTTTGGTGAGTTAAACAGTGAAATGATGAGATTTGTTAAAATGTATTTCTTTTTTAATAAGGAATCTAATCCCTTTTCAGATCTGATCATTGAAGTAAGGAATCTAATTCCTTTTCAGATCCAATCATTGAAGTACATCCATCCATGCACATGGAAACCAATTTTTTCATTTCAATATTATTCCTTTCCAGAAAAATACTAATATTATTGAAAAAATCATTACCTCTGGTTTAGTCCTTCATAAAAAAATTTCAAAAACTTTTCACGAATTGAATTCTGTTCAGTAGAATACCTGATGAAAATGGCACATTGTGACAATGCTGAAATGTATGTGCTACATTCAACAGCCAAACTAAAATGTATGCAAATTTTTCAAATTTTCTATTATGTTATCAGAAATGTGTTTTGCAATATCTTTAATGCTTTCCTCATGTTCATGTGCTGTAACACTTTCAGATATCACCATCGTATCTTGTCACTTGTCATGCTTAGGGTCTAGAAGCTTCCTGTTCAACTGTGATGTGACTTACTGCTTTTTCAATATCTGTTGTTGTCTGACTTTTCCTTCAAATTGATTACCAATTTATAGACAAAGTCCCTTTTCTTAAGGGGAGCAATTGGATTCTGATCACCTTAATCTATTGGCCAGTTTCTGTTATTGATTGGTCTGAAACAATGAATGTTGCAATCCTGGACAAATCCATTATTTGAAAATAAGTTGAACTGTAACAGTAGACATAAGTAGTGGTGTATCTCAATGTTCATTTCCAAATTTACCCTTCTATCTACAAAACTATGAATAATGTTTTTAATTAAATTCACATTTTTGATTTAATACAATATTCTATTTTTCAAATCATCAAATTTATAGAAACAATAAAAAATACAACAAGTAAAATTATAAAATTTATCAACATATTTTTTTTAGTAATTGCTAATAAACTTTAAAAAGGTTAAATTAAAAATAATGATGGATTGAAATTAATAAATAAATAATAAATTGTTACATTTTGATTTAAAGGTATCAAACCCACCCCATTCACAACTTTAACACCATCCACTTCAGATGAATACATTAATGCTTACCACCAACCATCTACTAAACTAAAGATTGTCTAGCCCAGATATAAACTTTAACCTCAGTTAAATATTAATATATCTGATTTTTTAATTAAGCACATACACACATGGTTATTTCCCATTTCTCTTTCCCATGTGTAATATCTTTATAAATATACTAAATAAATTCCACACATTTTTTTAAAATCATATTGTATCTTTATTCACATGGTCTTAAAGGGATGTGTGGTAGTGTGGAGTATATTTATTATGTTTATAAAAATAAATGTAAAGGAAATATAAAAGAAGATGGTCATGTACACAGAGTTGAAAAATAATATGTAAAATATATTGGATGACACTATAGTGATGAAAAGGTAAAAAAAAAAATGTTAATTGATTATTTTATGAAGAAAGATAATTTAACTGTCTGATGGTTAGAATAAATTCAAAAAAGTTAGGAACGTGGTCTAGAATAATATGTTGGACTTATTTTGCATAATTCATCAGATGAAAGTGATACTTGAACATCCTATCAGTGTAATATAAAGGTATTAGTAAAGTTTCATATAAGGACATTCTGTAAAACTTTAAAAACACAATAGTTGCATTATAAAACCAATCAATATACTCTTCAGATTGCTAGATATGGTATTATTGAATCCACTGTCTCAAAATTATACTTTTATTAGATTGGATAAGTAAAACAATAGAAGACTTCCTAAAAGGATGTTTTCTGGTCAAGATAACTGTGGACAAAATAGATAACAACTATGGTATAAGGACTATCTTAAAGACATTTTAAAGAAGTGCAATGTTATTCATTTCAATGGCAATTGGAAAGTTGTGACAAGAGTAGAATATATTGGAGAGCTACAATTAGATATGGTGTTGAAGTATTTTAGAAAAAAGGTTTCTGGTGAAAAAATTCAAAGGCCCATGATAAAATATCAAGCAAACTCAAAAATGAACTAACATGTTCTGTATTTGGATGTATTTGTGGTTCACAGATTACTTAGTATTATCATCACAAAACTCATTTCTAGAGTGTTTCTTTTCCTTGTTCTTTCTTTTTGGAGTTGAAATGATCATACACATTTACAAATGGTAGTTATTATTATTTATTTAATTGTAACATGGAAGATGATAAACAATGATATTGATGTTAAATAAAAATCAATTGAATAGCCTTATTGCTTAGGATTTTATAAGAAGTTCCAAGCACTGGAAGTGCCATAATTAGAAATGGTATAAGAACATCATATTCCAGAACCTGATATTTTATCACTGTAGTAAACCATAACATTTTTGACATAGAAAACAAGGTTCCATAATTATTTCATTGTATATTCTCCAATAACTAAATGATTCTAAAATATTATTAAATTTTAATGCCTTATGTGACTTTGAGCAGTAGTAGATTACATGAGAACTAAAGGTTTTTAGATTGAATATCTCTCTATTCTTGTGATATTCAAAGTTCAATTACCTCTGAAGCTATCAATTATTCATTTTATTGACATTTAAGCAGATTCCTCTTTGGCAGATGATAAATGGTGGTTATGATGTTTAAAGTTTGGAAAACAATATGGCACCTGATGTATTACTTAGTTACTATATTTACTGCATTGCATGATTTGGTGCACTGGTCAAATGGCATGCTCTAGAGTGCAAGTCAATGGACCATAACCCAGCTCTGTTACTTCCAATATATAAGAATTGCTTAACAATCCACTATCCTATTTAGATTTGAATTGCTTGCTGCAGTGTTAAAGTGGACAATTCTTGAGCTGAAGGTCCAAGGACTCCAGTCTAAATATCATTTCTGATGACAAAATGATCTGATTAGTGAATTATTTTATTAGACAGTTGTATAATGATCCAATAATTGGAAGGTGAAAGATGAGATTAACAATCAAGTAAATGGATTTTATAAATATAATTCTATATAGTTTGGTGTGGGCAGATTCCGAAGCTATGAAGATCAACGGATGTTAAAACAGGCAAAACTCACTATACGTATTGCCACACACAGCAAGCTAGAGTAATCAATGGATGACAGAAGGCTTGTGCATAAAATCCCATCTAGTGCCTACTCACCCAATATCCCCAGACTGGTTTATGGCTTGTGGCCTTCGTCAGTGAGGAGCCTTGGATCTGAGGGCTTGCTGTGTGTGGCAATACGTATTGTGAGTTTTGGCTGTTTTAACAACAGTTATACACAAGCATAAGAAGTGGTGGTCATGTGATGTTTATTGGGTTAAGATCAACAGATCACAGCTTTGTTACTTCAGTGATTGAAAGGTCACATGATCTTTTATAATAAACGACACCAATCCATTATTTTACCAGATAACTCTATAATGATCAAATAGCTGGAAGGTAAAAGAAGGTAGTATGTAGACGAATTTTATCATTATAATATTGCTTAGTTTGGGGTGCGAGATAATGGATATTTTCTGGAATTCAAAATCCATAGACCATGGCCTAACTTTTTGACTTCCGTTGAACTTATTTCCAATTCATGAACAATAAAACTGGTCGATTTTTTTAAAAAACTACATTACTAATTTTTAACATTAATTTTATTTTTGTATTCATAAACCAATAAAAAAACACATATCCGATAAATTTTTATTTTGATTAAAAAAATAGTTTCCAAAAATAAAACCATATATATAAATAATAATCGTTTTAGTTTAAATTTAAATTGTGTTTTTAACTGGCAAATTATCAAAAACTATCAGTACGTTTTACAAATATGTTTTCAAGTTTCCATATTGGAATATTGAATTTCTTTTCTTCTTGAAATACAAGGAGGTCTAAATTATTTTTAATACAGAAAACTTCGCTCATCTTAATCTCAAGAGGTTGACTTTTTAGATATATAAAAAACAACAGCTTGTCTTTTGAATTAAATTTTTTTATCATTTTAACAAAAATGTGTTCGAGATCTGAAAATGGGTTTCTAAAAATAAAAGTTTATTTCAATCAAAATTAAACGAGGAGAAAAAAATGTTGAAGCTAATAAATTGTTTTTGTTTAAACAAAGTTAATTTGAAGAGTATAAATTTTTTTTATATATATTTACGGTTGATTTGCGTCGCTTTCATTTTAATTTTGATTCGTCGGGGATGATTTCAGATACCTGCTATTGTTTTTAAGAGTGAATCTTGAGTTATTTGCGCACGTGGTAAATCGTAGTTACTTTTTTTTTCTCATGTGTCATAGCATCACTCGGGAAGCGAACCCGTTAACCCAGGACAACTGCTTGTAAAGCAGCGGTCGCTGATCTCTCGACCACCAATGCTTGACAAAAAATCGTAGTTACTTCAACTGTTTTTTTTGTTATAAAAGCAATTTTAGTCAAGATGAACCATATTTAAGATAAGAATAATCAGACAATACCGCTAATCGTGAATAGGGTCGAGAGGTCAGCACAGCGGCGTTACAAGCAGTTGTCCCGGGTTAGCGGGTTCGCTTCCCGGCCGATGCTATGACACATGAAAAAAAAAAAATCGTTAGGGAGATTAACAAATAAATTAAAACATTCTATTGCATTATAAGTACTTAAAGTTATTCCATAAGAAATTAAAACTATACAATTAGGAAGTCTAAATGATTCCGCAGCAAATTGCTAATTTATCTAATTGTTTGCCATATTTTATAATTTATTTTTCTTGATAGTTATTTGTCATAGTTTATATACCATTTCAGATTTCAGGAGCATATATTTTTATTCTAATTCAAAGACATTAAATAATAAATACCAATGCCCGACTGTTATGTCTGTCTGTAAATAACACAAGCAATATATATATATTTCAATTATAATACTGAGGTTACAATAACTATATACATGTGTACATGCGGACTCGATTAATAGTTATTATTGCATCGGATACCATTTGAATTCGAAAGGAAAGGCCTCTCTGTTGGCATCTTCAATGTATTCTTCTACTTCTATGACTAATAATTCTGTTCTTGGTCAGTTCGATTTTTGACCATTCTGCCTAGTGGCGATTTGCTTGCGTCCTCTTTTTAGATTCAGCTTGTCTAGGCTATAGCACATTTTTCAACCTGCTTTCTGTTAATTAATAAATATATAATTAGTATGCTTTACTGTCTACATATTATTATGAGCATTTGACTGACTGTCCATTTCACTGCTACTATTTTGAATATCTGGCTTCATGCAATTACTGAGGTGCATGTTATGTACTTTGAAGACTGTTGCAAGCTTCTTTATTTTTGGTTGCTGTTAATCTAATAACATAATCTTCTGTATTTAATACCATTGGCATTAACTACATATCATAACAGCTCATTTGTAATAATGATGAACAACAAACGAGCAGATAATTCATCTTCTAAAGTCCATTTGCTTTGTACAACCATTTTTTTTTATACCAACGACCCACCTTTATAATTGAGATTGAGTATTTATATATTTTGTTAGTAGTGAACTGACTATCATCATATTCCAACCAAATGGAAAGCCCTTTCCCTTTTTTGAATGTTCAGTTCTTTATACCTTACTTGTATTTTGTTAATTGCAAACAATACCTATAATTGTATGTTTCCCCTGAGGGCTAAATATGTTTCTGATTTAATTATGTCATTATTACTCTCATTATGATTTTAGTAAATTAGTGATAGGAAAGATTAATTAGTCTGGATATTGTTAATTGTCCTCTTTTTCAAGCACTATACTGGCCAAGACTCTATTCTGATCTTTTGTATGCTAGAATATTGATTCATCAAAGACTAGTTACTGTTTCTGGTACACATAGTCATTCCTGTCTCTCTTTTTTCCTTTGCTTACTGAAGTTAGTGTAGAACCTGGTCAATATGACGTTTTCATTCACATCATTCATCTCTCTATACTAACTGTTTTTAGAATTGTTTTTATTAATTTATTTGCTGAATTTCAGCATTCCACAGAATTTGATTGGTAGATTGTTTGGTGCTATTTTAGTATGCAATCTCTGCCAATGGATCAGACTGTCAGATGACATTTTTGGTCATCTTTAAATTTAAAATGGCATATACTAAAATAGCATCGATTGGTTATTAGCTTAGAGACATATTTTATACCTTAAGACAGAGAGTAGACACATTACAAAGCATTTAAAACTCTATATTTTTTACTTCTCCAAGATTAGATTTTCAAATAGTGACAATAAGTCAATTGAATAACAATAATGATTACTCACAGTTTTTAATACTGGCTTAATTTTGTTTCATAATTAAACTCAATATTAACTTTTTAATAACATTTGCTACTTTTTTTGGGGTGTGTGTGTGATATTCTTTATGCATTCAGATATGGAAATTAGCAACTGAATTTCATCTTTAATTCACTCAGCTGTTAACTGAAATTTGGTCCAAAGAGAAATGAATAGTGCTGTTGTTTTTTTAAATATCTTTTTATGTTAAAACTATTCTCTCATGTGACATTATGTATCAATATTAAAACAGGCAAAACTCCCCATACAGTAGTGCCACTCACTACAAGCTATAGTAAGAAACAATGATCATGTGATGTATCAATATGTGACAATATGTATTTACCTGAAATCAAAAAGCATGCTACTGGTTGTTTCAAAAATGTATTGATTTGTTTACCAGATAATGCATTTGTTTTAATCAGTTTCCTGACTATTGATTCATTTAATTAATAAATTAAATACAAAAGAAAATAATATACTTTTTTTTTCCATGTCATAGCATCGACCGGGAGGCGAACCCACAACCGTCTGCAACCAACTACCTGCTTGCAAGGCGGCTGCAATGACCTCTCAGCTAACAACGCTTGACAAAATTTGAACAAGATTATTTGTTTATAAAAATTGAAGTTTAGCAAATTGACTTTTAAATTGGAAAATAATCTGTACAGAAATTAATTATTAAAATAAAGACAAGTAAATTATTTACTTTTCAGACAAACAAATGCCATCTTATAATATCCATTTTTTCAATCCGCGCATTATTTTCAATAATATTTAATTAGATAAATCTATATTTAAAATATTTATGTGTTTTATAAATGACAATTTTTTTATTTCATCCACTGACAATTTTAACGATCATAAAAAATCCAACATGACTTCTTTTTCTTTTTTTATATCACAACATTAATTTTAATAGTTACTGCTTTATGACCATCAAATTACCTCTCACTTATCTTATTTATTAAATCCAATTTGATTTCCATTATATTTCAGAGCGTCTGAAATATTTTATTTATGAATATCGAATATACATATGAATATATAATATATATGAATGATTCTACATATATTGAAACTAATACATTGTACAGGCTTAAACCTGCATTATTCAAACTCGGACTTTCACACGACCCACTACTCTCAGTGCCATCTCACATTGCTGATCCACCTGATCACAACATGGGTAGGATGACAACCTTGGCACTAACAAGGGCTTTGAAAGTTCCATCATCAGATTTTCAATAAAATGGAAAGCTGAAGAGTTGTGAGTTGGGATAGTTTGAAGCCTGTCCATTAAAGTATGAAGATTGGCTATCTTAATATAAATCTGAGCACTGATTGTATATATGTGTGGAGATAGTAATCTGGACCAACTGATGATTGCTGGTTTAGCATGAAATACATATATTGGTGATTACTTATCTTTTCAACATGTGTGTGATCAGGTGGGTCAGTAATATGAGATGGCACTGATTAGTGGGTCAGGTGAAAGTCTGAGTTTGAATCCCGCATATATTACATATATTGAAACTGTATATTCCTGCCTCATATATGTTTCACCTATTTTTTCCCATAGGATATGCCAATTTTAAACCCTTCCAGAGCACATATATAAGCATGAAGACAGAGTCATATAGGTATCAACATATATATATATGTGTGTGTGTGCGCGTGTGAACAAACACTGTAATATCATAGATATAGAGATATTGCAGCAAGTAGTTTTATTTAAATTAAAATATGTTAAATTATAAATTTTGTTTTTTTAAAAAGTCAATTTCTTATTTTAAATATTAAAATCGCCTGTATATATGCATTTATTGAGATTCTTAAATTTAACTTGAAATTATGATAAACAAGAATCACATGACGCACACCTATGTTAGCATAGCATGAGATAAAATCTAAAATTGCAAATTTAGTAATAATATTTGTCCAAAATATATTTAGTTGTAAACAATATCTACTAAGCTGGGAATATTTCCAAATCTTTAGGGAACCGAGACACTCAAATTGAGTTGAAAATATCATGTTAAAATTTAAAGCAAAGGGTTTAAATAAATGTAAATTAAATTATAAGATAGAAAATAGGTGCTAATGGATTATTGACAGAAAATAATTTTGTTGTCAAAATTATAACCTGATCTCAAAATATTATAAATATGCTGTATTTCATATAACAAAAGCTTAATCTATATTTTTCCAGACGTGTTGCCACCAGTCTCCATGACAGTTAAAACTTTAACATGCCAGAGTAGGAGGGCATAGATTTGCCATTTTCCTGTGGGAAGATGGTGATATCTAGTCTCACCCTACATGCTGATTGGCATCATACCATCCCCATCATCGTAAGAGTGAGAAATGTTCTTGTCAATGGCCTGCCAGAGTGCTACTTTACCTGCCATTGGATGTACCTAAAGTACAAGCTGCAACAAAGAAGCTCAGTAATATTCTTTCCAACACCACAGAACTTTAAATCAACTTTTAAATCTTTAAATCTATTAAGCTAGCTTACGTAATGTAAACTAAATGTTCAATATTTAACTCTTAGAATTCTGTTTAAAGTAATATATATATTCTAATTATTTATCTAAAGTTTGTTTTATATATGTTATAATATGCCAAGTATTTTGAAACAGCAAACACTGAAAATTTAGTAAATTTTCAACAAAGATATGATTAATATTGAATTTCAAAAACCTTACACTTTTTACTTTTCAGCAAAAAAACTTTAATTATTGATTACAGTTTCGACTGTACTATGCAGTCTTCATCAGATCTACAAAATTTGAACACACATAAAAATACAACCATTAAAATACATTATTTTATATAAAATTATTAAATTCCTATCAAACTTTTAAATTTTTTTAAAAATATTTTCTAACTTTTTCAATTCATATAATATGATTATTAATATCTTCATTTTAATATTTTAATAATGTAATTTAGCCCACTAGAGTGCTGTTTAAAAATCCTATTATGTCAGAGAATAACTTATCGCTACACACTTGTTATTATCGATTGCTTTAGATTTACTTTATGTTATATCTATTATAGTTTATCTAGTCAGATTTACAAATTATGACTTAATATCTATTATTTAGAAGTAATAGACTAGCCTTTAGAGTTGATATTAAAATAAATTTATTAATGTCTTATTAATACCCACTAAATATACTTTCTCCTTCCTCATACTGCAGATTGAAAAATTAATAATTAAGTTTTAGTTAGCTAAGTTAGCATGATTATGATGCTATTCTAAGAAATTGGTTCTGTTAGCTATACATATAGAAGCTATCTGTTTTTAGGTGCATTTAATTTAAATATACATATTTGAATTTTATTTATGCGTCAGATGTGTTTTTACAAAGTACACTTGTACATTACATTTTGCTGCACTTTTTTAATGGGTTCAGAGTGTAGCCCCTACCATTCACTTAGTTCTGGTAAGACTATTCCTTAGAACTGGAACATGAGGGTCCAGACCAATTTGTAAAGACTATCTAAGTTCCTGAACTTGATATGTTCATATATTAATTGTAGCAAGCTGTTCGGTCTTAAGGTACTACACATTTTGATGTGAAATCCTGGGAATAATTACCCACTCGCACTGCAAACTTATTTCATAACATTTTAATCAGCACCATAGGGTATTGTACTGGTTGACCCCCACCCTGTGGATTATTACCATGTACACAAAGTCTGAACATGAAATGACTGTTGTGCATCAGAGTATGGCATCATTATAAATTCTTAAACTCTAGATTTAATAACTTAAGGTTAACCAATTGAATTTTAAATGAGAGAGACCAAACCAAAGCTGATTATACTTCCTAATCTTTCATTACTAAGACTCTATATTTATGCTTATGGATATCAGTTCATTGGTTATCACATACTTCCGAAAGGCCAAATTTGAACCTCACCTTTACACACCACTTCCAGAAAAAGACCCCCCCCTGAAAGAATATACAACTACCAAGGAATCATATGAACAAGTAAATAAAGAATGATATCCACATGACAACAAACTTTTAATTACCCGATAGTAGCTCAATCACCTTTTTATCTCAGGTAACTGGTGGATCAAGCTACAATCGGAAAATGTATTGTTGGAGAGAGAGAGAGAAATAAATGAGACATTTGTAATGACATAATTTAAAAACAAAAACAAATATTTATTTTCCCAAATGACATATCACCATTTATATACAGGAATAAAAATACATTTTATTAACCTCAACACTGTAATATGGGGAGAAAAATTAAAAATAATGTTGATTCAGTTTAGATATGGAACTCTCTCCCTATTTTCACATAAATAACTTAGAATGAAGTGGTCAAAGTTTCTACCCACACACACACACACACACGAAGCACTAATTTTATTTTATCTAATATCAAAAAAATATATAGGTCTACATGTAAGACTGTCTACATATCTTTCCCACTGTGTGGGTGTGTGTACAAATCAAACACACATGGAGACAAAGCAAAATACTATACTTTAAATCAATTTGAATTTCTTTTAATATACACTTACATGTATTACAAGCAATAACAAATAATGAAAAAAAAAACACACATATGTATATGCATGTAAGCATTTCTTAAACTTAAGTTGGGAGGATGGACTAACATAGAACAATCCAATGTTTTGTGGACATGCAACTCAACATACAAGTAATGCTATAGAATGTGCATATTAATAAAATTTATTTTTGCTAAAGCATATAGGCAATAATCAAATAAAATAATAAATGAATAAAAGAAATTATACCATCCAGCATTTTCAGACTTCTTAATCTGGAATTCAGAGTTTCTAAATGCACCACACAACTGAACAACAGAGTGGTGAGGACTTCTCTTCAACAAGACATAGGTATTTAGGTGTTCACCTTCATCAGCTGGTATTAGTGGCTACATGGCGATGACTTAGAAGGAGCTGGGCTGGTACACTGACATGGGATTCTACTCTATAGACATTTTTACCTTTCAGGTTTTTACTAATATTTTTCTCTTCTTTAATACAGCATTAGCAGATTTCGACTTGTGGGACTTTCATTTGAATCCAGGCTTGGCTTTGTTCTCTTTTTATTTGTTTCTTAAATATTGGATGATCGGCAGCTCTTTTTTAGATGTGACTTTAATACATCGGCCTCACCAGCTTACAGCTAGCAAAAATTATTGGTCAGATAGTCTTTTCAGACCTGTGGTTGATTATTTCATCAGTTTTAGGATCAGCACAGCAGACTCAAAAGAACTCTGCACAGCAATCATTATGGTTTAGCAATAATGCAAGAGAACATCCTCTTCACTTTTCTCTTCTATATTAGACTGTATCTTCTATCTATTTTCTCTCCTATATTTACCCCTCTCAGTATCTGATGAACAGCTTATATAGCACACTCATTACAATACCAAACGGAGTACCTCCCCCTGTAACTATTGCATCAGCCAATTCTACAGTTGTGGCTAACTGAGTGGAACAAGGTATATAACTTTATTACACCTGAGTATTTCTTATCACTTATTTCAATCTTTAATGTTTAATTTTTATCTTGGGATTTCACTCAGACCACCTTAGTTGATTTAAGGAGTTCTATTTACATATGTTTGATGCAAAAGGAAAGTTTTTCTCACTTTTCCCTCACAAAAGATTAAAAACTAAAAAACACATCCAAAAATAAAATCAGTTTTTATCAGGCTTGGCATCTATACTTTTTGTTTTTTAAAAATAAAACATTAAAGCAGGATGGCAATCTCTAATCTATTAGTAAAATTAATATTTGGGCACACAATAACAACCTGGCTTTGCCTTAGCTTATTTACAGAGAAAATATCTAATAAACAGAAAAAAATATAGACGTGATGGACCATTTACAATTATTTTTCATTATTCCTTTTTATATATGTTCCAACACGTACACAACTTAGCAAAGACACAAATTAGGAAATTTGCTATGGCTAAAAATTAAAATACAAAAACACTATTTGTATATATAATATTATAATTCATACATACAAATTATAAATCTTAGGTTTGAATATTTAATTTACTCTTATGTGTAGGTAAAATTTTGCACAGACCATCATCATCATTTTACAGTACGTTTATATAATTTGTACTTAATTTATTGTTGTAATGGGGATAGAATATAGTTTAAATTAAAATAGAATAACATTTTATATATATGCAATGGTTGTGGTTTTAGCTATTGCCACCTTGTGCATGGCGACTTTAATAGTGCCTGTCACAATGACACTTAAGAGTCGAAGTCCCGAGCTAGATGTGAATCCCATAGGAAACAAGATTTTATGACCATGGAAATGAATATGAGAAAGAACAGAGGCAATATACCAGGATGTAGTAAAAACAATAAGTGGAAGATAAATAATTGTGGAGATCAGTCAATCATGTCGTTTGAGGGTTGGGAGTGTTGGCTTGTAATTTACCATTAACCACTCATACCGTGAACTTACTTTATAATATTTTAATCTGTGCCATAGCATATATATGTGGATCTAAGGTAACCAGCTTTTTTCCCATGTTAATAACTGTTAGCAATTGTCTAAAACCCGAATCTTTGGTTTTTAGACTGAATCTGCATATCTCGTGAGCTTAATTAAATGCTCATTCTTAATATATATATATCAGCCATCTTAGCACTGTATTTAGTAATCTATCTTAGGTGAGAATATGCACTTGTGAAATTGGCAAACTATATGTAGGAATAGGTTTGGCATATTAAATGAATAGGCAAAACTTTGTTAACCACATATACACACACCTATTAAAATATGTAAAGATGAGATCTCTGTAACATTTAGTCTTATCCACAATGCAATGCCTATGTGCGTTTAATCCCACATATTATTTATTGTAAAATTAATTGTTTTCATTTTATTTTAAAATGTATTTTATTAATAAATCTATTAAAATTTAACCTCGTTTTATATTTTTGCTCGCAATCCAAATTCCATTAATATTTATATATGTTGAATATGCATTGTAATTAATTATTAGTATTAATCTTGGTTTAGTTAATCATTAGCATGTTTTCTATTCAATTAAATCTTTAGTTAGTTATTATTTGGTCAATTTTTGGAACTCATGACTCTCCCTGTTTGGAGCCAGCTTGCAGATTTAATTAAGAACCATGTGTAATCTCATAAATGTCATTCGTAGAGTGTTAAACTATAGAGCACTGGTAACTAGGTTGAAGATTGGTTGGACCTGCAATCTAACCATCCCATTTCGGTCAGCTTTAGAATATTTTACCTGGACTCTGAGTTTTGTTATGTGAATGTATAAATCTGACCATTATAATATGAACATATGTAATTTTAAATACTACAGAGCTTTTGATAAATATAAGTTAATTTATGTAATTATTCCATTTGAAGTCTACAACTCAATGTCCAAGGACTTATCTTCTTACTTGTATGTATGGATGTGGTTATTTATGATTGTATGTATCTATATATTGTTTAAAATAGTCATTCACTTTATATAAATAAAAATAAAATTCCAGAGACTCAAAGCTATAGTAATAAGATGATCAAATACTTAGCATTAGCATAAATTTGATCAATGTAACACCACTGTCTGTGTTAAATGTGAATTTATTTCAAACATTTTCCATATATTTGAAAATTATTTTGTCAAGGGACTTAAGTTTAAACTATTTATGTTTTTGAGAAAAAAAATACCTACTGCATGCTTAATAGAAGAGCGAGAGAGAGGCACAAGTGTTCGGCTTGCTGGGAGTTACCAAAAAATCTTACTATGAATCTTTTTATGAATATACAATAGAAAAAGTAAAAATTAATTGCTTGTCTTATAGCATATAGTTATATGTTAGTAATACTTTTATTAATCTTCACTTTTAGATAGTAACAAAACTTTTTTTAATCTCATTTCCAATCTACTTAGTAACAGCCCAATATTTTTCATTTTTTTGTAAATTTTGAGTTTAAACTGATTATAGGAAATGCTTATAGATATACACTAAAAGTGATCAAAAATAATGAAATTACATATATATAAACCCAATTAGATTCAATGTCTTCATTTCATAAACTCCATCTAAAAGCAATGGAGTCTTATTTACTCTATTTAGGAGCCATTTATAGCGACTAAACGAGATAAAAATAAAAGAATTTACTGCTCGTAATGTTAAGGTTAATAATGAACGGAACAAGTCACGTGATATATTTTATTCACTAGCCACTTATTTCTTTAAAAATGGTGGTTGATCTATCAACAAATAAAAAATATATATCGTTAAAAGTTTAAATCAAATTCTTTTTTAAGTGCGTAAACTGGTTTCTTCCTTTGAGTACTTGAACGGAAAGATATAATTTAATAAAATTTTGGAGGGAATTTATATCATCATTCATTGGCTTTTTAAGACAAAAAAAAAAAATAATGTCTTTGTCTGACTCTTAAATATAAAGAAAATAATAAATAAAATTATTTTATAAATGCTAAAATTGTTTGTTTCTTTAACAAAGAAACATTTCTTTTTATGTTTTTGTTTTATTCTGGTCGTTTATTAACTAAAAGACTATTCTAAAATAAAATATTATCTTTTGTCGAATCAAGCTTTATAATATTAAAGAGACGCAGTGGTTTGCATTTTAATGGGACGAGATCAAAGGAAAAACCATGTCCGCGTGGGATTGTTTCTGTAGACATCTTTATTCATTCTTGTAGAAACTTTTAATAGTTTAATTATACAAATAATAAAAACTTTTTGAGTTTGAAGCTCAATGTTATAATATGATGGATGGAAACTTGGCGGAGGGAGATATGAATTATATTGTGAAGAAAAAATTTACGTTTTCTGGTTAATGTTTTATATTTTGAGGTTTCTGGGAGCTTCTCAATAAATGTCAGCATTGTCAAATACCTATTTCTGAACATACAAAAATAACTCTATAAACTATCTTAGTTGACAGAAAATATGAAATTATAAATATGAAAAATTACCATTTCTCATATTCATATGTTAAAATAAATATTAGTTAGCATATGAATATTTTTACGTGGTTCTAATAATTTATCTGAAGTGTTCTAATGTCAAAGATGTGAATACATAAAGTCCTAGTGTTCAATCAAAATGCCATTAATTAAGTTAATAGAATATCAGAAAGGAAACTTATAAAGTTTCCAATCAATAGGAGTAATTCAAACCTAAATCAAAAACTTTGCATGCGAAAATATATTTGTAAAATATAGGCGTTATTGGCATCTGACTGCAAAGCTGCTTTTACTTAAAAACAAAATAAAATTATATCACTCTACAAGCACTTTCAAGAGATGTGTTTTCATCTTCATAGCTCTGAATAAAGTAATTATATGCAAATTATGCAAAGTTCAAAGGTTAATTACTCAATTTCTTTGGGAATCGTGAAGCATGAGTCTTTGTGGTGGATGGTGTTGCAATCCATTGCAATGAAACAGGCCTCCTTAACTTTTCTTTTTACATCGTGCTTTTCTTTGCAGACCAGGTTGACATCTTGTGGTTCACACTGGTGTTCTATGGCATTGCAATCCATTACAATGAAGCAGGCCGCTTTAACTTTTCTTTTTACGTTGTGCCTTTTTTGTGAACCACAAGATGTCAACCTGGTCTGCAAAGAAAGGCATGATGTAAAAAAAAAGTTAAGGAGGCCTGCTTCATTGTGATGGATTGCAGCACCATCAACTGCAAAGATACATGCTTCATGATCTCAAAGAAGTGGAGTAATTAACTTTTGAACGTTGCATAATTTGCATATAATTACTTCATTCAGAGCTATGAAGATGAGAGCATGTCTCTTGAAAGTGCTTGCAGAGTAATATAATTTTATTTCATTTTTAAGTAAACATAGCTTTGTAGTCAGGTGCAATAGCACCTATATTATTTTACAGTCAATAGGAGATAGAGTCATTAATGGTTTTATTAGGTCCTTCAATTCTAGCAATCTTGTCAGCCAAGTATATCAGCAAGAAATAAAGTGAATAAAAGTTTATGTTTGTAAATACCTCCAAAAGTCAATGTCTGTTACATTTCCTTGACAAAGTCATTGAACATAACAACTATAAGGTTGTCCTGAATCTGTTGATGATAGCCAACCATGTGGTTCATGGTTTGAGTTTGTTCATATCTATGCAGGTCAGTAGTCATTGAATTCTATCTATGGAATAGTTGAGGCACAACCATGGGATATACTGAATGTGTTGATGAGACATAAGCAACATCTAAGAAGACCAAATCTTACTAGATTTACCATTGAATCTGAAAAAATATATTTTTTTAAAACTTGATAAATTCATTTTTAAATCATAATTCCATGATTGTAGAATCTTGGTTGAAGATCTACATAGGAGACCTTGTTACGAGATGATTTCTATAAGGTAAAATTATATCTTAAGTTATTGCCAAATCTGATCCACATAACAACTTTTTATTAATTTATCTTCAATAATAACAAATAATGAAGTTTTTTTTTTGAAAAAAGTATACATTAATTCATTTAGAAAAAAAAGTTCTATTAAACTGAACATGTATGCTATGGCTTACCAGTATAGAAATGAAATTTATTATAACAAGTCAATATTCTAACCTACATCACAAACTCCACAAACTCTCTATATTAATAATCTTACAATATTATCTTCAGCCTTATTATTGATTATCTTCAGCCTTATTATTGATTACTTGTAAATAAGTTGCCCAGAACAAAAGATCCAAACAAAAAAGAAAATTTAAGAAATACTTTTAGTAGTATGTATATATAAATACATGAAACAGACAAAACTTAAACAATATCAATATTAGTCACTATCAACAATCTCAATCTGTTGTCAAGGAAACCAACAATACCAATATCAATCACTATCAACAATCTCAATCTGTTGTCAAGGAAACCAACAATACCAATATCAATCATTATCAACAATCTCAGTCTGTTGTCAAGGAAACCAACAATACCAATATCAATCACTATCAACAATCTCAATCTGTTGTCAAGGAAACCAACAATACCAATATCAATCACCATCAACAATGTCAATCTGTTGTCAATGAAATCAACAATACCAATATCAATCACTATCAACAATCTCAATCTGTTGTCAAGGAAACCAACAATACCAATATCAATCACTATCAACAATCTCAATCTGTTGTCAAGGAAACCAACAATACCAATATCAATCACTATCAACAATCTCAATCTGTTGCCAAGGAAACCTTCTTTAAACAATAAAGGTAGACTTCATTCTTTATATGTGGTCTAACATGTTTATGTGGATACTAAATATTGCAACTTGACTACAAAAAATGAAATAAATTAAACAGGTAAATATAGGATATTCTGAAAGCAGACTAATAAATAGACAATTATAACTTTCAAAATGCACTCCAACTATATCTTACTTGATAACAAAGCTAATAATATCAAAAAAAAATACTATACCTGTATGAAAGAAGTCAACATTTAAGCATTATTGATAACAATCGACATTTAAGCAGTATTGATATCAATCAACAACCTTAATCTATTTTCAAGGCTATTTCCTTTAAACAATAAAGGTGGAAATCTACCATTATATATGGTCTCATCTGTTTATATGGACACTACACAGAAATGATAGCCATTCTTCCAATATCTTATTGCCGAGCACACAGTATCTTTCATGGAATCATGAAGAAGAAAACAATTCAATAGGATCTAATTTCCGAATGAGAATTTAGAAAAAGTGAATCAGTGGATTTCCATAAAACAATAAGAGCTAAAGGGATATAAGCTCTGTAAGTTGGCTAACAAATTCATCATCTTGATCAAGATAAATGGATAATAAGCATTTTTTGGTAAAATTAATCTGTAAAATACTACAAGGTGTTGGCAGTATTTCAGTAACCATGTGTTCAGAACATGGTGAAATTTAACTGATTTATATGTATATTCTGCAATGATGGACAATTGAAATCTTAAACTGGATTCCAAGAGATTGTAAAAGACCCAGAAAGAGACCACATGTGAGATGGATGGATGAAATAAGAAAGTGTTTAGACATGATGTGGAGAAGAAAAGCTAAAGATCAGAGAAGTTGGATTGAACTTGGAGAGACCTTCATCCTGCAGTGGATTGATAATGGTTGATGATGATGATGATGATTGATATATTTATTAATTTTCTATTTAAGAGATATCAACTAAGTATTTGTTTTAAAGGCAATAACTAACAGTGAATGCTGAGTGAGCAATGCTCAAATGCCATGCCTAATTTCAGACTATTTATCTTTTTTCAGTGAAGAGCATTATTGGCTTTGATTTATACATTTAGGAGGCATTCATACTTTTATGGTATATAAAATGAGATTTAAAAATAATTTAACATTTTGAAGCAGACTAACATGGTCATATTGTTATATAGATAATACCCTAAAATAAAAACTATATTTTCTTGACTTCAATACAATGCTACATGTGGGTTACACTGGATTTGTTTTGGTAAGCATGGTATATACTAAATACAATGTCAGATGACATTCCCTATTTTTACTACATTAGGAATAGTAATAATTTTGTTTTTCTGCTGCCGCATTGCAAGCCTGTAAGATATTAGAAAAATATTTTAAAATACTTTACTGACTTCTTGCCATGTTCAATCATTCTTTGAAAACAAAGCTACATGGGTATGTTCACACCTCCATAAATCCATCTCTTCTTTTTCTTTCACCATTATTGTACTACTTAATGTAAGCTTTAGAAACAAATAGATTGCATATGATAGTACTTATTTAACCTCTATTGGC
Organism: Epiperipatus broadwayi; assembly: GCA_028023455.1. Taxonomy (NCBI): domain Eukaryota; kingdom Metazoa; phylum Onychophora; class Udeonychophora; order Euonychophora; family Peripatidae; genus Epiperipatus; species Epiperipatus broadwayi. The sequence continues at coordinate 814,069 of JAQFVV010006249.1, forward strand.
TGTTTTATCCAATACAACAAGATTAGTTTATAGCTTTCATCAGCGAGGAGTTTTAGATTTTGGAACAGTATACCTGGACCATTAGGATGTAATGCACTTTTCCACAAGAAGCCATCATTTATGTCTCCGTTATTCTATCAAGATGTCTACCCAAATTAAAATACATGGAAATGCTTTCAATATATGCCCAATTACCCATATAGTCATAAAGATCTGAAACCCATTCAGTATCTGTACATTATAATAACAATTTCTTTAACAATCCCACGATTGGTATAAAATCAATCAAATAAGATATTTTATTGGATAAATCCACATCACATATTTATATTTAGCAGGCGTGCTCATTAAGTAATACATATGCCTATGTGTGAGCATGTTATTTATTGGTTGGTCAGACTTGTAAATACATATATAGTCAATTTCTCAGTTTGAATAGTTCAAAATCCTCTTCAACTGTTTTTACATTTCTTACATTAATTTTTTTTAAAAACACACACATGGTAGCATATGACTCATTTTTTTATGAGATGAAGTTATTTGTTAGATATGAAGAAGACAGCTAGATGGTTGAAACTTGCATAAAATATTAAATAAAGCACAGTGGAAAGTACCTTAGGTGGGGTATGGCTTTCTTAAAAATATCTCCCAAGTTCATATATACTATATTCTCAAATTATGTGATGAAATAGTTGGTGTTTGCTTTGTGCATGTGGTAGATGACTATCTGTGACATTCTGATAATGCTATTATTTATAATAGTAATACATTTTATTCACAATATTTATTAACAATTTTAGCCTGTTGCTGTGAATTACTGCTATAGGCATCCAAAAATTTTAATGACAAATTGAAGCACTGAAATAAAAAATTAATCTTATATTTAAGCTGCTCAGATTTATGTCATATGTTGATTAGTAAAAATGTTGTCTCAACAATTTTAAAGACATCTTCAGTTGAAAACTGATAAAAATTAGTACTTATCTGTAATGTAGTCTAATACTAAATCTTGTACTAATTACACAAATTTAAGTTAGAGTAATGTTATTTAGAACAATATCTTTCAAAAAATACATAAATGATTATTAATAAGTAGATAAATAAGTATTTATATTTCTTCATTAGATTAGAAATAAATCTTACATGTAGATTCAAAAAATTTAATTATGTCTAAATATTTTTTATGCAAATGCATGACAATTCTCAACTTTTAACACATCTCTTTCTTCTCATGCATCATAACCTTTATAAGTAAAAAAACTTTGTTTAGAATAACTCAATACAAGTGTTTCAGCTCACTCTTACAATTGAGTTGCTAGATTGTCACATGAACTACTGAGCAATACACAATAAGATAATTTACTCATTTTTATAATTAACAACTCAAAAACTTTTACATTTTGAGAAGTTATACATTCCAAATACAGTTAATATAATCCCTTAATGATTAATATTTATGTAGTGTAATTTTTACTTCACTGCTCTCATGCAAGGTATGGACTGGGTTTTATCTGCTTTTAATCAAAAACATATGACCGAAGACAGATGAATGATCCCCAGGATGCACATTTCCTAATGAACCAACACTCAGCAGTTAGTTTAGATTATAATCCCTTACACATTTATCAATGTTCAGCACAAATCAATGATAACGATATGTATATGGGATTGTAATCTGGGCCAACTGATGAGTGCTGGTTTTGCATGAAATATGATTTCGATGGACCATACATATCTTTCACATGTCTTTGGTTATATGTGTTTCATTACACTCCTCCACAAGGTGTTAAAAGCAGATAGAAACTAGTACGTACACTATGTGAGAGTGGTGTAGTAATAATTACACTATAGAAATATTATTCCTTAAGTGGATAATCTCTTGCCTAATGAATAACTAATAAAAATTGTCAATAGTGGTAATATAAATTTGAACTGTTCTCTAGCTTCTATATTCTATAAAGTTTTTATGTAAGAAATAGCTGTTAAACTTTACATCAAAAACTATCTCAAATAGGAATAACAAGAGAAGTAAATGTTAATATGATACATTTTTATTTTAAAAAGTTTTTGAACATAACAGAGAACTGTTTAATTATTTATATTAAGAGTATTTAGAATTCATTACATAAACTGATACACATATCTATCTGGCATTGTAATTATCTATCATATGAATTTATTATATGTTTATATTAATACAAATAGTCAAATTCCCATCATCACCATCTCTTATACTAGCACATAATTGTTATTAAACAAGGAAAAAATTTCTCCATACAGTAGTGCCACCTTGTGGCAAGCAGAGTAATCAATGAATGCCAGAAAGGCTTGTGCGTAAAATCCCTATCTAGTGCCTACTCATCCAATATCCCCAGACTAGTTTGTAAGATCTAGGTGCAGCGCTCTCAGATCCAAGGCTCCTCACTGACAAAGGCCACAAGCCAGGAACTGGGGATATTGGTTGAGTAGGCATTAGATATGGATTTTGTGCACAAGCCTTCTGACATTCATTGATTACTCTAGTTGTTACAGGGTGGCACTACTGTATGGAGAAAGTTTTGCCTTGTTATATAGTCAAATTGTTTTATTGATGATTTAAACAGTTCAAGCACCAGAGAAATTACTGGCTCATGATGTATGAACCTTTACACAGAACATTGATTTTGGACTACCAGAAGTAACAGAACTGTTCATGTTTTCTGGACCTGCAGTTCTAGATTACATCATATCACACAAGATATTTTTATGCTTAATTTTATTGAGACTCCATGCATACAGTTGACTGATTACATTCACCAAACATTGGTTCTATTTTCCTACAAGTTTAATAACAGCCTGAAAGCTTTTACTTTGGACTACATGTTAGCAGTCAAACAATTACTCAGATGATCCTAAAAAGTTTGAGCACTGTAACTGCCAAGAATGAAACCAGTCCTTCAGAATCTGACACTCTGTTACTGCACTAAACCATGTCTGTTACCAAAGCAGTAGATTGTAAAAGGCAAAATAAAATAAAAAGTAATATATCTCGACATTATGACAAGAACATCATTACCAGAACTTGGATATGAATGACAAATTTATCCACTTTCATATATAGAATGAATTAATCGTAGAATTAAATAATTAAAAAAAAAATATATATTTTTGCTATAAAGATGAATTTAGTTTACCAGCCATGTATTCAGATTAAGTTAATAACATGTATTTATAGAGAAGCATAAATTCTGCTAAAAATTGACTGTGACCAAAAAATATTATAAGGTCTGATAACATAAACGTAAAGATTGCGTTAAATAAGATCAATGTTATTCAAAAATAATTTTGAATAAAAAGTTGATGTTTAAAACTCTTCTACTAATGATATGTGAGAGTGGAGAAATATGAGCAAAAAAGTCTACAAAGGTGTGTGTGTGTGTGTGATCATACAAAATTATTATCTATTTCTTTAATTTTTTTTATTAGAATGTATTTGACTTTAGTTAGGCTCACATTAAAATGATGAAGAAAAGAAAATTGATTGGAAATGCACACGACACAAAATTTATTTTATTTTGGCCATATTTTGGGATGATCTAATTCATTAAAAAGTATATAATGCTTAGAAAAATTGATTATGAAACATGAGAGAAACTGGGGATATATAATCTATTAATATAATAATGAATAGAATATTAAGGACTTTGAAACCCATTTATGTTATTACCAAGAATCACTGTACATTTGAAAGCATCTAGTGTATATATATAACCATTAGAAACCAGTCAACACTTAGATAATCCCAATTTAGATAACAATCAACAATCTCAAACAGTTGTCAAGGCAACCTTCTTTTAGCCATAAAGGTGTTAAAAGGAGGTTGCCTTGACAACAGTTTGAGATCGTTGGTTATCTATATTGGGATTGTCTAAGAATTGACTGGTTTTTAATGGTTTCTTATAAACCCATTTAGCCTTGAGCATTATATATATATATATATGCGTGTGTGTATGTAAACAAAGGAATAAGTGGATGTATTGCCGTGTAATGATTAGATGAATGTGTTAATTCTAGATAATTATTGATTGCTATACACAGCCTTTAAGGTGAACACTAAATTCAATATTTTTTTTTGTATTAGATTTATTTACAACAAACGGTCCTATTTTTATTTCTAAAGCAAAGTATTAAATGGATTTAAAGATAAACACATATTTTTAGTTTCAAATAACAACTTTATTCACACTAAGAAGATACATATGGATATCATTTAACCTCTTTTTAATATATATTTTTATAGGTATGATGGGTTAGAAGAATTTCATCTCTTTATTACAAAATATTATTTTATCTCTCTCAGAAAGATATGTATGTTAAACTAAATATTTTAAATTTAATTATGTTGAAAAAAAAAAGGAATGAGGGGGCTTAATTCCATGTAATGATGCATTAACTGTGGTGTTGCTAGGCAAGTATTAATTACTATTGGCTGCCTTTAATATGCAAAATTTATTCTAGTAGTCGACAACAGCTGAGCATTATATGAATTTAAAATGAGACATATATTTTCTTTTCATGTATCTTAGCATTAGCCGGGACGCAAACCCGCTAATCCAGGACACCTGCTTGTAAGGCAGCTGTGCTGACCTCTCGACCACCAACACTTGACAGAAATCAGACATATATTTTTATTGGTATAAGTATTAAAAAGAATTTAATTTTCTCTTTCAATTCTGTAAGTATTATTTTAGCTCTCGTAGAAAGCATTTTACACATCTGTAAAATAAGTAACACCTTATTTTGCAAAAGCATCTCTAATAAGATCTCATAAAGCAACGAGAGGAGTAAGGGACTAATGTGTGCTCAGTATCCAAAAATGCATCCTATCGGTTACTATCAATATCTGCAAACCATGAAAATGAATATTTTAAAATAATCATTAAAAATTTGATGCAAATAAAATAATTTATTGAATTATTTAAAATATATAAAGAAAAAATATTTACTGAAAATGCAGTAAAAAATCTTAATACTGTTTTACTTTCTTGTCAAACTAATTAGATACTTATCACCAATCAAATACTATATGGTTTTGTAGATTATTTAGGGACCAGTTACCAAAAACCAAGATTATAAGATTGATTGGAATGTTAAAAAATATTAAGAATCTGAATTCACTCCCAGATTTCTGGCATGTGTGTTATATGTGTCCACCAACAGTCTTTAATATATGTATATAACTTCATATTATAATTATTTTATTATTTTCAAGATTTAACTATGAGGAGAAAGAAAAATATAAAAATAACAGGTATTGGTGGCCTGACGGTTAGCATAGCTGCCTTACAAGCAGCAGGCCTGGGTTCACTTCCCGGTCAATGCTTTGATATATATAAAAAAATAACAATTTTAAATCTCACACACATTCCTATGATGTGAGAAAGAGGATGTGCTGAGGAAGGTACTTGTTATTGTACTGAAATGTCAGCTATTTTACTACCCAGAATATCCTGAAAATATGACGTCATCATTTATCCGTTAAAATATTAGAATTAACATATATATAAAAGTCATTTATTCACAAACTTTTTGATAGTGAATCAAAATTTTAAAATGTATCATACATGCACTTGCATACACATATATCTAGCATGAATGATACAGTATAGTATTATTATTATTACAGGATTTCACAATAGCTGTTTTAAGTCAATATTTTCTAAGGAGATCCAGTCAGCTCCAAGAATATTGGATAAAAATTCTCATAATCTTGTGCTCAATAACTTCTGGTATTATCACTTCTTCTCACAAATGTAATTTGATAGTAGGGACCTCTGCAGGTGTTTAACCACAAGCTTACACTATGGAAGAAAAGAGGGGAACCCTTCTTTACTTCAAGCTACTTTCTATTTAAATAGGTGAAGCTGAAGTGGTTAGATCTGTGAGCGTGAAGCTATTCAATACTTCACTAATTAAGTCCACAGTCCTATTTTACCACAAATCTGTTGCATATGATTTATAGTTCATTAACTATATTGTAATTAAATAGACATATATGTATATATTTTAGATCATATTCAATTAACACATTTTAATATTGTTGTAAAGTGGAATACTCAAGAGCTAAAGGATCCTAAATTGAACTTCAGCCAAAAAAAAATAAAACAAAGAATCACTAGAGTAATTATGCAAAACTGTTTCACTCTGCCATATAATTTTGGCTTCATGTCACATGATATCCTGAGAAGTACACTGCATAATTATTTATCTATTATTCTTTTTTATTATTTTATTACTTATCTGCAATTGGCATTACAATAATACACTATTTACACTTTTCAAGCAGTTTTCTTCTAACTCTTGTGATCCAAACTGTAGCTTTCATTTTTTTTTCCATATGTCATAGCATTGGCCAGGACACGAACCCACACCCGTTTGCAACCAACTAATTGCTTGCAAGATGGGTGCGATGACCTCTTGGCTTTCATTTTATAATGCAATGTAATATAAAAAAATATTTACAGATCTCTGATGAAGACTACAGATTTAGTCAAAACAGAACATAAAATTGCTTTGATGCATACAAAAAACAAAAGTTATATTGTTGTGTATAATCTTTTCACAATTTGCATTGACATCAAATTACTTTTGTGTGGATTTTATATTTTTCAACATGTAATTTAAGATATACTCTCCATTTCTTTCATTTTTCTGTGTTTATTCACTTTGGGTAATATATAACCTGGTGAGTCTCATTAGCCATATCTGTACTCATAGTGGAATCGTTTATGCAATCTCATTGTTATTTTTTTTTAATCTCAGCAATTTTGAATTCATTTGTTTCTATTTGTTATCTGTTTGCTATTTTTTTTTTTTTTGTATTTTTACTTTTTATTATTATTCTGGAATTAGAATGTTATACTTGTTTATTCGTGGCTACCAATAAAATCGAAAATTTCCCAGAATTATTTTATGTACCCACTATATTTATATACTAAGAAATAATCTAAAGTTAGAAAATGTTTTACAACAAATCACCAATATTTATTTGTTGCAAGTCGATTTTTACATTTATGACTTTGAGAAATAAATAAAAAAAGATTTTTTTTTTTTTGAAACGACCACAGAATGAACTTTACATTGAGAAAGAAAGTCCCATAAATATTAAGTTTTAAAATAGATTGAAAGAGCTTGTCAAAACATACAATGTATTGAGATAATGGTAGCCATTTATATTTCTTATATATATTACCAATTTAATAGAAATTCTTTAACGTTTGCTACTCAAGATTTTAAATCAAACGCAGTAAGTATAATTTAACATTTTAGCACAACTAATCCCCCCCTCCCCATCTATATATCTACATTCAATCATTAGATTGTGATTTAAATCGGAAATAATTCAAGATGAATACATGCACTTTTAATATTTAAATTAAATATTAATATGTAAAATTTTACTAAGAAATTTAACTCAACCCTCATGCCTTAGTTTCTTATCTTATCATGCATTCTTCTCTAAGAAGATAAATTACATCAAAAAAATACATAAAAAGTTATTGATCATTTTTTTTACTAATTCACCTATACGTTCATTATTTAAACACGTGTTAAATTAAAGCAAACAACCAAAAAATTGTCAAGCGTTGGTAGTTAAGTGGTCAGCATAGCTGCTTTACAAGCAGTTGTCCCGGGTTTGCGGGTTCGCTTCCCGGCCGATGCTTTGACACATGAGAAAAAAAAAAATCAAATAACCAAAAAATTGTGACATAAAATAAAATTAATTTGAGGCCCCAAGCACATTTATTTGGATTTAATATTAAAAACAATTAAATTTGTCATTCTTCTGAAATATTAATAGATCATAACTTGCCAAAATTTCATTGCTTTTGGCCTGGATTTAAATTCAGGTCTAGAACATAGCAGGTAAATTACCTTATGTTATATGCTTTTTAATATATATATATATTAAATATTACTTAATGCTATACTAGTAATTATAAATAAAATAGAAACTCATATAACATTAGAATTCTAGCCAAAAACAAAATTTTGCTAAACTTCTTCCACAATTAGGCTTTATCTATTAACAAATGGACCTTTTCAAGTGAAATTCAACTAAACATACAATTTATATATACAAAACAAAATAGTCTTCCCATCATTCACTTCAAAAACCAACTTCCTTTAATATCAAAGGATGTCTTCATGAGATTAACGAGAATAAAACAATATACTACAACATATAAGTGTTTGTGTGGCTTCTATATTTACGTACTATTTAAATGAAATAAAAATATATGACTTATCCACCATAATGTAACAAAGAATTTAACTTTTTACAATTGGGTTATACTAGTGAATAATCAATTTTTAGAATTTTAGTTTAAATATATTTCTCACATGATAAACTAATAAGTATTATTAATTATGAAGCACACACTCTGATATATATATATATATCCAAGACATGTCAAAATACAAAAATCTATAACAAAAATGATTAATTACAAATAATAATAATAATTTATAAATAATTATTAGTTTCATGGAATTTATTCCTGCCATATTATTTAGCAGTTATAATATATTTAAGTATGTGGGTTTTTTCCAAGAATCTTATTATTAATTTTTATTCTATTTATCAGAATCATACATTTCTAATTTAAATAATTTCATTTAATATTCATTTATTTGTTAATTAATTTCATGCAATACAATTCCAGTCATTCTATTTATAATACATATGTATAATAATTAAAAAAAAAAAAAAACAAGTTATATATAACGTGACATTATTTTTATAAGCTGGTAATTACAAAAATGCAATACAGAGAGCGTACCAATAGCTCAAACAAGCTCTTAATTAATAAGTGCCATGAGAAAATATTGTTAGAATATTCAGGACACTAGATCTAAAATATAAACTCAAAACCCAGCACTTATTTCATACGTATATTTAAGTAGAAACTCTGAAATTTTCGGACATGAAAATGTCTTTAAATCCAGCTCTCTAACTTAAATAGTTATATGGGACTGAACTAAATTCAGATCTATCATATTTTAATAGCCTCAGCATAGCCAAAGCCATAAGCTTGAAAACAGTTGGTCTGGAGATGAGAGTGTTCTGGATAGAGATTTTAAATATTTTCTCATACCACACTTATTAATTAAGAGCTTGTTTGAGCTATTGGTACGCTCTCTGTATTGCATTTTTGTAAATACAAGCTTATATAAAAATAATGTCACGTTATATATTATTTGCTTTTTAAATTATTATATGTATTTATGTATTTTTCATTTATATATCTCACTCTTGAATAGAACTACACATTTCTAATTTAAATAATAAATACCATCATGTTGAGGTATGAAGGTGGGGAAATAAGACTGATTTAATCTTAGAGGTGGCCTGATTATGTTCCTGGCCTTTGAGCATTCCATCATCAGATTTTCAATTGGGTGGATGGTTGAAGAGTTGGAGTGTGGAGTAGATTGAAGCCTGTCCATTAAAGTATGAAGATTGGCTATCTTAATATACATCTGAGCACTTATAGCATATATGTGTAGAGATGGTAATCTGGACCAACTGATGTTTGCTGGTTTAGTATGAAATACATATATTGGTGATTATTTATCTTTTCGACATATATATGTTCAAGTGTATCAGTGTTATGAGATAGTGTGGAGAGTGGTGGGTCATGTGAAAGTCTGTGCTCATATACCCTATATATTATGAAATTTATAAGATAATTGTTGCTATGTAGAAAGTAATCACTCTTTGCCATTACCACTGTTAATTAAACAACAATGTTAAAACTGCAAGGATATTCTTTCCCCAGTTACAAAATAGAGACTTTAAGAAAATAAAAATGACAATTTGATTTTTAAACTCAAGTGCACTTATATGAACCAATCTTGAGAGTTTGAATATATAAATCATTCACTTTAAATCCTTTTTTAAATAATCTTATTAATACTTATGAAATATTATAACCTTGTGCTAATATTAGATGTTAAATTATATAGTAATCAATACATTTTACTATTGCAGTATTTAGATTGAAAGGATACTCTCAATGCAGTAATCTTTCATCAATAGCACTGTTAAACAGTGATGCTAAAACTGTAATGATACTCTCAAACCAGTCACAAGATATAAACTTTAAGAAAATAAGAACGGCCATTTTATTTTTAAACTCGAATGTACTTATATAAGTGAATCTTAAGTTTCTAAAAGTGAGAGTATAAATATATTGATTATTACATGATTTAGCTTTTTTTAATATTAGCACAAAGTAAATTTAATTTCATAAGTGCTAATAAGATTATTACAAAAAAAAAATGGATTTAAAGTGAATAATTTATATATTCATACTCTCACTTCTAGACACTTAAGATTGGCTGATAGAAAGTACATTTAAGTTTGAAAATAAGCCAGCTGGTTTATTTTCTTAAAATTTCTATCTTGTGACTGGGGAAAGAGTATCCTTGCAGTTTTAATATCACTGTTTAATAGCGCTAGTGAGGAAGGATAATGACCTTTTATATAATTACAACATAAACATTGTGCTAGTAAAATTTATTGATTATTAAATTGTTGTTGGTTATCTTTATGCATAGACGTAAATGCTTAACTATTTATTCTTTTTTTTTTTGCTTGTGTATGGTTTGATTAATAAAATTCATTAACAGATATTATTATTGGCAATGGAGTAGTTTTAATGTATCCATTCAAGTTAAAAAATAACTGGTGCTCACTCCAAGCTTTTTGAACTGCCATCTTTGAATCAAATGTACACCTGGGTCTCATTTTATGCGGTAGATAGGTTCTACAGAAAACCCATATTAAAAAAAAATCACACAAAAATAGACTTAACTTACCTTGAAAAATGGGGGATAGGTGCTGTAATTTTCAGAATTCGCATAAAAACAAAGCAACAAGAAAAAATTACTTTAAAATTCACATTAAAAAAATAAGCAAATAAAATATGACTAATAAAAAATTTCAAATATTTGGAAAAATTTAATACAAGACAAACTTTTTTTACTTTTTTTATTAACTACAGTATTTAATTTTTCATTTTTCATACATATTTTAATCATTAATGCTAGCGTTCATTTGTAAACTGACAAGAAATCAGATTGAATGTGATGTATTGTGGCTTCTCCTTAAACGAAGTCAAAAATCTCTCAGCAATTATGCCCAGAGAAACCTGTTAACCACTTTATTTTTATTCGTGATGTGATGTACAACTAGCACCAGTTTCAGTCTTGTGTTGTGTTAATGTTTTTCTGTTTCTATATTAAAAAAATGAAATCACAATCAGAACAAAAAGATTATACATTATTTTCAGTTTATAAAATTTCATTTTTTATTTTAAAAATCTAAAAGATTATTTATTTCTGTTATATATAACAAAATAGGCGTTTTAAAAGTTTAATTTTTTTGAATATTTATTGTGATATTTTTATATGTAAGTATAAATCTATTATTATTATTTACTCATTAGTATAAATAGGTTATTTACATAGAAGCTAAGTTCTAAATACAGCTTCAGGTCATATTCACGTTAGCTGCTAATATGACGTTATATTTTTGAAAAAAAAAAAAAAAAATTCAAGTCAAAATAAGTTATTAATAATTTAAATTTCTTGATATCTAATAAATACAGTGAAATATGAAAGATATTAAGAAAAAAAATGAATCGCATAACTTCAAAATCGCATTAAAATAATCCACATAAAACGAGAACCAGATGTATATATTATGTAATAACTTACTGTAGTTACTCAATACAAAAATTGTAAGATATTAACCTGTATTGTATATATGAAGGATAATAAAAATATATTTTAAGGATTCTTTAAAATTTTGTGTTAAATAGTTTTTAATATTATTTAAAGTAATTTATATAGCACCTAATAACAAATTATTAATTTATTACACACTCTGGCATTATTTTTAAAAGCAAATAATTTACTGTTTTGGCCCATTTTTAGCACTGTTTTAAATAAATTACTAAAGTAGTAGAAAAGTAAGCTTTTTAAAATTAATTTAAATCAAAACATTTTCTGAGTATAAAAAATGTGAGGCTACCGCTTATATTTATTTTTGTTGAAATATTGATTAAATTGAGCTAAATACTATAAAAAAATCCATAGTCTATCTATATACATAGGATAGATAGATAATAGATAAATAAAGGATAGAGGAAAAAATATTTTTTCAATACTGTAAAAAAGTTAACTTTTTTTAATTTATTATAAGTTGACATTTTTTAGAAGATAACTTATGGGAGCCTGCTTCTTGTACTTATTTTTTTATTTTTATATTTAGCCTACCTTTTTATTGCCATATATATATATATATTAGTTAATTAATGGTCTTAATATCTTTAAAATCAGGAAAATGCCCATACCATTTTAAAATTTAGTTTTCATGTGAAATATATTTATCCTAAAAGTTGATCGATTTCATAGTAAAAGTTTATCAAATTCACTACTATTTCTTTTGCTGTACGTAAGCCATTTTAAATGTTATTTTAACACATGTTAAATATATATTTAAACCAAAATGCTAAAAGTTTATCAAATTCATTATTATAATTAATCTAAAATTGTCATTATTCAAAGGAGAAATTAAGTGCATAGTTCAAATGCAATTTAATTAATTTAAAATATAATTATAAAATCAAACTTTACTTTGCTTTACCAAAAACTATACTTTTGGTTTAAAAAAATTTCCAATTCTGTAATCTTTTAATCAGTGCTGCCCTCTTTTCCATTTTTTTGATGTCATTTGAAAACAGTTATGATATAGATTTTCCACTTATTTTTATATTCCCAATTTCAAAATTTTTAAAAATAATTAGGTACCATAAAGTGAAAATATATGGGCTAGTAAAATCCTATATAAAAAAAATCATGCAAGATTCATAAAGATTTGTGCAATATTTATTAAGTTATAAAGTGACAACACAAACAAGCAAACTTTTACATTTATATACTAATATAATATATATAATTTATGATATCTGTACTAATTTTATAAATTTTCAAGTTGCTATGATGGATTTAGAAGTTTAATAAATCTCTGCAGGATATATGTTTCTGTTGTAATTAATATCATCAAGAGCATGAAAAACAGTTATGACTTGATCAAATATATAAATATAATTTTTGTTTAAAAACATTGCCTTTATTGAAAAATTGTAAAGTTCAGTAAATGTTTAAATCCTGTAACAGATTGCCTTTTTCTATTATTAACTCTGATGTTAGTTTTTTTTATTTCAGTTAAAATTTTTTTTATTCTGCACTAAATTCAATACATTGGATTTAATTTTTTTAGAAATGTAAGTTTACAAATGTGAAACATTAAAAAAATCATATTTGAAATTTGAAAATATTGAAAAAAATAAGTACTTAATGATATCAAAAGGCTTTTTCATTGTTTCACTGAGGGTAAAAAAGAAATCAATTGTCACGGAAAAATTAACAAAATCTTTATTGATTGAAAGTTATTTTTAAAATAGAAATAAATAAATCTGAAATTTTGACAAATTTATAAAATTCTATTCCAAAATATTAAAATTGCATTTATAATTTATAAAATATCTAAAAAGATCCTACTACAATATTGGTAAGCTGTCAGTGATGTTTCACAATGTGTGGTTATCATACCAGTTGTGATATGTTTTTAAACAGAGCAAAACTCTCCATACAGTATTGCCACCTGTGCTAAACATATTAATCAATGGATGCCAGAAGACTTGTGCATTAAAATCCCTATCTAATGCCTACTCATCAAATATCCCCAGACTAGTTTCTGGATTGTGGCCTTCGTCATTGAGGAGCCTTGAATCTGAGAGCACTTAGGATCTAAAGCAACCCTCCAGCAACCACCTTTTATCTTCACTTAACTACAAAACTATGAGTCTTAAACTGAAAACAACTGAAGAAGGGCACAATGGGCACAAAGAAACTAGTCTGGGGATATTGGATGAGTAGGCATTAGATAGGGATTTTATGCACAAGCCTTCTGGCATCCATTGATTAATCTGTTTAGCACAGGTGGCAATACTGTATGGAGAGTTTTGCTCTGTTTATCAACAATTAATGTGCTAGTATAGGAAATGTGATCATGTGATATTTTTGTTAACATCTAATGAATATGAATAAAATCAAAATGTAGATGTGCATTCTTTTCATTTTAAATAATTATTATAAAATTATTGTATAAAATATTCAAAAATATTTAACCACCTATCAAAAATTCATGTTTTTTTACTATTCCAAAGATATTCTCAAAGTAATCTCACACCCTGGATAATAAAGATTCAAAACCATCAAAACATAAAGGCATGACTAAATATATAAAGATTGGATTAAATACACTTTGATCTTTTTATTCGTTGGAAAATACTGACCTCTTTAGATTTTTTTTTTAATTAATAAATTAATATTTTTAGTTCATGGTTTTGCCATTTAAAAAAGTTATAGAAATATCATTGCATATAGACATAGAAGAGGGATTTAAAGTAGAAAAACTACTAACACCATCTCTAAAGTAAACAGTCACATTAAATGTCAGATATCATAGTCATAGAATTACTTCAAGTTAATGTTATTTAAAATCATTACATATATAGTATTTAACATAGTTTTTTGTATATTTATTTAAAAACAAGCAATTTAAAAAAAGAGTTTGATTCAAAGTTCTGCCTTATCTCTTAATATTAAATAATAAATTTTTGTTAAACTACCACTAAAATTGTTCAAATTTTATATTAAACTGAAGGCTGTATTTGTGCTTAAATATAAATTATGTTGCTATATTTTGTGAGTTATCAACAGGTTTTCAGGTTACTGATGATGTCAGTTACAACAGAAACACGTATCCAGAAGAGATTGGCTGAATTTTTTAATCAAAAATTGCAACTTGAAGGATCTTAATTTTTTTAGAGATGACATAAACTAAATTAACATTATTAAAAATTGTTGTGATATTTAATTAATTGTTTGAATATATGTGCATATATGTTAGACAAAAAGAGAGAAAGATGAGTAACTAGGGCATAAATCATTTTGTAGTCCAGTAAAGTTGTATTATTATTTTAAACACTATACATGCATATAATTGATAGTTTATATATTACCACTTTAAAGAATAAAGATATTTAAAATACATAAATAAGGTAATCAAGTAGCTATGATCACATGTTGAGATTAAAATGGTGCCTGAAAGCATGCATAGTTTATATATAGAAAGAAAGAGAGATAATGAAAAAAAAAGGAAGTTAGTATTGGTTAATTAATCTATAAAAGGCATTTGATAAAGTCACTTAAGTTTAATATTTAATATTTAAGTTAAAGTCACTTAAGTTACATTGTTGAATATTCCAAAATGTAAAAACAGAATGTGACACAGGTTACTGTTATTAAATAATTTAATGAGTTAGAATTACAAATGGATGACACTAAAGTACTTGCTGAAAAAATAATAAGTTTTAGTATAACTGTTTAAAAAGATTGTTCTTATAAAAAATTTATTAGAGTAATGAATTTGGGTCATGGATGAAGAAGATGATTGAATAGAGTTTAGTAGGATATAAAGTACTTTTTGGTAATTAATTAAAGTTAGATTCATCATCATCATCATCAACCATTATCAATCCATTGCAGGATGAAGATCTCTCCAATTTCAATAATCTCCATTTTTTTTCCACATCACTCCAGCATACTTTCTTATTTCATCCATCCATCTCATATGTGGTCTCTTTCTGGGTCTTTTATTAGTGATTATATGTTGAACTATTCTCATAATTTAATATTAATTGTTAAATATCTTTAAAAAATTCAAAACTTATTTAATTTTTTCAAATACATTCAATTGTTATGAATAGCGCTTAAGTTAGTACATAATGCAACATTTCAAGTAGTGTTATTTTCCTGTCTTCAGGTATTTATGGCTAGATGAGTGACAGTACTAACATGAAAATCAAATCTGGACATTTAGATTTATGATTATTGAATTTAAGATGATGCTTTAGGCTAGTGTATTCATGAGAAATGGATGAGAAGAAAAAAGATGAGTTGGAAAGATAATGTCATCATTATAAAACTAATAATAAGAATACAGTGAAAAGAAATATTGAAGAATTGAATATGACATATTCTTAGAACTACTAAAGTTATAAATGATGAGTGACAGTCTTAAAGCACTAAACATCACATGATCACTATCTCTTATACTAGCACATAATTGTTATTAAGCAAGGCAAAACTCTCCATACAGTAGTGCCATCCTGTGCATAAGCCTTCTGAAATCTATTAATTACTCTGGTTGGCACAGGGTGGCACTACTGTATGGAGAGTTTTGCCTTGTTTAATGAGTCTATAAAAAAGTCATAATGCATATGTACGAAGTAATGTAATAAATAGAAAGGTTTAAAAAAATATTGAAAGAGCCTTTTAAGAAAAACTGAGAGAAACCATTCATCTGCTATATTTCCCTTGATGTCCCTTGTGATTGTGACTGACACCTTTTCCTTTAAAGGACATAAAAGTTTTAAAGTAAGATGATTGTTAAGAATGACTAAAATAATGCTTAATGAATTTTCTCAGAAAATTAAAAAGTAATAATGACGAATTAGAAGAAATTACAAACTTCAAGTACTTCGGTTAGATTATTAATATAGCTGGAAGCAAAATGGACAAAATTAATTATGGAATTAATCTTGGATGAAATATTTTGATAGAAATAATTTAACATCAAGAAGAAATCTGCCCATGTATTTGATGAAGGAGATTTGTTTTATCAGTTTTTACTTATGGATCTGAAACCTGGACATTTAACACAAGAGCAATACAAAGATTTTAGATCACTCAATATTATATGAAATTGTGCATTTTAGAGGTTAAAAAAGAGATTAACAATATACAAGTGAAAAAACAAACAGAGACCAGTGTCATGATTGAATAAATTAAAATACTAAAATGGAGCTGGCATGAACATACTCTTAGAACAGATGATAATAAATAAGCAGTTGAAGTTTTAAATTGAATCCCAAGAGATTGTAAAAGATATAGAAAGAGATTACATGTGAGATGTACGGATGGATGAAATAAGGAAATTTTCTGATGTGATGTAGAAAAGAAAGACTACCAGAAAAATAATTTAAAATGATTTTGATGAAAAATATACAATAAAAACTTTTATAAAAATGGTACTTAGCTAACATTTCAACCACAACATATCTCTTTTCAAGATTTTTTTCTAAAATGTGCTTCTTGTTTCAATTTTTGTTTTCCTCTACATTTTCAAAGATCAGAAGTTTTAAATGATAATTTTTCCTACAGCATCTTTTTAAAATACCATTAATTTGATTTAATTTACACTTTCTATTTATCTTATGGAATTTTTAAAGAAATTTGTATGTTTTTTCTATTAGAAAATGGAGAAGATAAGAATGCAAACTAGTAATATGTTCTAGCAATTTAAGGAGAAAAATTTTTAAAAAATTCCTTGTGCACATAAACAATAGTTACAATTTAATTTAATTTTTTTCTATAAAACTGTTGGTCTTTTACAATTTCCTAGGGCTGAGTTTTAAACTTCAATTATCCATCTATTATTATCTTCTCTAGAAATATATTTGATCCCAGTTCCACTTCAGTTTCTTAATTCTTTCAATACCTGTTTGTTCTTACACCCATGTGTTTTTGATTCATTCTTGTTACTCCTAACATATATCTTTCCATACTTTGTTGAGTGATTTAAAGTATTTAAATTTCTCCTCTGCTAAGTGTTTAAGTTTCAGATCTATCTTTCAAAAATTGCCTTTTTGTATACATAGGCATATTTCCTTTCAATTGTATATTATTTCTGCTTATATTACTTAATCCAAGTTTAATTCTATAATTAATTTTAGCCATTGCTTTTTCATCTGTATTAATAATGTGACATAGCATTTAAAATTGGTAACTTCTTGAGTTTTCTTTCAGTTAACAACAAACTTTTTCATGAAGCTGTACTTTTTTTTCTTATGTGTCAAAGCATTGGCCAGGAAGCGAACCCATAAATCCAGAACCACTTGCAAAGGAGCCATGCTGACCACCAATCCTTGACAAAAAGCTGCACTTTTATTGTTAAAAGAAGGTTGCCTTGACAACAGTTTGAAATTGTTGATTGTTATTGGGATTGTTTAACCATTGTTTAGTTTTTAATGTTATATATAAAGAACTTGAACTCAGATTTTCTAACTCTCCACAGCTATCAAATCCATATTATACAACTGATGCACATGATCACATACAAGTGAAAAAGATCAATGACCTCCAATATATGTATTTCATGCTAAAATAGCATTCATCAGTTGGTACAGATAACCATCTCCCACACACATATATAATCACTGCTCAATTTATATTAAGATAGCAAATCCTCAAACTTTAATGGGCAAGCTTCAATCTTCTCCACTCTCCAGCTCTTCAGCCATTCATATCATTGAAAATCCAAGAATGAAATGTTTGAAGTTCATGCTGATGCCAGTATTATTGTCATATCCATGTTGACCTCAAATCAACCTGACCCTCACATGTAGAGCCTTAATATGTCCATTTAATTATACAGAAAAGGGATGGGCAGAATACAGGCTGAATATGTAATATTTAAATACATGAATACATATATTATAGATATATATTAGCAGTTAAAAGAACCATCTATATGGTTGAGGCATATTTTGGCCTCATGGTCAGCAGGCAGTTAATGAATTTTTAATTTCCTTAAATTCTTTTTACAGCAATATCAAATTGATTATGGAAGTAGAAAATAATAATCAACTTCCATTCTTAGATGTTTTGAAAGAACGATGCTTCTTTATCTCATGGTATATATAGAAAACAAACCCACATTAGCAGACAACTACATTTTTCTTCTCATCACCATCAGCATAATTATTTTCTGGCAAAAACATTGTTAGATAGAACTAAAAGAGTTTCTGATGGCAGTCATTTTCACCAAGATATCTATGCTACTAAAAAATTCTTCTTCATTATGGTTTTGATCACAAAATTATTACTAAGATTTTTTTTAAATAATAAAAAAAAAGATTTTGACACTTCAAAAATTAAGACTGCTCAGCCATATATGAAGGGAGTTAAATTGGTAATGTTTTTTAAAAAAATATCCACTATATTGCATCTTATAATATACCATCATTACAAGCCTTCAGACAAATTCATTGTTTAATATTTCATAATAAAAGGATATTATATTGCTCCATATATTATTCCATTTTGATTCTTAATCCTTTCAACAATGTAAGTGATATCTTATTCATCTCTCACCCTAATATTTTGCTTCAATTCTTTTTGGTTACTTTCAAAACAAAATCTCCCTATTTTAGTAAGAGATTAGAAGTCACAGAACTAATCTCCATTAAGTGGTAAGTATCAGATCCATAAATAAGAATTGCTAACACACTTCCATTAAAAAAATTTTTTTTAAACTTCTAGTAAATGAAACGTATGGGTAAGACAACACACAGGTGTTACTAACCTCATTGAAAAAATTAAAAGATTGAAATGGAGTTGGACTGGACATAGTGATAGAAGAGATGATAATAGATGGACAGTTGAAATCTTAAACTGGATTCCAAGAGATTGTAAAAGACCCAGAAACAAACCATATGTGAGATGGATGGATGAAACAAGAAAGTGTGCAGGGGTGATGTGGAGAAGAAATGCTTGAGATTGGAAAAGATGGGTGAATTTGGAGACAACTTTATTTTACAATAGATTGATAATGGTTCACAATAATGACATTCTCCATTGATTTTAAGGGCAAGATTCATAAGTAATTTTTCAATATTATGAATTATCACCCTAGATTAGCTTATGGGATTATATGTCTTTGTTATATGAGAAGCTGCTTTAATTTTTTTCCTCTGGCCAAACATATGTTTATTGATACATACATTATCTGCTATTTTAGATACAATTTGTTTTTTTCTTTCGAACCATTATTTTGTGCTTTTTAATAATTTTTCAATAGGGTAGTTGGTTTCAGTGATATTTAAAAGTTTATATAAAGTTTGACTTGTTATAAAACCACCTAAAAATTCAACTAGATAATAAAAGTAGTCTAATGTAATTACAATTGCCATGATGTGTCATGATGTGAAATGGGTTACTAAAGTCCCATGTTAAATGTCTCTTGAAAAATATTTAGTATACATATCAAAATTTTTGACACCAATCCTTTTATTTTTTAGAGGAGTTAATATAGTTTGATAAGTATATACATAATGCTAAGACTGTAAGTCAATTACTCAAGTCAAGCATTGGTGGTCAAGAGGTCAGCAACAGCTGCTTTACAAGTAGTTGTCCCAGGTTAGCGGGTTTGCTTCCTGGCTGATGCTATGACACATGAGAAAAAAAAGTCAATTACTCAAAGCTTTAATAGGTTTATAAATGTAGATGATAACAATCAATTCTTAAGCTACCACAATCTCAACCTATAATCAAGACAACCTCCTTAAACAATAAAGATGATACCATCTTAATCTATGATCTGATATATTTATATAGACCCTAAATATTGCATATTGACCAAGTGGTGTGTGATTAAGAATGGAAAGAAGTTTAAACAAACCTCATTAATCAGACAAATATAACCTGTTCTGAAAGCAGACTAATAAATAGTCCTCGATGTCTATATAAATATATTAGACCATATATAAAAAGATGGTACCAATCTTTATTGTTTAAGGAGGTTGCCTTTGACTATAGACTGAGATTGTGATAGAGTAAGGATTGATTGATATCATATATAACGCAACTAAAAACATTTCTGGTCTGTTAAATATTTTGCATTGAATTTGAACTTAATACGCTTATATAAATAGTTTTTAGTACGACTCCAATGTATTGTGAAAGCTTATGTAAAAATGTAACTTTGTTTGAAAAAAAAGTTCTCTTTTTAATTGTATTTTTTTATTTCATTAAGTTCAACATTTCTTTTTAGTTCAACATCAATTCCTGTCGTGAACGACTATTTTTTATATAGTTAACATTTCTGAAATACTTTTACGTTGCAAAGTCCCGTATTGTAATATTACTTAAAATTGTATTTGTAAAAGAAACGATTTTTTTTTTATTGTGAAATGATTTTTCTCCTTTTTAAAAACTCAAATGGCCACAGTCTTGGAAAGACACTTATAAATTTTTAAAAGCTTGCATAATAAACCTAAAGAGCAATTGATCATTTATAATAAAAAGAAATATTTTTAAATAACAAGTCTATATAAGTTATGACGCAAGAGCTCTCTATAAAAAAAGTAATCTCTTTTTAAATTATTACCAAAATTACATTAGTTTATTTTTTTAAAAAAAATACCTTTAAAAAAAAAAAGGATTTTAAAAATATAAGTTTCCGCAGAATTGACATGTAATATTTGCTAATCTTTATTAATTTGATTCTAAAAATAAATTGCTATGATAAATGCATGCTTAAAAGTTAACATGACTTCTCATTAGTCGATAAACATATTTTTAAAATAATATATAGTTTTTGAAATTAATTAAAAAAAATAGAAATGAGTCCATGCATTTATTTAAAACAATTGTTGAAACCTTTTTGCATATGTTTTTACTCTTTTTTTTTCTTTCTCATGTGTCATAGCATCAACCGGGAAGCGAACCCGCTTACCCGGAACAATTGCTTGTAAAGCAGCTGTCGTTGACTTTCGACCACCAATGCTTGTCTCATCTTTTAAACCAAAAATATATGCTAATGTTTTAAATTAATTCTATTAAACCAGGTTTCTTCAACTAAGCGTAGCAAAGCTACTCAGAATTATTGAAGTTCCAAATGTCTTGTTTTCAATTAATATTTATTTTATGTATTGCTGGTACAAAGATAACATTTATATGATATAAATATGTCATTATCAAATTAAGGAACAAAGTCTTCGGACATATAAGTGCCTATATTTATATAGACTAAAGTGGAATTGGGATGGACATATTGTTAGAAGAGATGATAATCGATGGACAGTTGAAATCTTAAACTGGATTACAAAAGATTATAGATGACTAAGAAAGAGATCACATGTAAGATGGATGACATGAAGTAGTGTGCAGGGGTGATATGGAGAAGAGAAGCTAGAAATCAGAGAAGATGGATTGAACATGGAGAGACCTTCATCCCTGTAGTGGATCAGTAATGGTTGAAATGAATGTTTTTAATAAATGTGTTAAACCAGTTCTTACTTATGGATCTGAGAATTGGATACTTAATAGAAGAACAATACAGAGACTGTAGACCACTCAAAGAAGTATAGAGAGATGCATGTTAGAAGTAACAAGAAGAGATTGAAAGCACAATATATAAAAAAGCAAACAGGTGTTATTGACTTCATTAAAAAAATTAAAAGACTGGAGTGGAGCTGGGTTGGATGTATTACTAAAAGAGATGATAATAGATGGACAAAGACCCTGAAAGAGATTACATGTGAGTTGGATGAAATAAAAAAGTGTACAGGGGTAATGTGGAGAAGAGAGGCTAGGGATTGGAAAAGAGTTACTGAACTTGGAGAGATCTTCATCCTGCAGTGAATTGATAATGGTTGACAATGATGATAATGATATTTTATTTTGTTTCACTTTGAAGAAACAATCCATCAAAAGTATTCATAATCTACAAGATAACTGGTTTTATCTCCAAGCTATATGAAGTGGGACTTATAATTCAATGCATACAATATGTAGCAATAATTTAGCTTTTACCATGAAAGTTTTAAAGTTCTATCATGTTTGGCTCATGTATTTTGAATTGAAATATGACAATGTATTTTCTCTTTTGGTAGATAGTTTTAATGCCCTTTCTGCCATCACAAAATCTTAAAGTGACTGAAAAATGTTCATGACTCATAGATTCACTGCTATACACAATTTAAATCACTTCAAACATTTCCACAGCAGTTCTGCTCAATTTAAAATAAAATTCACTCTTAGTACATTGTTGGATTTAGATTAAGGTATATAGCCTTCTACCACCAAGCATCCTAGCATCTTAACATTTTTCTAAACTATCTCATCTTAATTCAGAGTTGGAACAGTGGAATCTTGAAGGGAGAGACAATCACCAATCACTTTTTATTAAAATGCGACGTATGTATATATATTAAAATATCTTACTCGGATTATTAAAGTGGCTGAAAACATAATAGATGACAATAATCATTAAATTAAATTTTAATAGATTACTTTTGATAGAAATAATTTAATGTATTGAAGAAGATGGTTATTATTAATAGAAGTGATTTGTCAGACCTTGTATATATATCATCTGCAAAATCTAGATTGCATATTATATTATTGTTTTTAAAAATACATCTGAAAGATTCAAGGAAAATTATAATGTTACAGAACCAAAACAAGAACATAAAATAAATGCTAGAAAACAAAAATTAAAGTTCAATGATTTTTTACAGAAGAAAATGAAGATTGATAGTCATGAATGAAAATATTAACCAGTGCAAATATTTAGGTCAGATTGTTAATATAAATATATAAATTCTTATCATCATCATCATCATAAAATCATCATCATCATCATCATCATTATTATTATTATTATTGTTGTTGTTGTTGCTATAATCATTATCACCATCATCATTATCATCATTATTATTATTATTATTATTATGTTTTTTTTTTTATGTTTCAAAAAGGAAACTTTATTCAATCTAGAAAACAGGTTACATTAATAATTTTTCATATACATGCATTTACACTGATATTTCTGAGGCTTGTACATATTGTGTTTAAGTTCTGTCCAAGTTCATACATATATATACAGGATAAACGATGGATTGTTTTTCCTAAGTCCTCATTTATTGGTTCATGAATTTTTTGCTGTCCATTTTCTTGCTCTCTTTTTAAATCTATTATTGAGAAAAGGCAGAACTTTTACAGGTTTGACCATTGTTTTACAAGGGACCAAGTAGCCACAAAAATGTCTGGGTGTGCTATTTTATTGTCTTTATTTTTTAATTGTGCTAACTTATTGTGAAAAGTTGATAGATGCCACCTTGTATTATTGCCAAAAGCGAATGTGCATCGTGTGCATCAAAATGCATAAAGCATGAAGATTGCTGCTCGGATTGTTGGGGTGGATGTTCTGCAGAATGCACTGATAATATCTGGCAGGGAGATGTTTGGTTTTCTGTATATATTTGTTATTTCATGCCGAATATTGTTTAATGCTGGGAAGTTGTAAAACAGATGTTGTTGAGTTTCTTCTGCTTGGTGGAATAGTGTGCAGAAGGGGTCTATTTTTGTATATAATCATCTGTATCTTAGGAAATATGATGTTGGCAAATTATTATTATTATTATTATTATTGTTATTATTATTATTATTATTATTATTATTATTATTATTATTATTATTATTATTATTATTGTTTCAAAGGATAAACTTTATTAGTATTCAAAAAAGGTTACCCAAGTTTAAATTGGTTCACAAAACTACATATGTACAATGATTTGATCAGTGCATTGTATGCATTAGCAAACAAGAAGTATTTAAGAAAAAAAAACAGTTCAACAAAGTCAAAGATGATCACTCCGTAATACAATTATATATAATTAGATAAACTCCAATTAAACTAAAGTAGGAATGCATCCAATTTGTGTCAGTTGACTTCAAAACTGGCACAAGGGTCCATGTTAGATATGGTTTTTCTGTTAGTACTTTTATATTAGTTCTTGCATATTCCAAGTGTCAATGTACTTAGTATGATCTGTGATTTTCATGTCTCTTTCATGTATGGTTTGCAGTTTATTTCTGAATGTGTTTGGGTGTCTTCTGGGGTTATAATTATATATTAAATTACATGTTTACACCATAAGGCATAGGGTATAAATGTGAAAATTCTTATTTTAGCAAAGATAACCCTTTAAATGAAGCAAAAAGGGTTTCACATTAATCTTTTTATCCTTGAGTGAAGTGCTAATTATTACATGAATGTTTTCTAGACTTGGGCATAAGAAAAAATATGGTTTTCTGTCTCCGAGTCCCTATGGCAAAGATTACACATATCATCCATATCTTTGTAATTTCTTTGATATTTCAAAAAATGTTGCGTAGGTATTGAGTCAAGATTTATCTTTAGAAGAAAGTCAAAATATTTTGGTTCAAGTGACCACAGTTTGAATTTGTAACATAATTGTTTATTAGAGATATAAAGTTGAGTTTTTTCATCATTTTGACTTTCCAATATTTATATTTGGCTTGTGGTGGTTTGAAGTTGAGATTGTGGATTGTTAGTAATGGTGTAAGTAATGTGTTCAGATATTTCTGGAGAGGAGGTGATCTATCTGTGGGGGTAATCTTCACAGAAATTTCTAAACATGGGAATTTTTGGGCACATGTAGATATTATATTCAATTTTTTTTGTATCCTGAAGGTGTGTATTGAATGGAGGACAAGGCCATTTTGTGAAAGGGGTTTTCTTAGATGCTTTACTGATATTGAGATAATCATTTTTCTCCAAAATAGTTTCCTGCATAAGAAGTCTATTTTATTTGTAAATGCCTTGGTATAAATGATTGTTGGAGTAAAATAAGAGATTTTTGTAATCACTACTATATTAAGCAAAGCCATTTTGGTATATAGAGAGAGATAAGCTTTGGAGAGTGAATTGACAATCTTGTTCACCTTCTCTATTAAATTTTTCTGTAAGAGCAATTTTATAAGTGAATGGCATAAATAGAAGTTGAACCCAAGAAATGCACTTGGTCTACCTTTGAAAACATTAGTAATGCTATTACCAGTGAAGATCTGCCATGCACATGATTTCTCCATGTTAAATGTTAGTTTAAATTCATTTGTAAAATTGGTAAGTTTCAAAAGTTTGGGAATTTGCTTTTGGGATGATAGAAATACTGCTACATCATCCATATATGCGATACATGAGATGTTGTCATTGATGATAGGCATGTAGACTCCTGAAAATTCATTTCTATTATGTTTATAAGAGGGTTGATATAGGCAGTGAACAATAAGGCACTGAGAGGTGAGCCCTGAGAAATGGAATGATGTTGCACTATTGGAGATGAAGTTTTCCCATTTAGGGAAACATAAATTTCATGGTTTAAAAGTAAGTTAGCAAGCAAGTTTAGATAGGTGTTGGGGACCGAGTATTTTTGCAGAGTTTTAAGGAGAGTCCTGATGGAAATCATGTCAAATGCAGCTTCAATATCTAGTTGAATGACAATTGGACTGTATTTTTATTATCTCTCTCAGTTTCTATAGTTGACTTGAATAGAAAGGCCACCTATTCTGTTGAGGATTGTTTTTTGGTAAATTGCATTTTTGATAGGTTTGGCAAAATGAATGGCTCTATTTTATCTTTTATCATGGATTCTATTATCTTTATGCCAAGGGAGCACATTGAAATTGGACATAGGTTTGTAGTATTTGAGATTGTTTCTTTTTCATGAATGGCACAAGCATAATTTGATTTAAGCCCTGTATTTTATAGATGTCTTTAGTAAGATAAGAGACTAGGTTAAGCATATATTGTGCTGCGATTTTATCAATATGTTTGTATACAAACTTGGGAATTCCATCTATGCCGGGATGACATGAGTCTGGCATCGCTTCTATTTTTTGAATGAAATCTTTTAAAGTAATATTGAATTCATTTTCCAATCTATCATGTGAAAAGGCCATTATAATTGGTGAGGAGACTCTCTGGAATTTTTCTCTATATAATATATAACAACATAAAATCTCCATAGACAATTTCAGTTTGAATTTTAATAGCTGTTGGGACAATAACCTGGGAGGGATGACCTAGCACCCATCTAATGAAGTTTCTGGTATACATGTGCAGCTTATTTAAATATAACCTTTTCTTTTTAATGGAGATATATTCTCTAAGCTGGTTTGATAGCAATTGATATGTTTATTATTATTATTATTATTATTATTATTATTATTATTATTATTATTATTATTATTATTATTATTATTATTATTATTATTATTATTATTATTATTATTATTATTATTATTATTATTATTATTATTATTATTATTATTATTATTATTATTATTATTATTATTATTATTATTATTATTATTATTATTATTATTATTATTATTATTATTATTATTATTATTATTATTATTATTATTATTATTATTATTATTATTATTATTATTTTTAAATGTAAGAAGTAAAGAGTTTGTAATTGAATTAGATCTGATAATAACTTTTCTTGACTTAATTCTTGGTTATATATTTGAATGACATTTTGTGTATGTGCGTTTAAATAAACTAAATATCTGCCTTATATATGTCAGGTTTAACTTTTCATTATATTATCTACTAAGTTGTGTTATGTGTATGACTTCTCATAAAAAAGAATTCATAGTAATATATATTTGAAAAAATATTGCAAAAGATTGTATCATACAAGAAATCTAATACTATTTATTAATATATATCAGATCACTAGAACACAGATTTCCTTTTATTTTTTTAAAGCAACGATCTATTTCATTAATTTTTTATTTACAAGGAATAGATTTTTACTTTATCATAAAACAGTAGGGCCACAGTTTAATTTAACAGTCCTATGCAAAAGTGTGCAAGAATTTTGACAGCATATGCAGAACCCTTTCATCCAACATAAAAATCACCATCTTCATTATTTTCAAATTATATAGCAATTATAAAATACTCTTAAACAAGCTATTTAATATTAAAATGGGAGATCAAACCTATTCATTTATAATCATCTTGATCATTTTCATTGAATTACCAATTTACTGTAAAATGAAGGTCTTTCCAAGTTTAATTATGTTTGTCTGATCTTTAACCTGTCTTCTATACATCATATCAGCAAACTTCCTTTTTTCATCCATTCATGCCATATGCAGTCTCTTTCTGGGCCTTCTACAATCTTTTGGGATTTATTTTAAGACTTCAATTGTTCATCTATTATAATCTTTTCTAGCAATATGTTCACCCTAGCCCATTTCCATCTTTTAATTTTTTCAATGACATCAGTAATACCAGAATAAAAGTAAATGGTGATTTAAGTCATTTAAAGTCTAAAGATAATGTGGTTGTTTTGAAAATAAAACTTCAAAGTTTCAGAAAATATTGCAAGAGGTATGATAAAAATAAGAAAAGAACTAAAGATAAATTCTAAAATACTAAAGTAATGTTAAATGGATTTTCTCTAATATTGATAATTATGAATTAGAATTTAAGTACTACAAATAAACTTGTTCAGATTGTTAATGCGGATGTAAATATATTGGTATAAATTAACTATATAATTAAACTTGAATGGTGCTTTTGTGGAAATAACTTAATATTTAAAAAAATATGTCTATGTGTTTAAAAAAATGAGTTTTTAATAATGTTTTAAAAATTCTTATTTATGGATCCAAAACTTGGATACTTGACAGAAATAAAATTCAGAGACTTCAGACCACTTTCGCACCCTTGTATTTTGTTTTCGATTTCTTCTTGTTATTTCTAATGTAGATCTCTCCATACTTCAATGAATGATGTGAAGGCTCTATACAGTTCTTCTGTTAAATCCATGCATTAGCAGATAGTTTTTGATACTAGAATTTAATCTCATTTACAAACCAAGATATCTTAGCCACCTCTTCTTTAACTTTTTTTAATATATGCTATAAAAATGGATTATCCTTAAAAAATGCAATTATTATTTGAAATATTTAAAAAGGTGCATTATCCGCAATATTAAAATTTTAGTCATCAATCTTTGCTCAGTTTTTAACAATTCATGTGAACAATTTTACATATAAACTATGTTATTATCACATGTTATAGTTTATTGTAAATCACTTATTATATAAAGTATAAATCTATAAATACTGGTTTTTTTATAAATGTAAATTTTTATAATTCTCTAGAAAAGATAATTATTTTACAAAAATATTTTTACTTTACTAATAGATTTATTTTTATTCAAATGGTGACGTTGTGCAATATATATATATATGGCTTTATCATAAAACATTACGTTTTAAATTCAACTTAATAAATTTTAGGATTTTTTCTGAAATCAGTCCAGGAAATGGTAAACTGACGTCAGAAAACTTTAATACGTGAAAGATAAATTAAAAAATTTAATAACTCATCACTTTGTAAAATATCTTGCTATACCCAGAATCAAACAGGGATATTCAACTTTTAAAAGTGATAAATAACTCTTTGGAATTGTTTGCTCTAGTTAAAGAGTGAAATGAAAAATGATAAATTACATAATAATAATTTCTATTTTTGTCTATTTTCACCACCTTGCCTATCTAGGCTTAGATTGAATTAAATTTTTTCAGCATAATCTATGTGAGTTTCTCAGTAATAAAAAAAGTCTATGGGTTATAGGTTACAGATCCATCGCGTCCAATACTCCAACTTCCTATGAACTCTTAAACAATAAATCATTTAATTATTTTTCTCTGTGTGGTTTAGTGCAGTGCAGTGATAAAATGGTAGTCTCTGAAACTCTAAGGCCATACCTTATTATCCCCATACTGAGATCTATTTTCTGCACATATTATTTTCACAGAAGCAAAATTCTCCATACAGTAGTGCCACTCAGTGCAAGCCAGAGTAATCAATGGATACAGAAAAGTTTGTGCATAAAATCCAATATCCCTAGTTTCTAGCTTGTGGCTTTCATTAATGAGGAGCCTTGAATTGCATCTAGATCTTAGGATTTAATGCAACTCTCCAGCAGTCACCTTTTTACCTTATTAGCTAACTATAAAGCTTTGAGTGTAAAATGAAAACAATAATGACTGCACGTCAAGCTCAATAGCTTTTATAGTCATATAGATCTGAACTCAGTTCAGCATCCATATGTGATGTTTAGTGATTAACACATGTATATTCATTATATTGTCATCTGATGTTTTGACTATACATTAAAAAGACCGGAGAACGAATGTATTACATTGACAAATATGTACACTCATACGTAGTGAGAGTGATATAATGTAATAATTTCGAACTGTTTATCACAGTCGTGGACTCTCAGGTATTATTTTTCCATGTGTCATAGCATCGGCCGGTAAGCGAACCCGGGACAACTGTTTGTAAGGCGCTGTGTTGACCACTCGACCACCAACGCTTGCATATGGGGTAAAGATGATCGAAGAATTTGAGCTGGTTTGCAACATGGTGGAGAAGACATGAGGATCCGATTCGATGACAAAAAATACAAGAAGAAAATATATATGAGCGTGCGTATGTTTGCCTATAAGTAATAAACAAAAAATTCTTCACTCTTCCGCTGATATGACAATTTAATTTCAGCAGATAATAAAACTCAAATTGCACTCATAAATTTTTATCGATAAATTATTTATCTTTAATGAAGAAATCTGTTTTTTTTTTTTTTATTATTATTATAGTTAAAAATCCATAAATGTTTTATATCTGCTTGAGTCATAAATGACAAAACTTTTATACGCTCTTACAATTTTATTTACAAACTATGGATTTGTGCAACAACTTGATTTCTTCCGCTAATAATTTATATATATAAGAAAGCGTGAGTAATAAACATATATCTTTTAAACAAGCAGTAATACTAAATTATGTTTTAAAATAATTGACAACCGAGTCCGTGTTGGTAAACGAATCCATGGAATTTTGCAGTGTCAAATGCTAGAATAAAATAATGACTCAAGTTCTCTTAATAATGACTCAAATTCTTAGAATCAAAACTCAACATGTTACTTCTAAGGCTTAAACGTCACATGATTTTTGCGTGAAGAAATTCGATCATTTTTATTATAATTAATGTTAATATATGAATTGTTTCTACAATACAGGCTTTTTCGTACCTGCATTCCAATATGTAATATATAGAGGGTTTAAACTCAGACTTTCACACGACCCTTAACTATCCACACTCGTGTGTCAGCAGTATGAGATAGCGTGGATAGTTGAGGGCTGTGTAAAAGTCTGAGTTCAAACCCCCTTTATAATTAATGTTATATATCCACTATTAAATTCTTTTATTAAAAAAAATTGGAAACAAAAATAAATAATATCTAACGATTTATTCTTCCGGTGTTCATAAGAAGTTCAAACACATTCTAAGTTCTAGAGGTGGGTCGTAATACATAGACCCTGAATTCAAATTCTGCCGCCCTACTACTACTACCAAATTTTTCACCGAAAATATTTGAAATGATTTTTTGGAAATGCTACAGTTTATAACGCTAATAATATTATAGGATTAAAAGTTGCAACGTTCTTATTGGGTTAATGTCAAATATATATTTCGCACATTATCATCATCATCATCATTTCAACCTTTATCAATATACTGTAGGTTGAAGGTCTCTATGAGATTAATCCAGTTCTCTGATCCATGTCAACAAGCTTCCTACTCAAACAGATATGTAATTTTTAAAGGCCTCTCCAAGATTAATCCACGTTTTCTGATCCATAGCCTTTCTTCTTTACATCATGTCAACAAACTTCCTGCTTAAACAGACATGTAATTTTTGACGGTCTCTCCAAGATTAATATAGTTTCACTGCTCCATAGTTTTCTTCTTCACATTATGTTAACAAATTTCCTACTCAAACCGATATGTAATTTTTGAAGGTATCTCCAAGATTAATTAAGCTTTTCTTCTTCATGTCATGTCAACTAACTCTTATTCAAAGAGATGTGATTTTTGAAGCCATCTCTAAGATTAATCCAGTTTCTCCGATATATTTTTTTCTTCATATTATATCAGCTAACTTCCTACTCAATCAGGTATGTAATTTTTGAAGGCATCTCCAAGATTAATCCACTTTCTATGATCATAGCTTTTGTTCTTCATATCATGTCAACAAACTTCCTCATCAAACAGATATGTAATTTTCTCAAACAATTTAGTATCCAATTTTTAAAAATCCATTTAAGAAGTTTGATGATTTACTATAATTAAATAAATAAAATTAAAATCCATAAAAATAAAAACTCAAAATAATAACAAAACGCACTAAAAATTGGCCAGAATTAAAAAAGAGTCTTAGATATAAAAAGCTATAATAAAACTTTTATTTGCTTAGATTTTAGTTTACCAGATTAAATTATGTACGAATGAAAATAGTTATAATTTCTAGAGGCTGATGCCAATACCAAAATAAGAAAAGACATAATTGATTTGAATATAGTTTGAGTTTTTAATCAGTAAAATTATTTGAGAAAACAATTTACAACATTTCAAGACAAATAATTAATGGAATCTCTTTATGTGAGTATATAAATCAAAAATAGATGTACTAGGAGTAAATCTATTTCCATGCAATGATTATAAAAAGACTTTTTAAAATAAATATTTACTTGTCCGAAAACAAGTTTCAGACTATATTATGTTAATTAAATAATGTTTTACAGTTTGCATCTGAAATTATACTTTTTCTTTATTTCAAAATTGGATCATCATAATCATCAACCATTATCAATCCACTGCAGGATGAAGGTCTCTCCAAGTTTAATCATCTTCTCCGATCTTTAGCTTCTCTTCTCCACAACATCCCTGCACATTTTCTTATTTCATCCATCCATCTCACATGTGGTCTCTTTCTGGGTCTTTTACAATCTCTTGGAATCCAGTTTAAAATTTCAATTGTCCATCTATTATCATCTCTTCTAGCAATATGACCAGCCCAACTCCATTTCAATCTTTTAATTTTTTCAATAAGGTCAGTAACACCTGTTTGTTGTCTTACCCATACATTGCGTTTTCGATCTCTTCTTGTTACTCCCAACATACATCTCTCCATACTCCTTTGAGTGGTCTGAAGTCTCTGTATTGCTCTTCTATTAAGTGTCCAAGTCTCAGATCCATAAGTAAGAACTGGTAAAACACATTTGTTAAAAACCTTCCTTTTCAAACACATAGGCATATTTCCTTTTAGTATCAAGTTATTTCTACCAAAAGCACTCCAACCAAGTTTAATTCTATGATTAATTTCCTCCATTATGTTTCCATCTGTATTAATAATCTGACCAAGGTATTTGTAACTGTTAACTTCTTCTAATTCTTCATAATCAATCTTTATTTTCATATTTTGAGCAAATCGATTAAACATTACTTTAGTCTTTTTAACATTTATCTTTAGTCCTACTTTTCTACTTTCATCTGCTAACTCCTGCAACATTTCCTGCAGCTCTGAAGCATTATTTGCAAAAACAACTACATCATCTGCAAAATCTAAATGACTTAAATACTCTCCATTTACTTTCACTCCTTTAGTTTCCCATTTTAATCCACAAAATACTTCTTGCAGCACTGCTGTAAAGAGTTTTGGAGATATGGAGTCACCTTGTCTTACACCTTTCTCAATGTTGATTTTTCCAGTATCATTATGTAATCTAATTGTTGCTGTTGCATTTTTATAAATATTCTTTAAAATATGACAATATCCTGGATCTATACCTTGATGATCCAATGCTTTAATCACTGAAGAAATGTGTATAGAATCGAATGCCTTTTCATAATCTACAAATCCAAAACATAATGACAACTCATATTCGTTTGTCCTTTCTATGACTTCTCTCAATACCTGGATATGATCTATTGTACTAAAACCACTTTTAAATCCAGCTTGTTCTCTTGGTTGGTGGAAATCCAAAGTTCTCTGTAGACGAGTTGTAATTATCTTGGTAAAAATTTTATATAAAACTGATAAAAGGCTGATAGGTCTGTAATTTCTAATATCTTCTTTATCACCTTTTTTAAATATTAATATTATTACTGCATTCTTCCAATCTTCCGGTACATCTTTATCATTTAGACATTTGGTATATAACTTTGCTAAAATTGTTTCTATTTCTTCACCTGCTTCTTTTAATATATCAATTATAATTCCATCATTTCCTGGAGCCTTTCCTTTCTTCATACACTTAATTGCATGTCTCACTTCTTCATTTAAAATTCTGGGCAATTCGGAAGATGTAATAGATATAGGAGGTACTTGTTCTTTATTACTATATAATTCTTGATAAAAATCTTCTACCAATTTCATGATGTCATCTCTCTTTTTAGTAATAATTCCATCTTTTTTTCTTATTGCAGATATAAATTTCCTACCAATACCAAAATGTTGTTTAACATTTTTGAGACTTTTATTTTCTTCTACAGCTTTCCTTGCTATTTCACAGTTATACTTTCTTATATCATTTTCAACTCTTTTCCGTACCATTTTACAAAATTCGAGATATTCAATTCTTTTTAATACATCATTTTTGTATATCTTCATATTCCTTCTTTTCTTCATAAATTCTCTAGTCTCAGTAGAAATTTTATTAGTCAATTGCTGCTTTTTTTCTACCAGCTATGTTTGTTGCAGTTTTTAAAAGTGTATCAGTTATTTTCATATTAATTTCATTCAAATCTGAATCATGTTCAAAATCTCCTAACACTTGAAACCTATTTGTAAGTTCTAATTTAAATTCATTAGAATGTTTCTGAAGATTAGGAATATCAACTGTAAATATTGTTTTTCTTAATAATTTTTGTCTCTCTAGTTTTACATTAACACGTAACTTACACCTTACTAATCGATGATCACTTCCTGTGTTAAATTTATTAAGAACATTACAATCTTGAAATATGTATTTTCTGTTAGTCAAAATATAATCCAATTCTGCTGTACCTTCATTTGGATGCTTCCATGTCCATTTCCTTTTAACATTTTTCTCAAAAAATGAATTCATAATATAAAGTTTTTCTTTTTCTGCAAACTCCACAAGTCTATGTCCTCTCTCATTTCTATTACCATAACCAAAATTACCTACAGCAATTTCATCTTTCATTTGTCTACCAATTCTAGCATTAAAGTCTCCCATAACAATTTTAAAATGTTGTTTACTCTGATCAAAAGCCTTTTGTACATCCATATAAAAATCTTCTACTACTTCATCACTATGAGAACTTGTTGGGGCATAAACCTGAATTATCTGCATTTGGTATCTGCTATTAAGTTGTATAACTAATCTTGCCACTCTGTCCGATACACCATCAATCTCCACAATATTGTTCTTCCACTTTTTATTTATAATGAATCCTACTCCACTTGTATTTCCAATATGTGTGCCTTTATAATAGAGTATATGTCCACTTTTTAAATCAATTGTTTCTTCTCCTTTTCTTCTAACTTCACAAAGTCCAATAATGTCCCATTTAATATAAGACAGTTCTTCTTCTAATTCTTGCAATCTTCCTTCACTTGAAAGTGATCTGCAGTTGTAAGTACCTAAATAAAAAGTCGTCATCAAATGGCAGCCTGGGTCCACAATCAGGGGATTCTTAGCACCCTCCGCCTTCGGCCACCAACCGCTGCCTTGGTTGGTGACTTTACAGCCTCCTGGGAATAAGGGCCATGCTTTATTTTTGTCTGTCATAATTGTATATATGTATTGGAAAAATATTTATCATTTACACAAACATTCATTCTGCCTTATCAGGCACTGAGAAGAAAGACCATGGTGTTTCTTGATCTTAAACTCAGAGGTAAAAAGCCAATAAACTCACCACACTGGCTAATGCATGTTGGTGAGCAGCCCATCCATGTTCATATACTATATGAATAATCACATAGTAATAACAGCTGCAACGACAAGAACATATGGAGTGGACATTAGGAATTTGCCCTGCTCGGTTCCTTTAAGGCCTCCAAGAGGAATCAAAGGGTCTCCTTTCAGTTAATAGCAAACTCCTTTCTGCAGCCCAAAATTGGATAAATTCACATATTAAGATAGCTCTAAAAATTAAAGAAGCTTAAGACAGTTATATTATATGATGAAAAATAATATTCTATAAGGAGTGACATTATTCAAATAAATAATTATAACATTTTTATAATAAACAAAATAAAATTACCAAAAGTGTAATGAAAGGGTGACCAAACTTCAAGTAAATATATATCTACAGGTGCAAGATTGTGGGCTCTATTTAAATTTTTCCAAAAATTTGTTAAAAATCAGTATTTATATTGGCTTAATAATAACTTATTGATGCCTTCTGGCATTCATTGATTACTCTGGCTTGCACTGAGTGGCACTACTATATGAAAAGTTTTGCCTGTTAGTAATGGGAATATTAGGTTCACAAAAAAAATGAATTGAATGAGGCAGGGAAGAGATTGAAAAGTGGAAAGGTGAGAGGTTTAGATGGATGGGCAGCAGAGATGGTAATGAATTTAGGGCATAGAGCAAAAGCAAAGTTATTATCATGTTTTAATAAAATGGCACAGAAGACAGTTTTTCCCGTTAGTTGGAGTAATACAAAAATAAGATTATTATTTAAAGGAAAGGATAAGGATCATAGAAAGTTAAATAATTATAGACTGATAGTGGTAACATCAGTTTTATATAAAAATTTTTCATATATGCTAGCTGGAAGAGTTGTAAAATGGGTGTAAAAGAATAATGTAGTGGGGGAAATGCAAGGAGGTTTTAGGTCAGATAGGCATATAGGAGATAGTTTGTTTGTAGTTATACAACTTATGGAGATGAGTAGGAATTCAGGTAGATCATTATATATGAGTTTTATAGATATAGAGAAAGCATATGATAGAGTAAATAGAAATAGATTATGGGTAAGGTTAGCCAATTTGGGAATGGATGAAGCTTTAGTAAATATTATTAACAAATTATATAAAAATAATTATTATACTTACCAGTTAGGGGATATAGAATCATTTAAAGTTAAAAATGGGGTGGGATTAAGGTAAGGATGCCCTATGTCACCTATTTTGTTTTTGTTGTTTTTGAGTGAAATGGAGAAAGCAATAGAAAGACTAGGAAGAGGGGTAGAGATACAATTAATAGGTGGCAAGGGAGTATATATTTTGTCAGTTTTTTTTTGTTTCAGATGATATTTTTTTGTGTGCATAAAGAAGAGAAGATATGGAAATTATGTTGAGGACATATGCAAGAGTGGGTAAAGAGATGGGGATTAAATTTAGTGAAGAAAAATTAAATATAATGATGGTTAATACTGGGGAAAGAGAAGATGTAGAATTTTTATTGGGGGATATAAAGTTAAGTGTGGTGGATAGATATAGGTATTTGGGAATCATCTTATGTAATCAAAAAAATTGCTTGGATGAATGGGAGAAAAAATTGGTAAATGAAGCAAAGAAAAGAAAGGGTTTGGTAAAGAAACTAACAGTATTTTCATATAATAAATATGATATAGCTAGAATAGTATGGAAGGGAGTTGCAGTAGCAGGGTTAACATATGGTAATGATGCATTATGTGTTAGTAAAAGGGTTTTAGATTATTTAGAGAAAGTACAAAGGGAAGTAGGAAGACATGCATTAGATGCAGAGATGTGGACAGCAAAGGAGGCAATTCAAGGAGAAATGGGATGGTCAAGTTTTTATATGAGAGATGCAAAAAGTAAAATGAAAATGTTTGGTAGGTTGCAGTTTATGGATAGTAAAAGAATAGCCAAAATAGTGTTTAATTGGGTTATGAGTAAAGGGCAGGTAACAAGATGGGTGAGAAAGGTAATGCGGTATGCAAAAGATTTGGATAAAGAATTTATATCAGTATACTTGTATAAAAGGTGGGATGATTGTGTTAGGAGGATTGTTGAGTGTTATAGTGGTAAGGAATGGGATAAAACAATAGAAGCATTAATAAAAAATAGGGAGTTGGAGAGATGGAGAACCAGTATGGAGGGTAAGAAGAGTTTAAATATATATAGAAGTAAATGGAATATTGGATGTGAGTTAATTTATGATAATAGTAAGGAAAGTAGTTTATTATTTAAGGCTTGAACGGGATCTTTAGCAACAAGAGAATATACATGTAAATGGAAAACCATGGATAATTTAGTGTGCAAATTATAAGGAAGGTATAGAAAATATTAGGCACCTGTTGATTGAATGTAAATGCTTGAAAGCAGAAAGGGTACAGATAATGAAGTTATGGGAGAATAGACATAAACAAAGTGACTACACAGAAAGTGAGTTATTAGTTTTTATGTTGGGTTTGTGAAGAGATAAGGGAGATTTAGATATAAAGGCCATAGCGTTGACAAAGATTATGTTGTGGAAATGGGATGGGGCAGAATATGGGAAGACTTAAGAGTGGGGAATGGAGAATAAAATGGCTAACAGGTTTATCTGGGCATAATTGCTGAGATATTTTTGATTCATTTAAGGAGAAGCCAAATACATCACATCATATCACCTGTTTTAATCTTATTGAAGATACATTGTCACCTTAGAAACTGAAAAGTAAAGATTAGAAAAAAGATGAATCTAATAGAAAAAACAAATCCTTTATGAATGTTGTTCATTGCAATGTTAAGGAGGGTATTGGAAATAAAATTAATGAACTGATTACAGTTTGATAGCTCTGTTTGGAAGAACAATAAAATAAAAAAAAATATTGCATTCTTTTCTTTTTCATAAAAAGTTTGAGTGAGCAGAAGTAATAGCCATGAAATCAATCAAGGATCATTTGTCCTCCAGAATCTGACAGACTACCACTGAACTAAACCATGCAGGGATTTGTGCTACTTTAAAGTTACCAATCTGAATTTACTGTTTTGATAAAGAATGTTTGTCAATTAAACTTAATCGATTAAAAAACAAACAAATTAATCAATGCATAACTTGTATTTAGACTGCAAAAGAGATTGAGAATTATGCTCAAAATGTAATGAGGCCTATCATGAAAAAATAGAGTTGGAAATAGAAAAAAAAATTGAATAGCATCTACCATAATCTAATTTATATTAATTATAGTGGATGAAATTAATCCTAAAAGAATTGGATGAAATGTTTTAGGTAGAAATGGTTTTAAACTTTTTGCATGGTTTTATTTTCAATTCTAGGCACTATTTGTCACAAGCAATATTATTTGATGTGTATAATATTCAGACGGTCAAATTATTATAGTTAATAATTCTAGTAGTAGGAGTAAATTGGGTTTATAATCATATAACCAAGGTTTATAGTGGCATTCATATAATGTCATCATCAACAATAAATTCAAGCTATTATCACCATATTATTCTAAAACTGACCAATAGAAAGATGGTTTAATGATTTAGTTTTGTAATAATAGTTATATAATCGAGGTTATAGGTAGCGTTCATAAATCACCATCAATGATAAATTCAATCCATCATCATTAC
Organism: Epiperipatus broadwayi; assembly: GCA_028023455.1. Lineage (NCBI taxonomy): Eukaryota > Metazoa > Onychophora > Udeonychophora > Euonychophora > Peripatidae > Epiperipatus > Epiperipatus broadwayi. The sequence continues at coordinate 853,285 of JAQFVV010006249.1, forward strand.
AATACTCTAAAACTAACCACCAGAAAGATGGTTTAATGACTTAGTTTCTAAGAAGTACAATTGAAGCATAATGCAGTTTTCCGTTAGTTATATATACTTAAGATTCCCAAGCAAATATAAAAACTTTAAGTGGGGTGAATCAACATCATTTTCTAGTCTGAGCCATGCAATTGCTTCATCGTAGTAGTTTATTAAATTTCTTGAAAAGACATCTGTCAAGCATTGGTGATCGAGTGGTCAGCACAGCCGCCTTACAAGCAGTTGTCCCGGGTTAGCGGGTTCGCTTCCCGACCGATGCTATGACACATGAAAAAAAAGACATCAGTTATATACATAGATTTCAATTCTGATATATGTTGGATATAGTAGAATTATTAATTTATTTCTTTTTTTCTTTTTTGCGGAAAATCAACACGTGATACCTTCATCTACCTCTCCTATACGTATCATTACTATATATATATATACTGTGAAGATGTATTACAATATCATTTTATAACCTTAAAAAATGCAGCACATTAACAAAATAACTTTCTTTGTTTATTTATAATATTTGCATGTCTGATATTCGCTGAAAAGATTATTGCAAAATAGAAGTTCCACATCTAAAAAAATAAGTTTAGATTTCGTAAATAAAATATGTTATTATCTGTTAATAAAAGCAAAAAAAAAAAGATGTCAACGCCATTTTGTTTTAAATGTCTGGAATAGATTTTATTTTTGTTATTTAAATTTAGAATATACATTTATAAATTATAACAGTGAGTCTGTCGCAAGCTGACTTTTATAACTGCTTGTAAGGCAGCTATGCTAACCACTCGACTACCAATGCTACATGAAATATTGTGTAAAATACAAATGGGTACGCTTACACAAACACATACTTTGACTATGTATGCATGTTAAAATTTGACCTGAAAACCGATTAAGGTATTTAAATGCAAGAGTAAAACTTAATTTTAAAACGATTTTCTCTATAGCAGAACGAACCTTCCAGGCCTTCAAATGAAGAGGAGTTACACCCTTCACAAAGTTTTAAAACCAATTAGAATTCTGTCCCTACCTTGCTGTGAGAGTGATGTACTGAAATTTACACTACAGAAACATTATTCATTAAATGGATAATCTCTAGTCTAATGAATGACTAATAAAAATTATTAGTATATTTCCATTAAGTGATTTGTACCAAAGTTGTGAGGATAGAAAGTTTGGTACTTATTACTTAAACTGTAAGTATTTGCTATTTATATATACTGAACAATGATAAAGATGTGTGTAAGATATTGTCGTCAGGTGGCAGTGATTATACAGAAAGTGAATTATTGGTTTTTATGCTGGGTTTGGGAAAAGATAAGGGGGATTTAGATATAAAGGTTATAGAGTTGACAAAGATTATGTTGTGGAAATGGGATAGAGCAGATTATGGATAAATTTAGAGTGGGGAATGTAAAATAAAGTGGCTAACAGGTTTATCTGGGCATAATTGCTGAGATATTCTTGACTTCGTTTAAGGAGAAGCCATAATACATCACATCACATTATTAATCTTGGGGATTATACATCATTTCACATATTTTTGGTTGTATGTTTATGATTATATCTCTCCACAAAGTGTTAAAAGTGAATCAAACTCAGTCCCTAACTTGTATGAGAGTATGTAATGAAAATTATGCTATAAAAATATTATTCATTAAATGGATAATCTCTAGTCTAATGAATGACTAATAAAAATTACTACCATGCTGTCATTAAGTAGTTTTTGTTAAAGTTGTGAGGGCAGTACATTTAACATATCAATTAAACTGTAATTGGCTACCTAAATTTAATGAACAATGATAAAGGTATGTGTAAGAAATAACAATCTAGGCCAACTGATGAGTGCTAGATAAGCATGAAATGCACATCTTGCGGATCATATATCCTCCACATGTCTTTTTTTTAAAGTTTTAATATCTTTATAGTGTGAAAATCATAATACACATTCTTTATTTTAAAATAAGAAAAATATTGCAATAATCAATTCCTTCAATACAAAACTTTAAAAATATATAGGTCAAATAAAATTATCTTGAAAGAGAAAAATATATAATTTTCAAAAACATTAATAAAATAATGTACTTAACATTACTTTTACGTATAAAAATATGTCTTTTTAAAAGAAGACATTTATAGCTGCAAGTCATTATTTTGAGACTGGATTGTAAACTCTGAACAAAATAACATCTGTTCTATTCTGGCATGAAAATATTCTGGATGATTATAAAACAAAACAAAAAATACACTGTTCTTATTGTCTTAACATTTAATGATATCCTAGTTTTTAGAAAGTTTTAATATAACATAGTGAAAAAATATTTTTAATAAAAATATGTTAGGACAAAAAAAAGATCATCTCACTAACTTTTCTTAAAATTATATCACACCAAATATGTATGCATTTTAACAAACACACACACACATATATAGAAAATCACAGGATAAAGTGAAACCTCAAGAATATTATTTCTTCATAACAGCCTGACAGTTTCAGGCATTGGTTCACTTGTATGGTAAACTAGTGTCTATATTACACATAAATTCCAACCCAAAGAAGCAAAAAAAGAATACCAAAACCCATAAAAATCACATCAACTAAAAAAATGATCAATTCTTTAAAAAATTTCTCTAGTAAATTTAGTAGCTGTCACTTCATATACAAAAAACCATGCCATAACTGAAACACAGGCTTATTATATATATACAACTGTGTCTATATATGTAATATATAGGGTATAGGAGCACAGACTTTCACACAATTGGATGGACGGTTGAAGAGTTGGAGTGTGTAGTAGATTGGAGCCTGTCAGAAGATTGTCTATCTTAATATATATATCTGAGCACTTATAGTATATATGTATGGGAGATGATAATCTGGACCAACTGATGATTGCTGGTTTAGCATGAAATACGTATATTGGTGATTATTTATCTTTTCAGCACATATGTGCTTGAGTGTATCAGTGTTATTAGATAGAGTGGAGAGCGGTGGGTTGTGTGAAAGTCTGTGCTCATATACCCTTAAAAACCATGCCACAAAGAAGACTCCAATAAACAGTAGTGCAACAGTCAAATGAGGGAAAACTGCTGTATAAACGGGGCTAACATAACGGTTCATAAGTTCTATGACTAATATGGTTTCATCTTAATGGCTGGCCGAATGCCTTCTCCACATGTTTTTAATCATACGTTTACGATTACACCACTCCACAAGGTTTTAAAAGTGGATAGAAAACCATCCCCATTTCCATCATCTAATTTTAACTATTAAATATTTTAGAAAAATTCCAGCTGTATTCAAACTTTTCATATGCATTCAACTGTTAGTAATAATTAATAATTTTAGTGCATGGCATAATGTTTCGACTAGTATGATTTTTCTCTCTTTTTTAAATGTTGCTAAGTGACAACATAAACACAAATTGAAACAGTAACTCTCAGATTTAGAAATTAATGTGATTCTCTAATCATCTATGCTATTTTTTAAAAAAGTTAAGTCAGGAGAAATGAGTGCTTTCCAAACATGTCACTTTTTGTACGATGATGTTTTTATCATCAAGTAAAAAAATTAAAGAATCTGCTTACATGATTATGGCAAAGAACACCATAAGCAAATCATTATCACATGAGCAACTTTTCTAAAAAAAATTTTTGACAATGGCACAGACCATATAATATGATAACTTACAATATTTAGAAACAACTTACTAACTTTGCCCTTGAGTGAAGAAATCAGGAAAACTCTTATAGATAAGTGTATATATATTTTTATTATTGCCTTTGTTAGAATAGCTTAATTAAATAAAATGTCAATTTATATTCAGTATTCATAAACGTAAAGGTCGAAAATTTGATTTTCATAATAGTAGTGACATGGGTTAGACCAACTACATCTGAGAAGGATAGGAGAATAAAACTTCTCACAATAATGTCATATCTGTACCATTACATATAGTTGAAAGTATTTGAAAAGATTTTAAAAAAAGTTTGAAGTTTTCTAAAAGCAATTACAACTGGTTGATAAAAATATCCAATATAGGAGGGGGGGGTACTCATCAGCCCTATTAGTTGCCTGTTGATGAGAGTTTAAAATTTTTTTCCATCTTGTTTTGCCATCTATATTAAAATGAAGATTCTCACTGATTATATATATAAATGTCATTATTGTCAGATTCATTTGGGTATAATTCATACTACTAATATTCTGATAGTTTTTCTGAGTTATGAGTTATGACAGTCGTAAACTAGATAAGGATGTAATAAAAACTGTTGTAGAAGTCTTATAAAAATTGATGCATAACAACGTTAAAATTCAACCAATGAAAAACGGGAACAGAAAATTTTAAAAATTTGAGTGGTGCTAGATTGCTAATAACAGGAAAAAAGGAAACTATTCATATTGATAAATTTAAAAAAATCTTTCAAATGAAAGATAGTTTTCATGCTTCATCATATTTTAAGGATTTTAATGAATTCTTTACCTAATTAATAGCCAGTGTGACTTAGCTGAAATGACAGTTTGTTAGTACTACGAATAATACACAAATAAACTAGATATTGTATCATTTATTTATATATATATATATAATAACATTGTTAGTAAAGGCTCGAGAATAGAATAGATTTACCTATCCTTTAAGTTTTTAATGTTGTACTCTGCCAACATTGTTGGAAATACAGTGAATTCAGTATATTATTAGGATGAAACACACTATTGATCATTTGTCAACAAATTTTTATTTATTCATTGCCAAAGAGATTGTGTTTTGGTATGCAAATCAGGGATCAAATAGTTAATCTGCTTGGCAGAGCTTGCATTATTAAACATCCATGTGGCCAATGAGATCAATAATTTAATTGAGTTGGCCAATTTAAGCATTTTACTTATTTTATGCATATGGTAGATTGTAAAAGACCCAGAAAGAGACCACATGTGAGATGGATGAATGAAATAAGAAAGTGTGCAGGGGTGATGTGGAGAAGATAAGCTAAAGATCGGAGAATATGGATTGAGCTTCGAGAGACCTTCATCCTGCAGTGGATTGATGATGATGATGATTCATATTGTAACTATTCTAAAAAAACTTAGATTATGAATTTATTATTCTATCACTGAGACAAATTGTGCAAGGATACATGCTTAGTTATGTCCAATATTAAGCGAATATAAAGTTGGTAAGAAATGACATACAAATATTTGAAATTTTTGTAAAGTTTAGACAATCCCCCTTCCAAATGAAATATAATGAATTACATACTACTTATAAAGTCTATAATATATATTCTTCATGTCAATAATTAAAAAAATTAGAAGTTTATTTAAAAGTAAAGATTTTCAACAATTTTAATTGGTGGTCGAGAGGTCAGCGCGACTGCCTTGCACTTGCAGGCAGTTGCCCGGGTTGCGGGTTCACGTCCCGGCCGATGCTATGACATTTATGAAAATTATATATACAATTTATATGCAAAGATAAATGTATATAGTAGAATTAATTGTAAGTTTATTTAAAAAGTACTTTAATTAAAAAGTACTTTAAAGCAAGATATTTCTTTTATTAACATCTGGAAAGTATTTTATAATTATAAAGTGGAAATGGCATTATCTTAAAAATATTAATTGAAATTTTTATACAACAGATCGATTAATTAAGGAGATAAGTATTTAAACCACTAAACATCCCATGATCACCATATCTTATGCTAGCACATAACTGTTATTAAGCAGACAAAACTCTCCATACAGTAATGCCATCCATTGATTACTCTGGTTGGCACAGGGTGGCGCTACTGTATGGAGAGTTTTGCAGAGATAAGTATTTGATGTAATTTAATCTGGTAATCTCTTTCAAAAATCATAATTGGACAAATAAGAAGTGGACCCAAATAGGATTTGAGAGTTATCTACCACCAATAGGTCAATGGGTTGAAATGACAGATGATGGATCTGACTTTGCTGATAAGCTAATTCCAGAAACTATAAATAAGTGCTACAAATTCTTGTTCAGAATGTTTCCTTTGATTATTGTTGATCTATTATTGATTACTGCTGGAGTATTATTGCTGACATACTTTGATTGATTATTGCTGAATAACTTTGATCGTTAAGGTATTGGTGAAATGCTTTGATTGATTTTATTGCACTAACCTTTCTGATTGTACTTTCAGTATAATTATTGTTTATGGTGTTGAAAAATACAATGGAAGAGGAGAGAAGAAGCTGCAATCTACTCTGCTCTTGCCTGCTGGCAGAGTGCAGGTGAAAATCCATAGACAAGTACAGATAGGAGCCATCAAATAATGTAGAAACAGTATTGTTTCCATTATATACCTAAACTTCAAGTGAACTGCTGTGGGGAGAAACTAGCCATCAATCAACAATTAAACTATCATCCAATCCTGCCTCATTAAAACCTACATCTTCCATAGCAATAAAAAGACTACCATTTTTATTTTTGTTTGGTTTTATTAATAAAATAAAAGTCTTGACCTGGTAACGTTACATTTTATTGTTTTTTCATAAAAACAACACCATCAAGTAGTTGTGCCTGGCTATCAAATAACTACTCAATTATATTGTTATCGTAATCTCTGTCCATGCTTTTAAAGACTTTGTATTTTAAAACCCATCCTTTCTAGTTTTTGCACATATAATTTTTGATAGTTTACAGTTTGGGGGAAAGGATAATTGTATGTACTGATGTAAGTAGGTTGCTGTGACTTTATTTCAGGTTGTTTTGTTTATAGATGAGGTGCATTAGCATGTTTTATTTATTCATTAATGATTGTAATACCATTTGCAATTGCTGATCACTTGGACTATTTTACTTATAGCACTAGTATACAATAGATGGAAATTCCTATCATATATCAACTGCTTTATTTTTGTATGTCTTGGATGATACTGTTTACGACTCCTAATCCCTCTTACACTTAGTATCTTTACAATAATATACAATAAATAAAAATTTCTATTGTATAGCATACTCCTAGCCCACAGGTATTTATTTATTTATAAATCATGTAGTACAGATTTTGTTTTCTTGCATCTTACATTTGCACATATAGCATTTAGTTATTTACCTGCACTACATCTGGAAAGTATTTATGGTAATCCAATTATTTAAATAGTTAATGAATTTATAGTATCATCAGACTTTAGATTTATTAATCTTAAAACTGTAATAATAATTACTAATGATCATTAGTGTATGCAGTGAGTTTATATCTGTTCAGAATCAGTTAAAATGTATTATACCATATTATCTGTACATAAAGTTAATCACTCATTAATCGTATCAACTTGTTTTAAAAATTAACTGGGCAGTCAATTTTAGCTGTTGTGGGGGTATTGTAAAATTATATAACATGAAATATTTGAAAACCAGGCACTCTTCACAAACCTGGAGCTTAATTGTAAATATAGAGGATTATTTATCTTTTCTACATGTGTGTGGTCATGTGTATCAGTTGTATGAGATAGTGTGGATGGTTGAAGGGTGCTTGAAAGTCTGAGTTCAAATGCCCTATATTTATATATACATGAATAAATTGTAGTGACTCATTATTTTTAGCATTTGCCATTATTTTGCAATCAATAATTTAATTAGAATATGATAGAGATTTTTCATGCATCTAACTGATCTTAGCAGACTATGTAAAAAAAAAAAGTTAATGTCCTGTGATGTCAGACTATGGAGAACACATGCAAATTGCCCTTGGATGATTTGTGGATAAGTTAACACATTTTGACCATTACAATATTTATATATCCCGTCATGATTTGTTGGAGATCCCATGCAAATTGACCTTGGCTGATTTGTGGGTGAGCTATACATTTTGACAGTTATTATATATATATATATATATATATATATATATATATATATATATATATATATATATATATATATTCTACCAACCGCCTAAATAGATCCAACCTGATAAACAACAACTAAACAAGAAAAATACGACTACTACTTATATTTAAGATTTATTGCCTACAAAACTCTTGGAATATTTAACAACACTTGTTTCTACCTAACTTCCCTTAACGCTATAAAACTTACTATTTAAAAACTTACAACTTAAACTTACAGAAAATAACAAAACATTAAGCATCTACAAATAAAATATTAACTAATATTTTTTATATTTTTGTCCTCCTAAATTTCCTTTTCAGAAAAATGGTTGGTTCTCAGGCAAAGTGTCAAATATCACCAATAGCGAACCATTAATAACATTCAACACTTGACTACCAAAATATATACCGATCAAATAAACACTTTATTATTATTTTTTAAAAGAAGAAAAAAAATCCTTTAGGTACCAACTAATTACATTAAAATTAGCATGTCCATCTGGTCAGTATAATTCGGTGCCTGTAAAAAATCCGCTAGTTCAGTCGGTTCCAATCACCCACTAAGAAACAAACAAAAGGTATCTTAAATGCCCACCTGTTCTAAACTGGTACTATTTACTAAAACTAAAATAATTCCCCCCCCCCCCAAACCATTCAAATAATACTTCGCTTTTTTAAAACTGATAATAACAACATTATACTGAATACCAAACATTTATAGATTTAACTTGGCGAATCTTCCTAAAATACTATTATTAATGATTGGATTTTTTCTCTCCTACTCTTATTAAGAAAATAAATATTTATACTTATCCGCACGTATCAGAATAAACATAAATATTTTAAGAAAAATAATTTAAATGTTTTACTTTATTATTTTAAAATAAATGTATCGTTTTATCTTATAATGAAACACACATACACTTCTTTTTTTAAAAGATTAAAATAAGCATTTTAATATATTACTTGAGCAAATAAATTATACATGTTACAACATATTTTATTATTATTATTTTTTTAAGTTTAAGTTTAAAATCAATCACACATACGTACATACCAAAAATATTATTTAATAGAAGCTGCTTTTATTTATTATCGCAAAATATTATCTTTTGAATTTTTAAAGTTTATTTTCTTTTAAGTTTAATTCAGAAAGTTCAAAAGTTCTTTCAATAAAGTCTATCTTTATTTTAAGAAGAAATCAGAAATATTTATATCAAAGTCAAATAATTACCTAGGTTTTGTATACGACATAAACAGTATAATGGAATTATTTCTTAAATCATCGATGTCCAGTTAAATTGATTCCTTCGTGGATCCTGTTTCCTGATATTCTGTGGCTGGTTTGGCATTCCCCACATTCTGCTGTCCATGTAGTTTATTTTAACATGATTACTTTCTGAACTATTCGCAGGTCTTAAATGCGTAGAGAGTGGCTTTTCGGTCAACTGCAAATATGTTGGTTTTTTAACAATGCATCATTTTTAGAAATATTACTTCAAAAATATTTATTAAAATGAGAAAGTCCGAACCCAGAATGAACAAAATTTGAACTATTTATACTTTTTTAAACAATGGGAAATTTTATTTTTAGTAGCAGTGTTCCTCTTGTGAAAATAAAATCAGCTTCTAGCATATACTTTTTATTAAAAATTGCATACACACACGCACATATATTTATTTATTTATTATAAAATAAAATGAAATCTCTTTATTATTTATTAAAAATTCATATTAAAATATTTAATCATTTATTTATTACAAGATTTTTTACTTCTTTTAAACACACAAAATTTTTTTTTATTTTAAGCAGCTTGTTATTTTAAACAACTTATTATTTTAAATGGCGTTTACAGTTTATTTTATTCAATACAAAATCCCCTCCCCCTAGTCTTTAGTTTTTACATTTTATTCTCTTAATTTTAAACTTTTATATTTTTAAACATGGAATTCATAATAAATTAATTACATATCAAAGTACTTTGGTACATTATCTCCATCCCTCCTCTAAACTAAAATATCATTCTGAGGATTTTAGTTTTCTCAGAATTTAAACTTATAAATAATCTAATTTTATTTACTTAACATTTTTTTAAACTGTATACATGTATTCTTATTTACTTACTATAACCCCCATCCCATTATAATTCCATCCTATAACTGATCATGTGGCTCTTTCCTTCTATCCAATATATTTAGCATTATTTTAACCAAACACAAAAAAAATAAATTTAAACTTCCAAACATATATACAGTCGACCTCTACTCTCTTAGTTGTAATTCTTTGCAGAGTGCATGTTATTTTTTTATCTTTAAAAAAACACGTTTCTACTTTCTAACATCTATGAAAATCAATTTTTATCATACACCAAAACTAGCCTGTTCGGGGAAAAAAAATACAAATACTACCAATATCTTTATGACACTTCTCTTCAGAAAATATCCCAATATTAATCTATAACAATGGTCAACTTTGACCCTCCATTTAAACAACTAACTCTTAAACAACTAATTTCAAGCCATGTCGATTCGCCAAATGAATTCACAACTATATTTTATAGTACTCTTATCATTTGCTATGACTATTTCAGGCTCTGTTAAATCTCTACATCAATGTCCAATTATCCTTTACATTGGTTCTACGTTAATGTGCAAACAACCATTCAACTATGGTCCTATCACTTAAACAACTAAATTTCGGGCCATATTACTGCACCTATTAAACATCCAACTAACTACATTAATATGCTGTATTGCTTCTCCAAACTACAACTTCTATTAATTCACTTAAAATGACAACTTTCAGGCCACATTATTGCACCTAATAAACATCCAAACAACTATGTTAAAATGCCGTGTTGCCTTTCCTAAAATACAACTATCAGTTCTTCCACTTAAAACGACCACTTCTGGGCCATGTTCTGCACCTAATAAACGTCCAACTAACTACATTAAATGTGCTATGTTGCCCCTCCAAACTACAATTTTCATCAGTTCTTCCACTCTAAACGTCTAATTCTCGGGCCACATTAACACGCTACATAAACTAGTTTTGCGCTACTTCAAATGCACCAAAAGAAAATTTCACCCCATGTTGATGCACCAAATGTACCAACCACATAAATAGATCCAACCTGATAAACAACAACTAAACAAGAAAAATATGACTACTACTTATATTTAAGATTTACTGCCTACAAAACTCTTGGAATATTTAACAACACTTGTTTCTACCTAACTTTCCTTAACGCTATAAAACTTACTATTTAAAAACTTACAACTTAAACTTATGAGAAATAACAAAACATTAAGCATCAACAAATAAAATATTAACTAATATTTTTTATATTTTTGTCCTCCTAAATTTCTCTTTCAGAAAAATGGTTAGTTCTCAGGCAAAGTGTCAAATATTATCAATAGCGAACCATTAATAACATTCAAAACTTGATTACCAAAATATATACCAATCAAATAAACACTTTATTATTATTTTTTAAAAGAAGAAAGAAAATCCCTTAGGCACCAGCTAATTACATTAAAATTAGCATGTCCATCTGGTCAGTATAATTCGGTGCCTGTAAAAAATCTGCTAGCTCAGTCGGTTCCAATTGCCCACTAAGAAACAAACAAAAGGTATCTTAAATGCCTGCCTGTTCTAAACTGCTGCTATTTACTAAAACTAAAATAATTTTCCCCCCAAACCATTCAAATAATACTTCGCTCCTTTAAAACTGATAATAACAACATTATACTGAATACCAAACATTTATAGATTTAACTTGGCGAATCTTCTTAAAATACTATTATTAATGATTGGATTTTTTCCCCTCCTACTCTTATTAAAAAATGTATGTAAATAAATCATTTTTTTATAGTGCGATGTTTGTAAACTGTAATATTTTAACACAGCATTATGCTGTTGCACATGAAGATTTTAACTATAAATGAATGAGTTAAAATCTTCAAAGCGCATGCGCAACAGCGTAATGCTGTGTTAAAATCTTATTTAAAAAATAAATATTTATACTTACCCGCATGTATCAGAATAAACATAAATATTTTAAGAAAAATAATTTAAATGTTTTATTTTATTATTTTAAAATAAATGTATCGTTTTATCTTATAATGAAACACACATACACTTCTTTTTTAAAAAGATTAAAATAAGCATTTTAATATATTACTTGAGCAAATAAATTATACACGTTACATCATATTTTATTATTATTATTTTTTTAAGTTTAAGTTTAAAATCAATCACACATATGTACATGCCAAAAATATTATTTAATAGAAGCTGCTTTTATTTATTATCGCAAAATATTATCTTTTGAATTTTAAAGTTTATTTTCTTTTAAGTTTAATTCAGAAAGTTCAAAAGTTCTTTCAATAAAGTCTATCTTTATTTTAAGAAGAAATCGGAAATATTTATATCAAAGTCAAATAATTACCTAGGTTTTGTATATGACATAAACAGTATAATGGAATTATTTCTTAAATCATCAACGTCTAGTTAAATTGATTCCTTCGTGGATCCTGTGTCCTGATATTTCCGTGGCTGGTTTGGCATTCCTCACACTCCGCTGTCTGTGTAGTTTATTTTAACATGATTACTTTCCAAACTATTCACAGTTCTTAAATGCATAGAGAGCGGCTTTTCAGTCAACTGCAAATACGTTGGTTTTTTAACAATGCATCATTTTTGGAAATATTACTTCAAAAATATTTATTAAAATGAAAAAGTCCAAACCCAGAATGAACAAAATTTGAACTATTTATGCTTTTTTAAACAATGGGAAACTTTATTTTTAGCAGCAGCATTCCTCTTGTGAAAATAAAATCAGCTTCTAGCGTCTACTTTTTATTAAAAATTGCATACCCACACGCACATGTATTTATTTATTATAAGATAAAACAAAATCTCTTTATTATTTATTAAAAATTCATTTTAAAATATTTAAATCATTTATTTGTTACAAGATTTTTTACTTCTTTTAAACACACACAAACAAATCTTTTATTTTAAACAGCTTGTTATTTTAATCAACTTATTATTTTAAATGGCATTTACAGTTTATTTTATTCAATACAAGATCCCCTCCCCCTACTTTTTAGTTTTTACATTTTATTCTCTTAATTTTAAACTTTTATATTTTTAAACATGGAATTCATAATAAATTAATTACATATCAATGTACTTTGGTGCAATATATATATATATATATATATATATATATATATATATATATATATCACCAATATATATATATATATATATATATATATATATATATATTGTAACAGGATGGGGTGGGTGATATATAAAGAAAGGCTGAACCTGGGGTGATGGGAAAACATCAACCCCAAGTCAATACAAAATCAAATAATTTATAAAAGTATATATAAGATACGTTTAAAGAAGGTCATGAGATCATTGAGAGATCAACCAGTTAACTCATAAGAGCAACTATAAATCCGCCAGCATTATAATAAGTCAAAGTAAGTATAAGTAAATATTAAGAGAATCATCCATCATCATCATTGATGGGAATAAACAAATCAATACAATAAATCAGAATAAAATCAACAGACCATCTTGTGGCTGGATTTGAACAATAAAAAATATAAATCAACAGTGAACCTTATGACTGGATTGGAAATGGGTCTTCTGTAGACCAGGCTAACCATAAAGCCTTTGCCAGCTTGGGCCATCTATTAAAAGTACACAATAATCAGAAATTGAAACAATAATGCTGGGACGTTTAAAACATGCTGATCATCATCAATGCTCAGGCCACTTGTACTGGCCAACTATAAACTTAAATTTTTAATAAGACTAAAGTAAAATAAAAAATAATAGTGCATGGGCTTTTAAGAGTATCATCTTTTGCACCAACCAGGATGATGATGGATCATCTCTGGATGCCCAAGGCACTAAACACATCCCCATTTACCCATGTCCAAAATCTAGCTCAGAGAACATGGGCTCTATTACTGTATGTGAATGAGAGATGATGGAAACCATTTTTAACAATTAAATAAGTTTATTAATAACAATAAAAAATAAATGATAAAGGTCTTATAAGGGTTCTGATTTTGAAAAGTATTCATTGAGTTACATGATTAATAAATTAGGTTTATTCAAACCCATTCAGCGCACAGGCACGTGGCTTGATACAAAATAAACATGTTTGAATTAACATTTAATTTAGAAAAATGATCAAAATTTTACACATAAGTGTCTATCTGACACATATTGTTATTTACAATACAATTGACATAAAATAATTATAAAAAAAAATGATTAAATTTTACATATGTGTTACAATTGATAAGCATTGGTATCTGCAATACAATTAACAGATATACGCATACATACATGCATGTGATTTCTGAACATATTTAATTTTTACATAAAAATAATACATGATTAAGCTTTTAAATTGTGTTTTAAGTAATACAAATACTTATGCTAGGTTTACTACAACACTATATAGAATCGCACAGATTATTAGCAAATTTAATTTTGTCATATAATAAATAACAATACTTTTATAATTAATAATTTCATAAAATTTACATACTTGTTATGACAATAAAAGTTATTTTCACAATTATTCGTTGTTGAAAATGTATAAATTGCTTTTCTTATTTTATAGTAAGTTCCACTCTTTATCGATTAGTTTCTTAAAAGAAATAAATACTATCAACTTTTTTTAAAAAAAAAACAACAAAGTTATTTGCTTGTTTGCTTCACTTTTAAAATGTCTCTCTTTTTCTCTTTTAATAAACAAAAGATAATATCGTTTTATAGAATCCAAAACAATATATAAATTTTAAAATGTCTTTTTGCTTGATTAGTTAATGCTGATTAAGTAGGCAAGGTGAGATAGTAAAAATGAATACGTGAACTGCAGCTCTCCATGCCATGATAAGCAGAGAGTCAAGCTGGACTATCAGTACACAAAGCTCCATGACGTCGCGAGAAAATACCTCATTTTTAAGCACTGCCCTTCTAAGTATCTAGATAGATCATCCTCAAAGAGCAGGAGCCAGAAAACAAAACAAAAAGCATTGCGCCAACCCTGCTCATCTCTGTGAGACTTAGGGGTATAAATGAGGTCTATTCATGAGACCAAAGCCTATTCATGAGGCCTACTTACACACTGCTGGACTACTCTGGGAGCTCAATATCTAGGTCTAGACAGTACTGAGCATATACTTCGGAGCATCATGAATACTTTGCATCCAAAACAGCCCTGCTCAACTATACACTCACCATAAGCATAAAAAGTACAAATTCACGCATCACTTTCAAAATGTAATTTTACATATGTGTGTGCATGTGTGCGCACACTGACGTTTACATCATATTTTAACTTAACAGCAATAATATTATATTTTCATTATTAAATTCTTTGGAAAATATGCACAAATTTCATACATATACGTGTGTGTATAAACAAAATATAGATATAATTTAAAATTAGTCTCAATTTATAAATTCTCTTTTTTTTTCCTTAAAAAAAGTATAGTCAATTTTTGACAGGTATTTGTTGATTAATTATCAACGTTTTTAAATTAAATTATTGAATCATCGATTCCTTACTTTTTTTTATGAATAATTTTTTTCAAAATAATGTCCAGAGAATTATTTTTCAAAAACGTCTATTTTGCCTTTAAAAGGAGACGGTCAATAAATTATTCTTGACTCTTAATTATAATTCCAGAAAAATTACTTTATATTCTTTTAAAATATATAGATTTTTAACCGACTTAAAAATAATATTGTTCTATACATGTCTATTTTTATAAGAATTATTTTAAATAACTCACCAGCTATATATATATATGTTTATGTGTGCCTCTCTGCATATAGCTGAAATAGAATACATCTAATTAATTCTTCATCCACCAATGGTTTCTCTTGGGCAAGCTGGTTCTTTTGATCCATCATAAAAATATAATCCAAGTTTGTTGTCACTATTAGGTAAAGGTACATAATCCATGTAAAATCTTGGTCTGTAGTTGGTCTCTTTCTGTCTAGGATTTTTCCAGGCAAACAGCTGTTTTGATTTAATAAATTTTAGACAAGCAACTATCCTCTCTGTTTAAGGCTATGAATAACAGCACAAAGAAGTGGGTCATTTTCTCCTAGTGAATTCAAATTCCTGAGAAGGAAATATTAGTAGCTTCTAAATCTAATGTTCTGCCTTCAGCTGTATTAATTCATGGTAGATGGACTGCTAACTCTACAGTCAGCTAAAACCAACTGCTGCAAACTTCATGAAGTTGCAACAAAATATATAACCAACTGAAATTTTCAGCTGACCCTTCTTACAAAAAACTATTAATCAGACTGGCTGATATTTTTTATCAGCTCTTTTTATAAAATCATCTAAGGTGATAAGATCTTGATTAAAAACAGAGCTTTTATTTTTAGCTCTCTAATCCTTTTGAAAATATATATGTTTTAATTAATTAAAAAAATTTCAAAAACAAGTATTGTGTTTTTACATTTCACAATAATAATAATAATAATAATAATAATAATAATAATAATAATAATAATAATAATAATAATAATAATAATAATAATAATAATAATAATAATAATAATAATAATAATAATAATAATAATAATAATAATAATAATAATAATAATAATAATAATAATAATAATAATAATAATAATAATAATAATAATAATAATAATAATAATAATAATAAAAAAAAAAAAATGCAATTTGCCAAAAAAGAATCCTCAACAGGACAGGCAGCCTTTCTATTCAAGTCAACTATAGAAACTGTTAGAGATAATAAAAAATACAGTCCAGTTGTTATTCAACTAGATATTGAAGCCACTTTTGACATGATTTCCATCAGTACTCTTCTTAAAACTCTGCAAAAATACTCAGTTCCGAACGCATATCTAAACTTGCTTGCTAACTTGCTTTTAAACCATGAGATTTATGTTCCCTAAATGGGAAAACTTCACCACCAATAGTGCCACATCAGTCCATTCCTCAGGGCTCACCTCTCAGTGCCTTACTGTTCACTGCCTATATCAACACTCTTATAAAAATAATAGAAAATAAATTTTCAGGAATCTACGTGCCTACCATCAATGACAACACCTCATGTATCGCATATATGGATGATATAGCAATATTTCTATCATCTCAAAAACAAATTCCCAAACTTCTTAAGATACTTAATAATTTTACAAAAGAATACAAGCTAACATTTAATATGGAGAAATCGTGTGCATGGCAGATCTTCACCGGTAATAGCATTAATAAAGTTTTCAAAGGTAGACCAAGTGCATTTCTTGGGTTCAACTTTTATTTACAACATTCATCTGTGAGATTGCTCATACAGAAAAATTTGATAGAGAAAGTGGAAAAGACTGTCAATTCACTCTCCAAAGCCTACCTCTCTCTATATACAAAAATGGCCTTGCTTAACATGCTAGTGATTACAAAAAGCTCTTATTTTACTCCAACAATCATTTATACCAAAGCATTTACAAATAAAATAGACTTCTTATGCAGAAAATTATTCTGGGGAAAAAAGATTATTTCAATATCAATAAAACACCTAAGAAAACCCCTTTCACAAAATGGCCTTGGCCTTCACTCAATACATGTCTTCAGGATACAAAAAACATTGAACATAATATCTACATGTGCACAAAAATTCCCATATTTAGAAATTGCTGCCAAGATTACCCCTACAGATAGACCACCTCCTCTCCAAGGATATCTGAACACACTATTTACACCATTATTAACAATTCATACTCTTAACTTTAAACCACCACAAGCCAAATATAAATATTGGGAAGTTTATCAACTTCTACATCCAAATCAAGATGATGTACAAACTCCACTTC
Organism: Epiperipatus broadwayi; assembly: GCA_028023455.1. NCBI lineage: Eukaryota > Metazoa > Onychophora > Udeonychophora > Euonychophora > Peripatidae > Epiperipatus > Epiperipatus broadwayi. The sequence continues at coordinate 871,074 of JAQFVV010006249.1, forward strand.
ATATTAATAATAAACAATTATGTTGCAAATTCAAACTATGGTCACTTGAACCAAAATATTTTGACTTTCTCCTAAAGATAAATCTAGACTCGCTACCTACACAACACTTTTTGAAATATCAAAGAAACTATAAAGATATAGATGATATATGTAATCTTTGCCATAGGGACTCGGAGACACAAAACCACCTTTTTTTCTCATGCTCAAGTCTAGAAAACATTCGTGAAATTATTAGCACTTCACTCAAGGATAAAAAAATCAATATGAAAACCCTTTTTGACTCTTTTAAAAGGGGTATCTTATCTGAAATAAGAATCTGCACATTTTTACTCTATGCTTTATGGTATACAAGGTGTAATTTCATATACAATTATAATCCCAGAAGACATCCAAACATGTTCAGAAACAAGCTGCAAACTATACGTGAAAGAGACATGAAGATTACAGAAAAATCTAAGTACATTGACACCTGTAATATACAAGAACTTATATAAAAGCACTAACAAAAACAAAAAAAAACCTATATCTAACATGGATTCTTGTGCCAGTTCTAAAGCCAACTGACACAAACTAGATGCATTCCTGCTCTAATTTAATTGAAGTATATCTAATTGAATATTATCATATGATTGAGTGATCATCATTGATTTTGTTGAACCTTTTTTTTTCTTAGAGACTTCTAGTTTGATAACGCATACAGTTACTGATCAAATCATTATACATCTGCAGTTTTGTGAAACTAATTTATATGTAAGAACTATGTGTCAAATGTAACTTGTATAACCTTTTAGAATACTAATAAAGTTTATCCTTTGAAACATCATCATCATCATCATCATCATCATCATCATCATCATCATCATCATCATCATAATAATAATAATAATAATAATAATAATAATAATAATAATAATAATAATAATAATAATAATAATAATAATAATAATAATAATAATAATAATAATAATAATAATATAAAAGACAGAAATTCCTAGAACACATCTATATATAATTGCTAACCTGCTTCTGAACAGAGAGATCCATATAACTTTAAATGGAAGAAACTCACCATCTTTCACACCCACCAAATCTATATCCCAAGGATCCCCTCTTAGTTCACTATTGTTTATATTTTACATCAATCCCCTTATTAAAAGCATACAAAATGCATTTACTGGGATCGAGATACCAGACACAACACAGCGCACTACATGCATCGCCTATATGGATGATGTTACCATATTCCTAACATCAAAAAAACAAATACCACAACTCCAAAAGATATTACAAGAATATTCACAAAAATATGAATTAACATTTAATCCAGCAAAAACAACAGCCTGGTCTCTATACACTGGTAAACCATTTACAAATCAAAACCAAACTCTTTCCTTGGGTTCCCATTTCATAAGGGAATTACAGGAATGAGATGCCATATCCAAAATAAACTTGAAGAAGAAGCCACAAAAATTATAAACTCCTTGTCCAAGGCATATCTTTCACTATATTCCAAAGTACAGTTAATTAACCAGCTTATCACAACCAAAATAACTTACTATGTACTGGTTATTTCATTCTCAAAGGGGTTCATTTCAAAAATTAAAACCATATATAATAAACTACTTTGGGCCAGAAAAACAGTAGCAATTTCCACAAAAAAACTTAGCCAACCTCTAATAAAAAATGGACCTGGCTTGCACAACATCAATGTTTTTCATATACAGAAGTTAAGGAACTCAATAATCACAATACTTGCCAAATACCTTAAAATTAACCACTTGCTAGAAGTTACTCCAACAGATAGACCACCTCCAAAAGGTTCCTTTTTCACCAACATTATATACCAATGCAAAACCACAGACAAGATTCCAGAACAGTATTTGCATAAGTATTCATACTGGGATATTTATGGTTTAATAAACAGAGAAGCAGATACTAATGTTATACAACCTATGCTAGGAATTAACAACAAGAGACTACTCAAGGAATATAAAAAATGGGCTCTAGATCCCAAATACTTTGATTTTATCATGAAAATCAATCTCATTGCCTTGCCAATAACCCACTTTCTTTATCATAAAAGAATGTATATATCTATTGACCCCTTGTGTGGACTCTGCCATCGAGCAGAAGAGACCCTGGACCACTTTATTTATCAATGTGTAGCACTTAACCAAACATGACAGATGATGTGTAACACCTACAGAAAACCGGGTACAATCATTAATCACATAATAGCTGCTTTTCAGGGAAGATCAATACCTAGCATTAGGGCAGCCACATTTTTTCTATATGCATATTGGTGCACCTGATGTACTTTTTTAATTGGCAATAACACCAGATGACACCCAGCTACATTTAGCAACAAACTGCTACACATTCGAAATAGAGATAAAATAATAACCAACCCCCACTTATATGCAGCAACATGGTCATTGTTAAAACAACCATCAATGCTGTGAATGCTGCAAAGAAAACTATCATACAACTAACATTCAAAGTGACATGCGAACAAAACTAAATAAGCTCCTCAAACTTTAGAACTCTGATTATTTTTGCTTTTTTAATTTTTATATTGTTATAGTCCATTAACCACAAAGTGTAACCACTAAATTCATTTATATGTGTTTACCCTAATATTATTCATTGTATGTTAAATTTCAAATTTTCTAGATGTAAACTTATGTAAACCATTGAGATCAATAAAGCCTTTATTGAAACGTAATAATAATAATAATAATAATAATAATAATAATAATAATAATAATAATAATAATAATAATAATAATAATAATAATAATAATAATAATAATAATAATAATAATAATAATAATAATAATAATAATAATAATAATAATAATAATAATAATAATAATAATAATAATAATAATAATAATAATAATAATAATAATAATAATAATAATAATAATAATAATAATAATAATAATAATAATAATAATAATAATAATAATAATAATAATAATAATAATAATAATAATAATAATAATAATAATAATAACAATAATAATAATAATAATTAATATTAATAATACAATATTTATATTTATTAACACCTTTTTTAAAATATTAATTTCATAATGAAATTTTATTTTAAACCCAGAGTTATTTAACCCTTTACTGGTTATTATTTTATTTTAGAAAATATAGAAAAATATCTACAATAATTTATTCTATGTTTATTTCTACTTTTCCTTTATTTTACATACACTGTATTAGTGTGTGTGATGTAACCCAACTGGTTACAATATATATATATATATATGTTAAAACAAAGATTTGCATGGGTTAAATATATAAAATACATATTTTGCGGGTTCATCCGTGTTAAAAACTTTTAATATTAATATACTGATGTTTCGACTTGGTCACACAAGTCATCCACAGAGTTATAAAAGGTAGAAAGATGGTTGTAGAGGCGCTACAATCACTGATTTGAATAAAATGTCAAAACTCCACCAATAGCAAAAATGTTAAATTTAGGAATGTTTTTTTTAAAAAATCTTTCCAAATAGGAGGAAGTTTGCATGTATCATCTCGCTTATTGATACAATCTGTCCTTTTAAGTATCTCAATGGCTTCTCTAATTTTGCACTGGTAGAGATTATCACATCTGGATATGATTCTGGTACTAGAAAAATCAATTTTATGACCTGAATCTATAGTATGGAGTGAGAGTGCTGATGATGATGAGTGTTGTTTAACTGCATTAGCATGCTCATCTCTCCTAACACTGATGCAATGATTACTCATACCTATGTAAGAAGCTTTACAATTTTTACATGAGATTTGATAGACACCATGAGATTCAAGAGGGATTGAATCCTTAGGCTTGGTTATAATATTGCTGATTTTTTGATGAGCAGAAAATGCTGTATCTATATTATAGTGTTTTAATATACGTCCGATACTGTCTGTAGTTCCTTTTACATATGGAACACAAATCCTAATAGCTGATTTATCATCTTTTTGTTTCCTATTTTGTCTATTTTGGGATTGAAATAAGGCTTTTTTTATAAATTTGGAATATATAGAAACTCATGCTTTAGAATCATCATCTTTAAAACCTCTCATTTGGTTCAGATACATAGATGACACTTTTGTCATATAGCAACATGGAAAAAATAAATTAGATGATTTTTTCTTACATTTAAATAATATACATCCTCATATTAAATTTACAATGGAGACAGTCTGATGGAAAACTCCCTTTTCTTGATGTTCTAGTCACCAGAACACCAAATAGTTTATCTTTTTCTATTTACAAAAAGGATACACACACAGACAGATATTTACATTTCCATTCTCACCATCACCCAACTCAGATAGTTTCTGTAGCCAAAACTCTTTTAAATAGAGCAATTAACCTTTCAGATGAGACACATCTGAAAGAAAAAATAAATCATATTAATAGTGTTTTATTAGCAAATAGTTATAATTACAAATTTATAAAAAAAGCCTTATTTCAAGCCCAAAATAGACAAAATAGGAAACAAAAAGATGATAAATCAGCTATTAGGATTTGTGTTCCATATGTAAAAGGAACTACAGACAGTATTGGACGTATATTAAAATGCTATAATATAGATACAGCATTTTCTATCATCAAAAGATCAGCAATATAATAACCAAGCCTAAGGATTCAATCCCTCTTGAATCTCATGGTGTCTATCAAATCTCATGTAAAAATTGTAAAGCTTCTTATATAGGTATGAGTAATCGTCACATCAGTGTTAGGAGAGATGAGCATGCTAATGCAGTTAAACAACACTCATCATCATCAGCACTCTCACTCCATACTATAGATTCAGGTCATAAAATTGATTTTTCTAGTACCAGGATCATATCCAGATGTGATAATCTCTACCAGTGCAAAATTAGAGAAGCCATTGAGATACTTAAAAGACCAGATTGTATCAATAAGTGAGATGATACATGCAAACTTCCTCCTATTTGGAAAGATTTTTTTAAAAAACATTCCTAAATTTAACATTTTTGCTATTGGTGGAGTTTTGACATTTTATTCAAATCAGTGATTGTAGCGCCTCTACAACCGTCTTTTTACCTTTTATAACTCTGTGGATGGCTTGTGTGACCAAATCGAAATGTCAGTATATTAATATTAAAAGTTTTTAACATGGATGAACCTGCAAAATATGTATTATATATATATATCAGGGACAAAGTATCCATGTATTGAATGGAATGAGTGCTTCCATAGAAAAATTCACTAAAACTTTCAAAAGCTTTAATTAAAATTCAATTAAAAAAATTCACTAAAATATGTACATATTCAACCATATAGTAGTGCCACCCTGTGACAACCAGAGTAATCAATGGATGCCAGAAGGCTTGTGCAAAAAATTCTCATCTAGTGCCTACTCATCCAATATCCCCAGACTTGTTTTTAATAACAGTTATGTGCTAGCATAAAAGATGGTAATCATGTGATGTTTAGTGGTTTACTCTAAAAATTCGGATTTTTTATTTATTCAATTTTTTCAATTTTATACATCTGTTTTTCTAATTGTAGAACTTTAACAATTATTGTGAACACTGTTTACAGTGCCTCTACAACTATCTTTATGCACACTGTTTATAGCGCCTCTACATTTATATAGCATTCATTTCTCAGTGGAGGTCCTGTGAAGTTGAAACATTGGAATATCTAATTAAAATCTTACATGGATGAACCAGCAAAATATGCCTTTTATATCTGTAATTCATGAAAACATTCGTATGAATATATATAAAGAAATGAGGGCTAAAAAAGGAAAAATATATGGTAGAAAAAGAGTGTAAAAATGCTTTTTTTCTAATGAGCCAGTGATATATCAATGTTGACAGACTTTCAACAAATTGAAAACCAAATCGTTAGAAGTCAATAATCTGCCATGATTGATTATACTGCCATCTGTTGTCAATAATTCGTGTCCTACCTAATTTTAATAATAGAAAATGGATGACTTTATTAGACAGACATAAATAAAGCCAGATAAAATCATCATTTGTTTGATACGTGTATATATATGTACGTGTAAGAGAAAAAGTGTCTGTAGCTAATTTATTTAGTGTCTGATTGATTAATGAATAGTTTGTTCAGTTACTTTTAACTAAAAAATAAAACAAACAAAAAAAAAAAAACTGCTCAAAATCTTCATTTATAGAGTATTAGTTGTTTGAGAGACTGTCTTCTTATGTTTTTAATAGCATATTAATTGATACATAATAAAAAATCAAATAAGTGCATATTTCTATTCGGTTGCAATTTACATTAAGAATGAACTTAGATATTTATGAATTTAAATTCCAAATCCGTTTGCTTGGGATTCAAAGCTGAAAGTAATAGTTAATCACATTTAATTCCGTTTTATTATTTATTGATAAAGGTAAAGGCCAGAATATGGTCTAGGGATGTGAATTTAAGTACATTATCATCTGGTAATCAAATAATAATAATAAGACTGGCATAGATGGCGCTAAAGTGAGAACAAGATTCGTTTCCGGTATATTGGTTTTTCTTTATAGGAAATTCTTTGGAATGTGTTTGACCGTTTATGACGGTTTTGACGTATATCTTATATATGTATACAATAAAATGCAACTATAATAAAAACACTCAAAGCAACTTTACTTTTACTCTTAGTAATCTATCATTTATTTAAAGGAAATAAAGACATTTCCAATTAAGCAACGTGACTTTTTACAGTTGAAAAAAAAAAATCTATTTGAACATTCTGAATATCATTTTGAACTGTAATTGGAAAAGCAATTAATTAAATTTATTCTAGCTAGTATAATTGGCATCACTTTTTAATGTGCAAAAACGTTACGACTGTTTAAACCAATATTTACTTTTTTAAAAAAATGTGTGCAGACACTGTTGCAATCTTTGAATCTAATTTGATTATTAGATCATCATGAAAATCTATACACACAGATAAAGTTTTATAAAAAGTACTCTGTCTGCTGATATTTAAAAGCGAGTAAAATGTTAATTTTGAAAAATGTCTATTTCCAAAATTCTTTATCTTAGCTGGGGAAAATAGACTTATTTTTCGTTTCTAATATTTATTATAATAGCAAGTTTTAGTGCAGTAGTAAGGTAGTTAGTATGACTTAATTCTGACTAGCACTTAATTATTCGATTATTTTATCATAATAGTAATCACAATATAAAAATTGGTCCTTTATTGCTCTGAGTATAAGAAATTCATAAAAAAAAAAACCTTTCATATATATATGAATCGCAAATATGAAACCTTTAATTTGAATGGTACTTTTTAACAGAAAAGTATAATTGAATGATACTGTTACAACTCAATCAGCCATGACTAACACGTATATATATATATATGTAAATATTTAATGTGTTGACTTATCCCTTTATAATTACTTAATTAGAAATCACTTTATCTAGTAACAATAAAAATAACTGCCCCAGGCTATAGGTGAAAGTAAAACTGTCAGGCTAATTGCAAAAGGAGGATCAATTAGCCTGATAGTTTTACTTTTCTACTGAGTCTGGGGCAGTTGGCTTCTAATTAAATAATTATAAATGGATAACTTCACATATTAAATATTTACACCTAAAAATTTTAATCTGCTAGCATGATTGGATCATTAATTATGGCATACAATTTGATGTCTTTTGCTTCTAAACTCATGATGAAACTGTGTGATAGTATTAAATTTTGTTGTAAATTGAACATCACTACTATTATAACATTTGAAATGCTTCAAATTTTATATGACAGTGAAGCCATGAGTGTTAAGAATGTTTTCAACTAGTTTTCAAGATGTGAGAGCATTGAAAATTATGTGAAGATGTATGATCCCCAAGATGCACATTTGATGCTGAACCAACACTCAGCAGTTATCCCTGATCATAATAACTCACAATGCAGACATGTTAGTATGTGATGAAAAACTAAATTATGTTGCTACATACAGCATGAATTGGTTGAGAAAAAAGACAGTAGACATCTTAGAGAAAGAACTAGTTATCTTTTCATTGGGACCCAATGGGTATATAACACCTTTATCAATTTACTAAGAGTCAAAACCTTCATCTCAAATCAAAACATCATATCAAAGTGTTTCCTTTTTTCTCCAACATTTCAAAAAAAATCCACTCTTTTTGCAATTGCATATAATATACTATTACAATCTTTTACTTAATTTATAGTTTCAACTGATTTACTAATTTCATCAGAACCATTATTTAATTTTATTGTGGAATACTGTAGATCAATTAGAAACTTTAAGTAAATAAAAGGATTATATTCAAATTCGTAAAAAAATGATTTTTAAAAAAGTTTTTGAAATGATAACAAACCAAAGCAAAAAATAATTGGAGAGTTTCTCTAATATTCATACAAGAATACTAACACCCTTCTATACAATCTTTTATTATTTTGCATTTCCAAAAATAGATACAAATTTGACTAGCCAATAGTATAAGGGCAAGGATTCTACTAGAATCTTATCTGGTAAAAGAAAATTAAATTATGGAAGTAATACAGTTTTCTTCTTCTTCCTCCCTTCCTTATCTATTGATGTCTATATTTACACATTATACAATTTCCAGCCTTCTTATGGTATGATATACATCTTATTAAAACATCAAGTAATTCTTTCATACATTCCCCCCCCCCCCTTATTATTAAAGTAAAGTAGCACTAATATTATATTTAAAAAAGTTATGAATAAGATATTAAAAATGGCAGACCTATTATTATTTATCAGTTCTATACAAAATTTTTACCAAGATAATTATAACTCATCTAGAGAAAACTTCAAATTTTAACCAGTCAAAAGAACAGGCTGAATTTAAAATTGGTTTTAGTACAAAAAGTCATATCCAACTATTAAGAGAAGTTATAGAAAGAATCAATGAATATGAGATGACATTATGTTTTGGTTATTTGTAGTTATAAAAAAGCATTTGATTCTGTAATCATTTCTTCAATGATTAAAGCATCGAATCATCAAGATATAGAGCCATGGTATTATCACATTGTGAATAATATATAACTGAATGTACCAGCAATTATTAGATTACATAATGATTCTAAGAATATTAGCATTGACAAAGGTGTATATCAGGATGACTAAATTTCCAAAACTTTTTACAGCAGTTTTGCAAAAAGTATTTTGTGGATTAATATGGAAAGCTATGGGAGTAAATGATGATTATTGAGGTCATCTAGATTTTGCAGATAATATAACTGATGCATCAGAGATTAAAAAAACATTGCAAGAATTATCAAATGAAAGTAAAATGTAGGATTGAAGGTAAATGCTAAAAAGTCTAAAATAATGTTTAATGGATTTTCCAAAAAAATAAAAAAATAATGGTTGATAAAGATAAATTGGAAAAAGTTAACAACTACAAATACCTTAGGCAGATTATCAATACAGGTGGAAATATAAATGGATGAAATTAATCACAGTATTAATCTTTAATAGAGTGTTTTTGGTAGAAATAACTTAATATGAAAAGAACATATGCAAAACAAGGAAAAACTCTCCATACAGTAGTGCCATCCTGTGCCAACCAGAGTAATCAATGGGTGCCAGAAGGCTTGTGCATAAAATACCTATCTAGTCCTACTCATCCAATATCCCCAGACTAGTTTTTGCCTTGTTTAATAACAATTATGTGCTAGTATAAGAGATAGTTTTCATGTAATGTTTAGTGGTTAAAAGAACATATGCTTATGTGTTTGAAAACAAAGGTTTTTAATAGATGTGTTTTGTCAGTTCTTACTTATGAATCTAAGACTTGAACACTTACCAAAAGAATAATACAGAGACTTAAGACTGCTCAGAGAAGTAAGGAGTTGTATACGTTATGAGTAACTAGAAGGGATTGAAAACAAATTCATGGCTGAGAAAACAAAAATGTATTACAATTTTATTGAAAGAATTAAAAGACTGAAATGGACTTGGGATGGACATATTACTAGAAGAAATGATAGTAGATGAATAGTTGAAATTTTAAACTGGATTTCAAGAGATTGCAAAAGGCCTAGAAAGATAGACATGTGAGGTGAATGTATGAAATAAGAAAATGTATTGAGTTAATGTAGAAAAGAAAGGCTAGAAACTGGAAAAACTTGATTAAACTTGGTAAAATTGTCATCCTGCAGTGGATTGATAATAATGGAAAATGATTATAATGATGATCAAAGTAAAATAGTATTATGGGCCCATATGTTTAAAAAAAATAAGTGGTCACGAATAAGATGATAATATTATTTTGACCAAGTTTTAAGTAGTTCTAAAATTTGAACAATCAACACCTTTTTATTTCTGAACTCTACATATTAGCATACAGTTAATGAATCTGCTATATATATTGTGATTACTGAATATTTTATGCATACCATAGACAAAAATTAAACTATAGAAAATTCTGAAAAACTTAATGATACTAGTAAATGAAAGGCTTTTATCATTTTAACAACATTCTTTAAGGACGTAAGTTGCACATAGCAGCTTTAAAATGAAAAGTGATTTTTGGTAGGCTGTGATGTTTCACAGTTTACAAATTTATCGATTGCTTTATTAAGTAAATTTGATATTTGATGGAAAAGTTATTGATATTACATCTGCAATAACAATTTAAACGCCATTCAAGAGCCAGAAAATAATTTGTCAGTTACAAAGTATCAGATAAAATATGAAAATTGCTATTATTAATGAGGTAAATGCAAGAGGAATTTACAAATCATTCTAAAAATTGCTAATGTTGTTGTATATATGTGTTTTTCTGCAAGAAATATTATTTGCTGACAAAAAAGATAATTGAGATACAAACTAAAGTAATGTCAAAATATTTATTATATCTATTTACAATATAACATATAAGAATAGTTATAAGAATATATCACTCATTACAATGGTGAGATTACAAATGTGCAGATGCTGCAAATAATATTGAGTGTATGCTGATTTGCCTAATGAAAAGATCAGTAACAATTTGCCATTAGAATTTCCTAGTTTAAACTTGAATATACCATATGCTCTGCTAATCATAGGCAACTTACATTATTTCCAGAATAATTCCAAGCCTGTGAATTATGATTCACTGCATGACTTGATAAAAATTAAGGAAAATCAGTTTTATAGCCAAATTTCCTATATAAAGTCTAATTTACTGGTCTAGCTATATGTTTGACCTGTTAACACTATTGGTTATTTATTTATATTATGCTGTTTCACTGGCAAAACTCTCCATACAGTATTGCCACTCAGGGCAAGCCAGAGTAATCAATGGATGCCAGAAGGCTTGAGCATAAAATTCCCATCTAGTGCCTATTCATCCAATATTCCCAGACTAGTTTCTGGCTTGTGGCCTTCATCATTGAGGAGCCATGAATCTGAGAGCCCTGCAGTTATAAGCAAGCATAAGAAATAGTTAGCATGTGATGGTTATTTTGAATGTCATCTGCAAAACTCAATACTTTGGACAAGTCTTTTATTGAGAATAAACTTAAGACTGAATTAATAAATATTTATATAAAAATATTTAGCTAATTAAATGTTAAATGTGGAAATCATTTACATATTTTTAATTAGATAGTACTAACAATTTTACAGATAATTGTATAGGAGGGCAGATGACTTGAATCCTTTAATATTTGTTTAAGTATTCAACATTAGATTAGTTTGTCAGAGAAACATTATATATATATATATAACAAAAATAGACTTAAACGAAGATACTGTTATATTCACTCTAAAACTCTAAATACAAAGAAACAATCTTTTGATTATAATACATGTTAAAAATTCCACGAAGAATAAAATCTGAAATCTCTGAAAGCTACATACTTATTCAAATTTATTGTAATATAAATTCATATTATAAATTAATAATTTATTTTAACCATTGTAGTATGAATTTATTAATAACTACATTGTTTTTAGTTTCTGAAATATATAAAAGGAAATTAAAAGAAAATCATTAAATATCAAAAGAATAAAAAAATATATATAAAGTTTTTTAGAGAAATGCTTTTTACATAAATGCATACAATTGTAATACAGGCTTATTATATAACTCTATCTATCTATCTATCTATCTATCTATCTATCTATCTATCTATCTATCTATCTATCTATCTATCTATCTATCTATCTATCTATCTATCTATCTATCTATCTATCTATCTATCTATCTATCTATCTATCTATCTATCTATCTATCTATCTATCTATCTATCTATCTATCTATCTATCTATCTATCTATCTATCTATCTATCTATCTATCTATCTATCTATCGATCTATCGATCTATCGATCTATCTATCTATCTATCTATCTATCTATCTATCTATCTATCTATCTATCTATCTATTCTATCTATCTATCTATCTATCTATCTATCTATCTATCTATCTATCTATCTATCTATCTATCTATCTATCTATCTATATAGGGTATATGAGCACAGACTTTCACATGAAGCATCACTCATCATTCTATCTCATATCACTGATACACTTGAACACATATATGTCGAAAAGATAAATAATCATCAATATTCGTATTCAATGCTAAATCAGCAATCATCAGTTGGTCTAGATTATCATCTCTACACATATGTGCAATAAGTGCTCGGATATATATTAAGCTAGCCAATCTCCATACTTTAATGGACAGGTTTCAATCTACTTCACATTCCAACTCTTAACCCATACATGCAATTGAAAATCTGATGATGGAATGCTCAAAGGCAACCCTGAGGCCGAGATTCTCATCATGCCCATGTTGACCTAAAGTCAATTTGACTCCTCATATCATATACAGGACATAATCCATTCAATACATATACAAGGGATGAGCAGACATTTCTATTATGTAATAACTGAACCTGTATCTATGTATGTAATATATAGGATATATGAGCACAGACTTTCACAAGACCCACCACTCTATCATAAGTTCTTTGAGTCATAGATAGAATCCACCCCCACCCACATAAACAAGTTTTATAAAGGTCTTTTTATGATTGATGACATATATTTCAATGTTTTTATTATATATATATATAAAATAAAAAAGACCCTAAAATTTTGGAATCCAGAATGGAAACACATACAGATTGCTAACGCAGATAGATAAAAGAAAGTGATTAAAATCAAAGTGATCTTCTTAATGCAAATTAAACATGGCTGAAATAATTTATATAAAAAAAGATGTAACTAAAAACTAACAAGAAATATAGAAGATTACAATCACCAATATATGTATTTCAACAATGCTACAATATATATAAAAATATACAACATTCATAATATTCTTGCATTATAAAACCAAAAGTAAAAGCATGGGTTTTTCATGATTAGAAATATCCTTAGTTATATTTTCTCTCGGTTATTATGGATTTTTTATCAAGCAAGAATTGTAATTCTTTTTATTATCTCTTTTTAATATATAATTCCTTCATTTTTTTTTACAGTTTCGACTGCTCTGCAGTTTCATCAAAGCTCTCTATAACTTTCACTTCTCTCTCTACAATTGTAATTGAATATTTTTCAATATAATAATTATAATATAAGAATTATAATTTGGAACATTTTAAACTTAACATTGTTCTCCCACATTTTTATTTTGGAATGCATAATAAATACTATATAATGGATTTGAACTCAGACCTTCACACAACCCTCAGCTCTCCATGCCATAACATATTGCTGACCCATCTGATCATGCACATGTTGAAAAAATAAATAATCACCAATATACATATTTCATGCTAAACCCAGCAACCATCAGTTGGTCCAGATTACTATCTCCACACATATATACAATCAGTGCTCAGCTTTATATTAAGATAGCCAATCTTCATACTTTAATGGACAGGCTTCAAACTACTCCAACCCACAACTCTTCAGCCATCCATTTCATTGAAAATCTGATGATGGAACATTCAAAGCCCATGTTAGTGCCAAGGTTGTCATCCTACCCATGTTGACCTTTTAGTCATTCTGATCTTTCATGTACTGGAGAATAATCCATTTACATATATGTGTGGAGATAGTAATCTGGACCAACTGATGATTGCTGGTTTAGCATGAAATACGTATATTGGTGATTATTTATCTTTTCAACATGTGTATGATCAGGTGAGTCAGCAATATGAGATGGTATGGAGAGCTGAGAGTCGTGTAAAAGTCTGAGTTCGAATCCCTTATATATTACATTATATATGTGCAGGTGTGAATAAGCCTGTACAGTGTATTAATAACAAATACTGTAAAAGATGGGAAAAAATATTTTTATACTTTTAAGTGCCTTTATGTGGATAAAAACATTTCTTTCTTTATATATTTTTTATTTTCTAAATTTTCTATTTTATATTATTTCAAAAGTCAGGAATGGAGAATGTTTCAATACTATTTAATATGACTAGATGGTAGTGCCTCAAGGAATAATGAATATTATATAAATTTAAAAATGTAAATTTTTCATTAAATTATTTATCAAAATTGTTTAAAAACTCAATGAATAATATTTCTTTAATTTTCACTACTCCACTATCATACAAACTAGGGACTGGTTTCTATCCATTTTTAACACCTTGGGGAGGGGATGTTTAGTATTATACTTCTCCATAAAATGTTAAAAGTATATAGAAACAAGTCCCTATCTTGTGTGACAATGGCGTAGTGAAATTTATAGTACAGAAATGAAATCAAGTTAAAAGGATTTGAAATCAGATTTTCACGCTCCCTACAGCTATCTGCTCCATCTTATACAATTGATACACATGACCACATACATGTGAAAAAGATAAAATCTCCAATATATGTATTTTGTTCTAAACCAGCACTCGTCGTTGGTCCAGATCCTCATCTCCCACACCCATATTTATAATCAATGTTCAGTTTATATCAAGATGGCAAAGTTTTATACTTCAATGGACAAGCTTCAATTTTTTTCCACTCTCCAACAATAATACAGCTTTGAGCATTTCATCATCGGATTTTCAATGATGTGAATGGCTGAAGGGTTGAAGAGTGGAGAAGATTGAAGCCTGTCCATTAAAGTATGAAACTTTGCTATCCTTAATATAAATTGAATAATGATTATATATAAGTGTGGGAGATGATGATCTGGACCAACTGATGAGGGCTGGTTCAGCATGAAATATGTATATTGGAGATCATTTATCTTTTTCACATATATGTGGTCATGTTATATAAGATGGAGTGGATAGCTGAGAGAGCTTGAAAATCTGAGTTCCAATCCTTTCTAAATTACATTAAATTCAGTATAGACAATACATTTCTATTTAAATATTATACAATGCAGTTATAACAACAACAGCTATGAATATGAGAGCAAGTAAGTCTCTTGAAAGGGCCCAACTCTTTAATTTAAATTAAAAATTTCGCTTTATTCTAGCTTCATTATCTGTGCAAACAGCGCGCATATATATATTGTAACGATATATAAATATGTCGTTACATTAATTTAAAATAAAAACTTAATAAAAGTTCGCAAATAAAAGTAAAAAACTAAACGCTAAAATTAAAATATTGTTAAACGTATATATTCACACAGATGCTAAACTTTAAAAATATTTTTTCTCATAAACAAAAAAAAAAAAAAGTATTTGAACGTATTTTATTGTAATAAAAAAATACAAGATTGAAATATTTTTAATAAAAAAATAACGTAAGTTAAAATAAAAACAGGTATTAATTAATTCCTGTAATCTGTAAATGGAAATGATTGTTTATTAATTATCTAAAAGCTGTTTAATTAAAAAGTCAGATGAAAGGTTAGATAAGAGAAGAAAGAGATTTTAGCTTGACCAATGGAAGCAAATAAAGGCCCGGACCATAACGAAAAAAACAGAACAGTGACGTTTTTGTTCATGGAATCCATAGGAGGACTATAAAAAGAAAAAATATTGAGTTCCAGTCAGTTTTTTCCAACTTGATTTGATGACAATGGTAAGACACACTTGCCGTTCTCTCTCATTTTTTTGTTTGTTTAAAAAAAAAAAAAAAAAATGAAAAGACTGTGATACCAGAATGGAACCAGCTAATGCTACCTCCAGAACATTTTCTTACGATGGAGACGCCGTGGGAATTGCCAAAATACCTGGACTCTTCTACTGTAAGCTATATTGACATGAACTCTAAATTTAAAAATAACTAAGAACTTTCGTTCAAGTTTATGAACTTCTATCTGACTTTTAAGTTTAAAATCAATTAATGATGTTTAATATTATATGTTTTCCGATTGATAAAAATCATTTCCATTTTTTTTTTCTTATTGTAAAGATTATTTAAATGCATGAAATTTAAGTTGTTTATAGACGCTTGCATGGATTCGTTTGCGGTTAATTATATTTTGGTTTTCATATTTGATCAAAATATATAGACATTCGATAAATAATGATACCTTACGGTGAGTATCTAAAATGTATTTATTCGGATGTCTTTTAAGTTATTGGTGACAACGCAAGTATCTTATGGTGAATACTATTGGGTTACTTATAAGTTTCCCTCTGCGATTGTCGGTATCAATAATTTTGTATTTTGATTGTTTATGTTTATTTTGAAATGTTTTTGACCGTGGAATCTATGTAATCGATCTATAACCAACATTTTTAAACAAATCTGTGTGAATGTATTTAAATGTTAAAATTAAGTCGGGCGTGAATGGCTATATAGTTTTGTAAAGTTGTATTAAGGGAGGGTAATCTTAGGTTATTCATTTCGTAGTTGAATTGGTTCAATGGATTGGATATATTTGTGTAATTAGTAGATGTAGTATGAGGTCCGCTACGGGCAGGATTATAGATATATGCCACACACCCTCTGTTTGCCTATGGATGGGTTTGTAAGTCGGCAGAAGACCGCAGTCCATTCCTATGGAGTTTTTTGTTTATTGTTCTACTTGCCAACAGATGTCACATTCCTGTTGGTGGAGAGTCAATGTCTTCTCTATTTCTACTTATTGTTCAGATGTACATTCCTGACAATATAGTATTTTGTGTTGTCGTATCATGCTACATTGAATACATGAATGTATCAGATGGATTGGCGCCAGTTTGATTGCGAAATTTGTTGCCTAAGGTTAAATCAGGGAAGAATATTTTCTTTTCAAATGCAGATCTATGTAGTCTATTCATACTTGACCATCTAAATAAAAATCTAAAATGTTAAACTTATTCCTCAAAATTTAAAATGATTTTATATGTGCGTAAATAAATATTTTTATGTGTTAATTTCTGGCAGTGGCTTTTATTCTTTGATATTTAAGATATAAATTAAGATATAGATTTTTATCTCTGCGTCTCCACTGAGCGAGTGACTTGGGCTAACGATCGGAATATTTAAATAAAGTGGAATCTTAACAGCGCGTATCTGCCTACTTTATAAATTTTTCTAGGCTCAAATGCCTAGATGGCGCCCTTGTAGTGCAGATATTGTTTTTGCGGTTAGATTCGATCTTCACTTTCATTCCGATTGGTACAAACTGGCTACCCAACTTGGGCCGATCTTTAATAAACACGAGTGCCCTGAGAATTTTAAAAGTGAATCATGCCCGTAAATTTTTTTTTCTGAAATAGTATAAATAGATTTGTTGTATTGACGTGGAGTTACACTTTGAAATTTTGTCTTAAAGGTACTGCCAGTCGGAAAATTGTGCATATGTAGAGATAAATTCGAGGAATAAAAAGTAATAAATAAAACGTAATTAATAAATATAAATCATAATTTTTTTTTAAAAAGTCTTGTTTAAAATCTAATCGTTTAACTTGCCTAAATAATACTTAAAGGTAGGAGAAATGAAACTTGGAAGGGAGGGGGCAGAAATTTAGCTGGTAGTAAGGAATCATCAGTCAACTTTTTTTTTTTATCATTATATTTGTAATTACTGTTTTGTCTTTTAAAAAAAGTTTTGTCCTTTTGAAATTTCATATATATCAATTTGTGTAATGTAATTACTAACACTAAGTAAATTCTTTTTTTTTTTTTTTTAATGTTTTTTGTTTTTTGAGGAAGTTTACTGATATGTAACGATATATAAATATGTCGTTACATTAATTTAAAATAAAAACTTAATAAAAGTTCACAAATAAAAGTAAAAAACTAAATGCTAAAATTAAAATATTGTTAAACGTATATATTCGCACAGATGCTAAACTTTAAAAATATTTTTTCTCATAAACAAAAAAAAAAAAAAAAGTATTTGAACGTATTTTTTTGTAATAAAAAAATACAAGATTAAAATATAAAAATATTTTAATAAAAAAATAACGTAAATTAAAATAAAAACAGGTATTAATTAATTCCTGTAATCTGTAAATGGAAATAATTGTTTATTAATTATCTAAAAGCTGTTTAATTAAAAAGTCAGATGAAAGGTTAGATAAGAGAAGAAAGAGATTTTAGCTTGACCAATGGAAGCAAATAAAGGCCCGGACCATAACGAAAAAACAGAACAGTGACGTTTTTGTTCATGGAATCCATAGGAGGACTATAAAAAGAAAAAATATTGAGTTCCAGTCAGTTTTTTCCAACTTGATTTGATGACAACGGTAAGACGCACTTGCCGTTCTCTCTCATTTTTTGTTTGTTTAAAAAAAAAAAAAAAAATGAAAAGACTGTGATACCAGAATGGAACCAGCTAATGCTACCTCCAGAACATTTTCTTCACGATGGAGACGCCATGGGAATTGCCAAAATACCTGGACTCTTCTACTGTAAGCTATATTGACATGAACTCTAAATTTAAAAATAACTAAGAACTTTCGCTCAAGTTTATGAACTTCTATCTGACTTTTAAGTTTAAAATCAATTAATAATGTTTAATATTATATGTTTTCCGATTGATAAAAATCATTTCCATTTTTTTTTTCTTATTGTAAAGATTATTTAAATGCATGAAATTTAAGTTGTTTATAGACGCTTGCATGGATTCGTTTGCGGTTAATTATATTTTGGTTTTCATATTTGATCAAAATATATAGACATTCGATAAATAATGATACCTTACGGTGAGTATCTAAAATGTATTTATTCGGATGTCTTTTAAGTTATTGGTGACAACGCAAGTATCTTATGGTGAATACTATTGGGTTACTTATAAGTTTCCCTCTGCGATTGTCGGTATCAATAATTTTGTATTTTGATCGTTTATGTTTATTTTGAAATGTTTTTGACCGTGGAATCTATGTAATCGATCTATAACCAACATTTTTAAACAAATCTGTGCGAACGTATTTAAATGTTAAAATTAAGTCGGGCGTGAATGGCTATATAGTTTTGTAAAGTTGTATTAAGGGAGGGTAATCTTAGGTTATTCATTTCATAGTTGAATTGGTTCAATGGATTGGATATATTTGTGTAATTAGTAGATGTAGTATGAGGTCTGCTACGGGCAGGATTATAGATATACACCACACACCCTCTGTTTGCCTATGGATGGGTTTGTAAGTCGGCAGAAGACCGCAGTCCATTCCTATGGAGTTTTTTGTTTATTGTTCTACTTGGCAACAGATGTAACATTCCTGTTGGTGGAGAGTCAATGTCTTCTCTATTTTTACTTATTGTTCAGATGTACATTCCTGACAATATAGTATTTTGTGTTGTCGTATCATGCTACATTGAATACATGAATGTATCAGATGGATTGGCGCCAATTTGGTTGCGAAATTTGTTGCCTAAGGTTAAATCAGGGAAGAATATTTTCTTTTCAAATGCAGATCTATGTAGTCTATTCATACTTGACCATCTAAATAAAAATCTAAAATGTTAAACTTATTCCTCAAAATTTAGAATGATTTTATATGTGCGTAAATAAATATTTTTTATGTGTTAATTTCTGGCAGTGGCTTTTATTCTCTTATATTTAAGATATAAAAGATATAGATTTTTATCTCTGCGTCTCCACTGAGCGAGTGACTTGGGCTAACAATCGGAATATTTAAATAAAGTGGAATCTTAACAGCGCGTATCTGCCTACTTTATAAATTTTTCTAGGCTCAAATGCCTAGATGGCGCCCTTGTAATGCAGATATTGTTTTTGCGGTTAGATTCGATCTTCACTTTCATTCCGATTGGTACAATATATATATGCGGAAAATGATGAGCTGGATCAACTGATGAGCGCTGGTTCAACATGAAATAGAGTGGATAGCTAAAAAGAGCGTGAAAGTCCGTGTTCAAATCCCGTATATGAATTGCACTTCTATTTCAAAAATATATAATTTAATAAATGTATTTTTTTAATAAAATGAATTTATCATTTGAAGTTTAAGAAGTGTATAAACATATATATATATATATTTGAATATTACATATATTAATATTAACATTTAGATATATCTTAACATAATTTTAATATTAGACATATATTTCATTTTTATAATTATAATGTGCATCAAATTAATAAAACTAAATTTAAAATTAAAATAATAGATATACAAATATATAAAAACACATCTTTTTCCATATAGTATAATATAATCAATATCTGTCAAATTTTTACAGTTAGAACTTAAGTTTAAAGTTTTCATATTTGTTAATTACACTTTTCATCTACGGTCAAAAATTAAAAGTATAACGTAGAATCAATAGCAATTAAATGAAATATTTATTGCAAAATTACACTAAAATTATTTGGCTTTTGATCCATCTAATATCGATATATATTATTATATCGTGAATTTTGCCAAAGTAGGAGAGTCACTAGAAAACGTTATATTTCATTTATACAAAGGATTAATAATCTATATTGAAATTAAATTTTACTGTGAAGTTCTGTTTTCAGATAGCTGACGAAAGGCCAACCTAGTCTACCATTTAATATCCGTCAGTAAATGGATATATAAGTATTCTTAGCTAGATGAAGCAACAAACAAGAAAAAATATTCAAATTTTCATCATTCATCTATTGGCAGTCTCTGTTAATATATTTTCCTTTCATTAATTGTTAAGGATAGCAGGGCTGCTAATAAAGTCCTTGGTTTGGTGTACACTATTTATCATTACTTTACTTATTCGGTGTGATTTATCGAACATACTGTTTTTTAAAATATTCTATTATCCTTTCCCTGGAGTACCCTGTTTATCAATACCTTCCCTATTTGGTATAATTTATTGAACATATTGTTCTTTAAAATATTCCATTATCGACTAGGCAAAATACCATTATTCTAAACACTATGATGTGATGTGATGTGACGACTAAAGGTGCTAGAAAACCCAGCGCCATCAAGTGGCGATAATTTTTTTCTTGGTTTAATAGTCGTTTTATTTATTACGTATATAGTTGAGTTTGTATGACTGATTAAATTCTCTTTATGATACGCCTTATAAAATATAGTTAATAAGTTACAAATAAGCTTTATCAATTTAGATTCTTTTTTTAAACGAATGGAATCAATAAATAATATTCTTATCATCTTAGAGTTCGGGTCATTTCATTTTATTGTTTCTGAAATTTTATAACGTTTTTATTTCAAACCAATTTTTAGATTGAACGTAAATTATTCAATTGATTAGTTGATTATAACAGGAGATGAAATAAATTATTTATTAACTATGAATATAAGTAAAACTTCTTTTCACGAACTTTTTTAAAACTGTATTTATATTACTAGTATCTTGATTTCTAACAAGATTATAATCTCATATACGTGTGTGTGGAATAAAAAATATTTTTGATATATTGCCAGCTTAGCTGTCTTTAATGATTACAGCCTTGTATTCGAACTTGAGTAGAATCTGGCGATTTTTAAACACACTTAGAAAATTTAAAAATATTTTAGCATAACCAACATTGAAAGTCATCTAATTATTGGTCAGTAAAAAGGTATTAGATATTCTTAGCCAGTGAATAAACAAGCACAACATCATAAACTCTTACCACTTGGAGTTGAGAAAATACTAGCCTATGTTTTAGAATTTATCTGAAGAGAAATACTGCAAAAGTTCTTACCTTACAGAGGTTATTTTAAAGGCTGCTTGCTTTCTAAATATATTGCAAAAAAGGTCAGCTCCAATCACTGTATGTTAAACATTCATTATTCAGTTGTCAGACATATATAAAAATTTGCAAACTAGTCTCAGTATGTATACATTTTGGTTATCAAGTCATTGCTAGTCACATGGAACAAAGTTTACCACTAACCTTTTCAAAGTAAAATATGTCTAGACACAGAGCACTGTAATGTTGCAATTGCCTTTTCATTAAGTTTAGAGGAATTCACTTCCATTTATTCTGTAATATTTATATCATTCAAATTGTAGCTCTGATGAAGACTGCAGGACAGTTGAAACTGTCAGGAAAATAAATGAATTATTAAAAAAAAAATTACATTAAAATGTATATGAGGGGAGTTATTGTAAGCAATATATGAGAGAGTTTATTTAATGACTTTCTGCACACTTACCAGCAAATAAATGTACTAAAATACATATCCATTGATAATAATAATAATACAATAGTCAAATATGTTTAAAAATACATATATAAAAGCAACAAAGATTACAAATTGTAAAATTATTATAAAAAAGCCTTTTTCGGCAAATTATGTTTTTTGCCCTTTTCAATATGTCTCCACGATTTAAAGCATATACAGTGACATCTGTATAGTAATTGATAATAATATCAATAAAAGTCACTAAATGTCATTATTATTCAAAGAACATTTTAAGGTATCAGAACTGTAAGTGAAGAGAGGTGGCAGTGGTGTTTCAATTAAAGAAGAAGGCTTCTTACTGGATACAATGTAATCATCGCTTTTTTCTGATGGTAGTCTTGTATTTAAAATTTAGAAGTTAAAACCCATCAGTTTAAGAGATAATTTGATTATTTATTTATTTTTATTTTTAATTCAATATTCTTTCTGATGGTTTTTATGCACCTGTACTTCAAGATAAATGCTCTGGAAGCAAACAATAAAAAAAGCTTGAAATAAATTTGCAAACAAAGCAAGAAGTAAAATTTAATTCTTATATGCTTAACATAGTAAGTTAACATGCTTTCAATATCTCTATAACAATATCACATTCATAGCAGTATAGCAGCAAAGTGGAGGTAACTAGTGGTTGAAAGTATATGTAAATAATATGTAAATGAATGGGTTTTCATGACCTACGTTTTAGAAAGGGGAAAGCATGATTCTTTTAGTTTATAGTGTTTGCATTGAACTTTAAATTACCAGTCATCTTCACTTTGTCGATGTACTGCTATGATTATGATATGATTATAGAGATATTGAAAACATGCTTAGCTGAACTATATTAAGCATATAAAAATTCCATTATACTTCTTGCTTCATATAAGAATTTCATTTTAAGCTTTTCTTATTTCTCACTTCCAAAGAATTTAGCTTGAATTATTTTTTTGTAAAATTAAATTAATTATTTGATTTTGATAAATGTGTAACACTTAGATTTAGATTTATAATTAAAGAAGTCCAATTCAAATGTCCTAACATGAAAGAGGCAATTTATAAGCAGATATGGGTTTTTGAAGATCATAAATATTGTTTGTCATTTTTCTAAATAAAATCATAAATTAAATTTTTACATTTCAATGATTACTTTAATTACTTAAAAGTTTTTTTTTTTTATATATACAAACATGCATTATTAAAGTTCTACTCATTGAAAAATGTTTTGTATTGTTGGAAGGGTAAAATTTGACCTTTGCTCTTGTTACTTGTCATTTCTTTATTCTTCTTGCTTACTTTCAAAGTTATTAAATTTAAGATTACTTTTCACTGATAAACTTAATGAATATGCAAATAAGTTGTGAAGAATAAATATTTATTAATTAAAAATTTAAAGTGCAAAAAATTATAAATTTAGTTACTCTAAAACTGTTTTAACTGCACATTGAAAGTATATAGGCACTCTGACTGAATGCTGAAGCATGCTTAATTTCAATAAAAATTTTATTAACAATAAATAGTGATTACATACTAATAAAGGATAAATAAATGAATAAATTGTACAATAATATGATTATATAATGTTCTATATGTCATCTGGCTAGATTATGTTATGAGAGCACAATGTTATACTCTTATGTGGTTAGGTATAGTGAAGAGATTCTAAGAACTTGTTTAATGGTATTAGCATTTTTAATATAGACATGAATATTTTCTTTTATAATTGACTATTCTATAATGCTGGGTAGGTGGGAATTGATAATCAGGAAAAGGAAAGAGCAATTAAAGACCAGGTGTCAGCAAAGACTTTACTGGAGGCAAGGAGCTGGTCACGTTTCTTGATTTTTTTTGAGCGTTTGATAAAACAATGGTATGATTTGTGGCGGGGGGTAATTCCATGAGACTTTTGCATCTCACTATCCATATGGAATAAAGGACAAAGGTAGAAAGCCTTATTATTGAAAAAAATCCATTATGAATGGCATTTTCAAGTGAGAAAATCATATCAGGTCTTATGTTGGAATTGATTATAATTATATCTTTCAGAGTTTTAAGTCTTGGGCACCAGTGTATAATATGGTCTATGGTTTCATCTTCACGAGCACACAGACCACATATAGGGTCAATGCTGGTAAAACCTCTTCGGTGATAAAGAAACCAATTCATGGGTAGCACATTAAGATTTATTTTAATGATGAAGTCAAGGAATTTGGGTTCCAGACTCCATCTTTTGAAGTGTGTAATGAGTCTTTGATTGGTTACTTTTAGGCTGGTTTTAATGGGTTGTTGATTATAGTTGATTATATTGTATGCTTCCCATAAGGTGATTTTTTGGTTAAGGTTAAAGGGTATTATCGGGTTATAAAGTTGTAGTTGTTGTATTAGGGATGCTATCCATGAACTGGAAGAGGGTGGAGGACGATCTGTCGGTGTAATTTTTTTAATAATGTTAGAGTATCCGCAGGAGAGGATCAGATTATGTAGAGTGTTGTGGGTTTTCTGTAAAATGATTGCTTGTATTGAGTGGAATGACAGTCCATTGAACCTGCATGGTCGTTGGATACCTCGCAAGCTAATAGCAACTGTCCTTCCTCTCCAGAGAAGTTTGGTGCATAATCGGTTAATTTTATTTTGAAACTGTTTAGACATTTTAACGAATGGAAGATAATATGAGATTTTTGGCATTATGATCATGTTGAGGAGGCCAACCTTTCCATATAATGAAAGGTATACTCTAGAGAGTGAAGTGGTGATGGCTTCAGTTGAATGGAGGATTGCATCTTGAATCTCTCTTGCCATTGCAGTTGGAGTTTTGTAGATTGGAAAACCTAGGTATCTTTGGGGTTTTGCAGAAAAGGGAGAGTTAATTTGTTTACCAGACATTATCTTCCAGATGGAAGATTTGTTAAAATTTATTTGTAGGCCAAGTTTCGCTGTATTTCTGTTTAATATGTTCATGAGATGAGGAAGGTATTTAATGGTGGGAAGCACAACCATGATGTCATCTATATATGCAAATACATTGAAGTTTTTATTGAGAGAGGGAAGGAAAATTCCAGGGAGGTTTTTTTCTATATCCATCAGAAGAGGGTTGATGTATGCTGTGAAGAAAAGGGCACTGAGCGGGGATCCTTGAGGGATCGACTTGTATGGCTTGAAGCCTGGTGTGATCTTGCCATCAAGAGAGAGAAAAATCTCTCTGTTGTTGAGCAGATTGCTGACCATCTGTACAATCCCAGCTGGAATGTCGCATTCCAACAGAATATCCAGAAGGATGTTTATCTGGACTGAATCAAATGCTGCCGCAACATCCAGCTGGACAGCAATAGGTTTTGATTTACGATGTCCTCTGATGTAATTGAACAGTGCAGTTACATTGGACATAGCATGCGAGGTTGATGATCCCTTTTTTTCCGTATTGGTTTGACGAGATATGGCTAAGAATTTGAGTTTGTATTTGATCTTTAATGACTGACTCAATTATCTTGATAAGCAATGGGGTCATGGAAATTGGCCGGATACTGTTAATGTCGTTTAGTGGTTTTGCTTTTTTAATAAAAGGCACGAGTGCCACTGGGTAAAGATCTGTTATGTTTCTGTTGCCGGAGGCTAGGTGATCAATCATTTTTTTAATAATTGGCACAGTGAATTGACTGAGGTGTTTGAGAAGGAAATTTGGGATGCCATGAAGGCCAGGATGAACGCCATCAGGGAGAGATGTTATCTTCTTTTTGATTTGGATTTCCGTGATGCCATGTTCGCCGGGGTCACCAGCATCCAACCAGCTGTTTATAGGAGGAGCTCCATCTTTTTGCATTAATTGGCAGAATTGTTTGCTGATGTGCTGCATCATTGGAAAGCCAATAAGATTGGTTCCATTAGTATTAATGGATAAGGGAGTGATTTGTTTTTTATTGTATCCCAGTGCCCATCTGAGGTAGTCTCTCATCCAGCAGTGTTGTTGTGCTAAGAAACATTTGGCTCTTCTGATGGAAATATATTCTGCAAGGGACTTTTGCTTGATTTTGTAGAGATTTTTAAGGAAGATAATTTTTTCTGTATTTGTGAAATTTTGCTGTGATGCTTGAAGTTGTATATTAATGTCTGTTAGGTTATTTAGAAGGCCATTAGGTCCTTTGATTTTTCTGGTGTGGTGATTTAATATGGACTGAAGTATTCCAATGAAGGAAAACCAGCCCTCCTCAGCAGGCAGGAAAGGATGTTTATTTTCTGGAAAAGGATGTATGCCTCAGACACTATCGCTTCAGTCATATTTGATTGGGTGATCATGCGCATGGTTTTACCAGGTCCATCAATAGGTGTAGGGATTGCAATAGGTGTAAGTTGTAAGATTAGAGCCATATGATCAGAGAAAGCAACAGGGGCCAAGGCTGCATCAAGGTTGAAATGGAGGTCTGGGGTGTAGAAAACCAAATCAATCAGGGACTTTTTAGTGCTGAAGCATGTTTAATTCAATGTTGTGGTTGTTTTACATAAATTAGTTGAGTATTGTTATAGTCATTAATCTTTTCGCAGAAGGTTAAACATGGTAAAGATAAGGCTTAAAATGCTTGTTTTCATTTTTTATATAAATCTTTGGTTTGAAAAAACATTATATCAACTGTATAATATTTACAAAAATAATTAATATTACAAAGACTGAATACTTAATTTTAAAAAATGAAATAAATTTATAATTTATTTTACTTTTAAATATCCAATATGTATATAAATATTACACAGAATAAAAAAATTCAAAATAAAAACTAAATATTAATTCAGATTCATAATGACTAATTTAATTATGAAATTTCTTTTAAAAAATTAAGTCTGTTCTGCTATATATAAAGGGAGTTACTGATAAAATTGGTAGTGTTTTAAAGAAATATCCACACAATTTATACTACATTTAAAAAAGTTAATGATGTATTTCCATGCCCTAAAGTGAAAATTCTTTGGAGTGTCATGGTATATATGAAATTCCCTGTGTAGTGTGTTTGCACTCATATATTGGACCGACTAATCATAGAAAAATATAAGAAAGGAAGACACATTTTGGCAGTTAAAGTAAAATTCATCAGACACTTATAAACACAATAAATTAACTAGCCATGACATCGATTTAACTAAAACATATTCTGGTAAAAATTTAACAATATGACCAGAGATTGCTAAGGGAAGCAATAGATATTTTTAAAAGGCTTAAGAGCATAAATGAAAAGTGTGAATTAAAGAAAATTCTCAGTATTTGGAAAAAGCTATTTGATAATAAAACATTTTTGAAAACATTCTCAACCAATAGAATTTGAGAATGAGGAGAAAACCACACACACACACAAATAATGATTTTAAATCTCATTGCATATATTCTTATGATTTGAAAAGGAAGAAACTCTGAGGAAAGTACTTGTTATTGTACTGAAACATCACTTATTTAGCTATTACATTTTTATTACACAGAAGCTCATGGAAATTATAATGTGAATTCATTTATTAAATCGTATTAAAATACATATAGTTCATGAGAGTTTTAGCATTTGTAATATATAAAAAGCTAAAAATTAAAAATAATTTGGGTTTCTTTTTTTGGTTAGTATGATTTATTCTTGGAAACATACAATGAAAGTTCTCTTTGTTTTGTATTTATCTATTTAATTTAATTAAAATTAAAATTGGAAAGAATGTTAGTGAATACAGATTGTTTATTGAGATAAATAAAAGAAAGACTTGTACTAATTAATTAAAGATAGCGCATGAAGATTGTTTATCCAGATAAATAAAAGAAAGACATTACACTATAAAGATAGCAGAAATATTTATAAAAAAAACTTTGTAACTAAAACTAATAAAGAATATACAAAATTATCAATTTGTATTTTTAATAAAACAAGAAATAAAGATCTATGCGCAGAAGTTTAAAAACTGACTCAAGGCTATAAAAAGGGCAGAAAAACTTCAAGCTGTCTTGTCTGTTGCTGGCAGGATCTGTAGGTCCAGGATGCTTAGAGCATTCCAGACTACTCTATGCTGAACTAAGTTGTCATGTGAAAGTGGAACTGGAGCATTTGTGGATAGCTTCTTTTGTCTTAGAGGTCACTCCAAAAAACCGAGTTCAGCCATAAAGTGGACCAGGAATGTGAAAATGTTGACAAACTAAATTCACAATGAGCTCTTTCATCCCCCCCAAAAAAATATGCATGGAATAATATATTATTTTCATAGATCTGAATATCTTACTGGTAAGATATTACTCTTACCATGATTTGTGACTAAATTGCTTGCAAACTATCTTTAACTATGTAGCTCTAATACCAAAATAGACATTCACTGTTTATTAGTCAAGGACTTTCTAGAAGAAACTTAAGCAATTTATAACAAGAATTTTTAATTATTGGATTAATATTATTATTTAGATTAGCATATGTATGTTCTTTCCAGTTTATTAATAATTTATTGTTTAAATATTTTAATTTGTATTAAGAAAATATTTACTTTTAATATTAATTTTTTATTGTATGTTCTTAATGTTAGTTTATTAGATTTTTTGTTAGTTAATCATGTGAGAAATATATAAATTACCTTTGCCAATGTGTTTGTTTAGTTAATCCCCCCTCCCAAAAAAAAAAATCATATAAAATATTAAAATGACAAAAAGTCAAAATCACGATCTTTTAATTATCTGCTTCATAAGTTACGATGGGCTTCACGCAGAATCAGTGAATCTACTGATACTAGTGCCCTCTGAAATAAATAAAAAACTGATTTTTTCTGCAAATTAAATCAAAATAATATTAACTTTATTAATCATGAAATATAACTACGTTCTTGAAATATTCAAACTTATAAATAAACTGAATGCTTTTTTCTTATAGTTTGATTAATTTGCACTTTATGGTGCGTAAAATAAAAGACCTAAGTCCAACTGGGAACATTTAAACCCAAAGTAAAATTGTACAATATATATATCACTGTGGTGTAATTTAGCAGTAAATTTCTAATTCATTGAATAAATTCATGTTTTCTAGCAAAAGCATCGTAGATAATTCTCCTGATATATGCAAAAGAACAAAGTTAAAGTGGTATTATTTTAACTTTAAAATGCATTGTCACCAGCTAAAACTGAGGGGATATTCAATTATATTTAAAATAAACTGTTGCAGTGAGTTAATCTTAAAAGTGTATCTATTGTCTAAAATAATATTGAAAACATGTGACTAATTATTGTCTAACTGTAATATATAGTAAGTACAGATTATAATCTCAAAGTCCCATGAATTCAAATATTAAAAATTATTTCAGAAATTTTAATTGTAATTATCTAGATTAAAGAAGCACAAATACCCGATATTTGAAGCTTGAACTTTTGAATTCAGATAAATTCTGTAAAAATAGAACTTATTATTATTAATATAATGTTTTCCTTTATTTTAGTTATTTATTTTTCAAAATGTTCTGTGAACTAATGATAATATTATACTTTTTATAAAATAATAAAATAAATATACAACAAAGGGTAGTAGGTAGTTTGTGTTAAAATTCTTCTCAGTTAAAACTTGACATTTTGGGGAGTTTTAGTCAGGATTGGATCTTTTTTTCATATAGCTGGTACATGGCCAACTCAATTAACTACCCAATATCCAACACACTAATAGATGCTAATCACTCTCAGATAGAAAGTAAAACAAGTATGGGGAGTTTATCAAGCCCTCACTACTGCGATATTAAAAAATCTGTTAATGCTTTCTATTCCATTGTTTTTCTATGAAAGGCTATGGAAAGACCTTTGTTACTCTCTTTCCCTGCACTTTTTTTTTAAGTATAGTGCCTTGGGCTATTTAATTTCCATGTTACTTCCTTCCTCCTCCTTTTTTTAATTGTAGTGCCTTAGGTTAATTAATTTTTTGAAAACTGAGTGCTTCTAGTCGATGTCATTTATTGCTTGTATGTGCCAGCAGTGTTTTGGGATCTTTTAAAATTCAAAATGGCCACCAAGCATGTACTATATCAGCACCAAATATTTAAAGATAATTTTACCTCTTTGCTTACACTAATTAAGATAATCAAATACTACTATCTATTGTTTAAGCAAAGCATATAATATGAATACCTATATATGTAAATTACATTACTACAGACCTCATACTTAAACAATTTGATAAACTGTCAGCAATTTGTTGTCAAGGCAACAGCACAGTTAGACACTTATGGCATATTATATTTAGACTAGTGTACATTAGGTGTTTGAAAGGTTGCAAAAACAATCTTCAAATAGTTTATCTTCACCCATATGTAAACTTAGCAGAATTAATTTCAATCTGCGTCTGTTATTGCTTTTATTTATAGGTATAGTAAAAAACTTCCATACTCCCCCATTGTTTTTAAATTCACTTAAATAAAGATATAATAAAAGACAAATGACCCCCAAGATGTATTTTGTACAGAACCAGCACTCATCAGTTGGATGGCATCTAAGTTGTGAGTGGAGGAAGTTTGACAATGGTAAATGAAAATGTAACAATTTGCTTTTATTTACAGTCTATTTAAGCATTCCATTTATTGTCTAATTAATATTTACTAAGGCAATAAACCTAAAGCATGTGCAGTTGGAAATGCAAAGGTAGGGACCTCTACAGATCTTAACCACAAGCTTACGCATTGTGATTAAGACCTGTAGAGGTCCCTATCTTCACATTTTCAACCGCACATACTTTAGGTTTATTGCCTTAGTAAATATTACTTACATAATCAATGTGCATTAAATAAATTTATTATAGTCTAATTGTAGATTGCTAATATTATATTAATTTGTTTAACAACAAAAACTTTTGTGATATAATTTACATATTGTAACCAATTAGCTGCTGACTCAATTAATTATATTTAAGTATTGAATATTAATTTGACTGAAAGATGTAAAAATGATTATTTCTAAATCTACCTTCAAACAATAATGAAGTCTACTTAAAACATTTTGGCAGATTTAATCTCGATCTGTTTCGATCAAGTGTCTATTGAAAATTTTAGATCTGATTGAAGTGAATGCATTTACCTTACTTGAGCATTGCCTTCACAACTGATTGTAAGTACCCTTTTGCTTTATTCAAGGATTGATTGAAATGATGCTATTACGATCACTGTTACTCGTTTTTATCGTTTGTTATATTTAAAGCATTGAGTAGTAAGTAATTGTTTAAAAAAATTGTAACGTCATGCATTGGTGGTCGAGAGGTCAGCGCGACTGCCTTAGTTGCCCGGGTTGCGGGTTCACGTCCCGGCCGATGCTATGACGCAAAAAAATAAATAAATAAATAAATGATTATTTATTGATATATCTTTGGACAATTTCTTTTAGTTTGCTGAATGCGTTTATTTAATCTTCTGGGCAGATTTTATCCTAACCTGTATCATTTACTTTTTCTCTCACTATTTATGGGAAGATCTTAGGTGAGGATAGGACGTGAAATATTTACTATCTAATTTCTATGATGCCTTGATAACATAATGTTGTTATATTATTGGTTTATTTAATCACAAAGGCTAAGTTGACGTAATTTACATATAATAACCAGCCAGCAATTAGCATTTATCGATTAAATATAATTTACTGTACTGTTATATCCGTACCTTAATAAATCTTATGCCCGGACTTTAATCGGGAAGCGTTAATGCTCCCTGACTGAATTACAATAGTTTACCCAATAATGTCTCAACATTAGAGTTAAATTTAGAACGTTTAATAAATTTAACTTACGATTATTTAATACATTAATAATTATTAGAATAAGTGTACATTTTATATTTCTTTAAGTTCTTAGGTGAATAAAATAATAACAAAAATAATTCCGACCTGTTTGCTTTCTCATATCCGGAGGCAAGCACTCCGCTCTAGAAGCTGCTGGGCAAAGAATGACGTTCAGCACCAAATTTTAAATCCATCTCCAGTTGAGCTCCTCGTTAACTTCCTTCTTTTTTCCCTCGAACTTGCATGTCTTCTTCCATTGTTTTCTTCCTACCACTGATTGTCTAATATTCCTGCTCATAAGATAAGGTAGTTATTTCTCTAAGTGCACACATGTTGGATTTCAGAATGTTTTACCTTAATTAACAAGTTATTATGAGACTCAAATTTCTGTTATCAATGACAGACTCCCATTTCTTTAATTATTATAAGTACATTTTTATCTCGTTATCACTAATTTTACTTTTTTACTATAATTAGAAGATAACCTTTTTCTAATCACATAACCTCTAATTATTTTTTGGTTCCGTATTTAAAAGATAAATCTTTTAATTATACAATTATTGTTATTATTTTTTATATGTCAAAGCGTTGACCGGGAAGCAAACCCTGGCCAGCTGCTTGGAAGGCCGCTATGCTAACCGCTTGACGAACAATTATTTTTTATTAACTATTACCTTTATATGTATGTGTGTGTTACCCACACACATACATATCATGTACTAAAATTACTTTGACCCTTAGTTTGTACTAATAAGACACTTTTAAAATAAAACTTATTACTCTATTTACAAATACATTACAACTTAGTAAATATTTAGTAAATGGTGGTAATTTTAAATTTTATTATTATATTGACAATAAAAACTATGGTGGTGATTCATAGTTTCACTTTTGTATAATGATGACTACGCATTCATCTTTTTTGATAGCATTAATCTTCATCTAATCTTACATTTTGAAATTTTAACTCTGGGAAGATCACAGACCAAAAAACTGCTGCATGGGTTGCACATATCCAAGAGGTACATTTATTGTTAGTAAGTTCTGAAATATGTAAAAAAAATGTAAAATTGCTGTAAATTTGCATTTATTATATTTATATAATAAAATATTTTTTAATTATTTCATTTATAATTTAGAAATTATTAAATAAAAAAATATAAAAGTATATAAAAAAAATTCATACCAAACAATGAATACAAGAATAATCAGAAAAATGACTTCAAGATTTAAGTAATCAGACTATTTCATAATTGGCTTTGAAAATCATTTGTAATGGCCATTGCAAACAATATTGCTATGCTCAATGCACAAATGCTTTTCACAACTTCACTGACACTGACTTTGGAGTTGCATTATTTCTCAGATATGATTTGTTATTTAATACCACACACTCTTACAAATCATGAATTATAACCAAATTATCAGTTAAACATTATGGCTGAAGATTAGTCATCTATAAACATGCAGTTAGTTAGTCATGATCTTGAATTTATGTCACATGTGTGTGACAATACTTAAAAAAAAAACAATTTGTATCTTTCAGATCAGCCGTAATGCCACAGGGCTAAATATTTAAAATGTTGAATATAATTCTTCAGATTTTTTTGCTAGGCATTAATTGAGACATTTGGTAATATTAGTGGAATGACTCACATAGAAGCCATAATTAATGCATGTTTATTACTTCTATGTTTCCTATTGCATTATTGCACTTTCAAATTTTGACAGACTTAGAAGTATAATATTTAAGCCAATAAACAGCACACAATCACATTTCTTATGCACAACTCTCCATACAGTATTGCTCCTCAGTGCAAGCCAGAGTAATCAAGGGATTCCAGAAGTCTTGTGCATAAAATCCCCATCTAGGCCTACTCATCTAATATCCCCAGACTAGTTTCTGGCTTATGACCTTTGTCAGTGAAAATATTAGTGTGTTTTCAATTTGACTCATAGTTTTGTAGTTAAGTAGAGATAAAAGGTGGATGCTGGAGGGTTGCATTAGATCTTGAGATCTAGGTGCAGTGCTCTCAGATCCAAGGCTCCTCGCTGGCGAAGGCCACAAGACAAACTAGTCTGGGGATATTGGATGAGTGAGCACTAGATGGGGATTTTATGCACAAGCTTTCTGGCATCCATTTATTACTCTGGATTGCACTGAGTGTCAATACTGTATGGAGAGTTTTTCCTGTTTTAAGTATAATATTTGTGGTTCTATTTCCAGCCAATGAGAGGACAAATGAAATCCCATTGTGGTCATGTTCTGTAACTTTTGCACTCATGTCATTGTTTGAATATCACACTCTCCTTGATCAACTTACTATATTATTATTTACATACTGCACAACATTTCGTATAATAATAATAACTATAATATATTCATGATTATTTATCTTTTCACCATATATGTGTAGGTGCATCGGTGTTATTAGATAGAGTGGAGAGTGGTGGGTGGTGTGAAGGTCTGTGCTCATATACCCTATATTATATAATAATAATTATAATTTTCCTTTTTTTTTTAAAGTATGTAATTATGTGAATAATGTTAATATACTAATACAAGAAATGACTACATTCTGTTAGACAATTGAATAAATAAATTTTCTGAGCCTTGTTTATGACCTGGGGGGAGGGGAATCACAGTCATACAAATTCAGCTTTTCAGTTCAACTGCTGTTAACATTGACGAAAACATTATCATGTTGTCTTCAATATTAACACCAATTGGACTGACAAGCTGAAGTGCTATAATTATGACCCCCCCTCCCCAGGTCAAAAGCAAAGCTCAGCAAATTATTTATTCAATTGTCTAACAGAATGTAATATCTTCCTGTATTAGGCATTAACATTATTCACAGAAATAATAATTTACTGTTTAATTGCCTGAAAGTTCATAAGAAGTTAGAGCATTAGAAATGGGTGGAGTCATGATTTGTGGGCCATGAGGTTCAAATCCCACCACTCCACAACTGTATTCAATGATACAGAGCTGAGATATTATTAATGAAAAGCAAGCCTAGATACTTATTAGTTGATTGTAATATTGTAACAATTGTAAGTTGTGCCAAGTATTAGTTGGTCAAATACAAAATCATATCTAACTCCTCATATGGATTTCAAAGTATGGAAAAGCAGCATTTTTCTTTGTTTTTATTAAACAAATATGTAAAGGTAATATTTTTATTATAAAATTAGTAAAATTATATGATTCCACCTCACATAAAGCTTATACAATGCAATTCAGCAACACTTTGTTTTCTCCTCACAATTATGCCATCTAGTGTATGCTTTATGAATCAATAGATACCAAATGATAGAGGGTAATAAATACCTATCCATTGCTCTCCCATGCAATATCGATGCAGGATAACTACATCTACTGGATCGAATGCATTTTTCCTCTAGAGCCATCTTTTATGTCTTTGTTTTACAACTATCAGCCTAAATTGATAAACACATTAATACTGTTAATTTAAGCTATTTTGTTTGTATAGTCATATAGATCTGAAACCATATCCAAAGATTCTCACTGATAAAAGCCACAATCTAGAAACTAGTCTATGAATAAGGGATAGGACAGCACTGGATAGGGATTAATTAAGCACTACCTTCTGGTATTTATTTATTTATTACAAAATCTTATACTAGGTGACATAATTGTGGTGAGAAAATAATAATTTTATTATTAAAATATCTCCCAAGCCAGTAAAAATATCTACAGCCCCCTAGTAGTTGAGTACCGCATTGGCTCCCCTTTCACAAAAATTTTATGTGAAATCCAAGACAATTTTAAAATAAGCCACAAAAAAAAAAAACATCATAGAAACACATTCACGTAGCAGCCCTCCTATCATAAAATCTAAGAATGTTTATTTTATTTCTTAATCTGGTAAATCTAACGTTACTCAAAGAATTTATAAGATGTTTGTACATCATTAAAAATGGAAATGATGAATTCCACTATATTGTCACTTCATATAAATTGCAACGACAATAAATCATATAAAACAGCTAATATAAATATATATATTAATCATATATAAAAAGCCTTTTTGTACACATGGTTTAATGCCCTTTTCAAATGTTAATATGTGATGTGATGTGATGCACTGTGACTTTTCCTTAACTAATTATTACATATACAACACCATCTAGTGTTCCATAACAGAAGTAAAACAACAGCAATAACAATTATAAAACATTAGTAAAATAGAACTATATAACAAAATACAAAATAATTAACACACACATTATACAACTTTATATATATATATTGTCTTATCTAATTTTCCATTCATTTCCAAGAGTGATCTGCTTTTTACATTCATTACTTAACATATGGACATAAAATAGAGGCTCTAAAAATATGAAACCTTTAAATTATGTTAAAAACCCAAAGAAAAGTCTAATATGTGAAACATATTACTTTGAACATAACTTAAATAATTGTATGAATATTTACAAAACTTTGATAAATTTAATTAATAAGTAGTTAATTAGAAATGAATGGAAAATTATGTAAGACAATATATATGTATATAAAGTAGTACAATACATATACTAATTGTTTTGTATTTATTATATTATATAGTCAATTTTTTTTTGGAAATTATTTTGGGTTTCTATATCTTCTATTTTACTGTGTTATAATTTTTATTGTTGTTGTTTACTTTCATTATGAAAGTCTAGATGGTGTTGTATATGTAATAATTAGTTAATCTAATAATAGATTATTAACATTTGAAAAGTGCACTAAAGCGTGTGCTGAAAAAGGCTTTTTATTTATGATTAATATATATTTATATTAGTTGTTTTATATGATTTTTTTTTTGTTGGAATTTATGTTTGTATAAAATTCTAAAATCATTTAAAAATAACTGTTTGCATAAAAAATGAATCAAAAACTTGATAGCTGTAAAAAGATGTGGAATTCAGCATTACAATTGTCCAGGACTTAATAAAGTAGACAAAACTTTCAGAGCACACTTTCTGATAGTTAGATGTTATTCAATGTAGCTGAGATGGACTCCAGACATATTATGTTGCTAGCTAAAAACTAAATAATTTCAGAATTGACTATGCAAATTATTAACATGCTATATTTATTGTTTTCTTTATTTTACATAAATTTCTGTAAAATTAGCATATTCATTATTGGTTTGATTGCTGTACTTTGTAAAGATAAAACATTCTCTTTTAGACCGGATTCTGGAACTCGATGTTTATTTACCATTGCTCCACTCTTTTGCTTCCAAATGCTTAAGCTTTTTAGGAAATTCCATATATTAAACCATTCAGTGATTATTATTATTACGTATATTTCTCTTCTTGTTTAATACTGTAATAGAATAACAGAGTCTGAAGCTCAAAGTACACAGATTGCAGCTTCACATATCTTAAAAAGTTATAAGCAATAAACCCTGATAGCCATTGCAAGGCAAAGTCATCTCTAACATCAAATTGGAACATGTTTGAGTGTTTTTTATCCTTGTTTTAGGTTTTTGTTAAGAATAGATACCCATTTGCTGATCATTGTTAGATGGTTAGTGCCTATGGATCAGTTATATATATATATAGCTTGCAAAATAAGCTCTTAAGCTTTGAGAATATCCTCAACTCCAGATTGTTTTGTGCTGCTGGTATCATCAGTGAGGTGCCAGAATATTCAAGCATTAGATTAAAAATACCAGGACAAGCCCAGCACTTTATCTAATGTATAACTATTAAGTAGAAAATCTGAACTTTTCAGACATCCATATGTCTTCCAATCCAGCTATCTAACTTAAATAACCATATGGGACTGAACTAAGTTCAGATACACCATATATTAATAGCTTTATCACTATAAAGTCACCAAAGCCTTAATAGCAAAAAATAAAATTACAAAAAAAAATCAAGTCAGATGTATGGCCTAATTTGATTTTTTGATTTTATAGTGCTAAAGCTATTAATATATGATGTATCTGAACTTAGTTCAGTCCCATATGGCGATTTAAGTTAGATAGCTGGATTGGAAGACATATGGATGTCTAAAAATTTCTGATTTTCTACTTAATAGTTATACATTAGATAAAGTGCTGAGCTTGTCCTCGTATTTTTAATCTAATGCTTGAATATCCTGGCACCTCACCGATGACACCAGTAGCACAAACTAGTCTGGGGTTGAGGATATTCTCCAACCTTATTAAGAGCTTATTTTGCAAGCTCTATATATAACACTTGTAAACCCAAGCTTATTAAATTAGGTCAGATGACATCTGACTTAATTTTTTTGTAATATATATACACCTGGGTCTCATTTTATGTGGTACATAGGTTTCTCAGAAAATGCACACAAAAGAAATTGCATAAAAATAGACTTAACTTACCTTGAAAAATGGGGGATATGTACTGTAATTTACAAAAATTGCATAAAAGCAAAGCAACAATATAAAATTACTTTAAAATTCACATAAAAAAATAAAATAAAATATGACTAATAAAAAATTTCAAATTTGAAAAAAATGGATACAACACAAACTTTTTTTACTTTTTTTATTAACAACAGTATTTAATTTTATTCAAAACAATATATTTTTATGCACAATTTATGGTATTTTATATTTTTTCATACATGTACAGTATTTTAATTATTATCACTATTTGATAATATGCAAGTTCATTTGTGAACTAGTAAGACATCAGATTCATGGCAAGAAAACATATAATTAGTGCCAACTTCATTTTTTTAAATTGCTCTTACAGTAGCCTCATCCAAACTAAAATGTTTTCCAATCGCTGTTGATCCTTTTCATTTCACTAAGCGATCTAAAATTGAAATTTTTGTTTCCAAAGAAATTCATTTTCTTGGGTGTTTTTTCTTTTCATTTGGGTAAACTAAAAGTTTAAAATAAAAATAAGAACTTATTATGTAATTAAAAAAAATACAAACTTAGGTTTATGATAATAAAAAGACATCTACTCACCACTATTGGGCAAAATTTAATTAAAACTAACCATTAAAAATTAAATTCTTATTTTTGTCTTTAATTTTTTAATTTTCAATTCTGTTTAAAAATCAAATTTCATTGTGTTCACATCACATTAATTTCAGATCACGATATGTAATTTTTAAATTGTTAATTATAATTAAAAATCAGATTTTAATTGTCAAATTTAATTGTGCCCACCACTGTTACTCACCTTTTAAAAATAAACTTGCAGACACTAAATGATTAATTCATTATGTACTCTTTTTTAAAAAAGCAAAAATAGAATGTGATTTAAAATGCAAAAACAACAACATGCATAGTACAGGCATCTATAATGTTTGAACAGATTTGTAAAATTTAATGTGTGTATATAAAATGGGGAAATTCTAATTTTAAGTGAATTATGAACTTCTTTATTGCATAAAATCTATTATAGTACTATTATAAAGCACTGAAAATGCTGAAATTATTAGATGGAAGTCGAACTTCGATAATGCACTATTACTTTAAATATGATGTGTGAATCCACAAAATTTATAATATTTAAAGTAATAGTGCATTATTGGAGCTTGACTTCTGATTTAATAATTTTTATTGCAGAAAAGAAAACCACATACAAAGATATTAAGAAGAAACATGAATTGCATAACTTCAAAATCGCATTAAAAACATCCATATAAAACTAAAAACGGGTGTATATAAAAAACCAAACTTTTTAAAAATAAAATTTGCTCTTCATATTTGAGCCCCAGGTCAAGACATGAACATCAATTTACTTTTAAAATAATCTTTATTGATTATGTTTGTATCAAGGGGGTAACAGTGCTTATCTGTATGCATATGAATATTTGTTATTAAAATTGGTATCAAAAGGAATTAATTATATGAAAGTGGCAGAGAAACCATCAGAATATGAAATATGCTGCTAGATTTAAAATAGTTTTATAAATTAATATTTAACTGAATAGTTGATTTGTTACATACTAATTTTAAAATCAGTAAACTATATTGTTAAGAGTAAGCATTGGGCATTAAAGCAAAGATAAACAAATTTACTATCTTTGTATCAAGTAGTCTTTCACCATACGTTGTGTGAGTGCATACATTATCATCATCATCAACCATTGTCAATCCACACCAAATTCATTTCCATCTTCTCCTATCTTTAGCTTTTTTTCTCCACACCATCCCTGCACACTTTCTTATTTCATCCATCCATCTCAAATGTGGTCTCTTTCTGGGTCTTTTACAATCTCTTGGAATCCAGTTTAAGAATTCAATTGTCCATTCATTATCATCTCTTCTAGCAATATGTCCATCCCAACTCTATTTCAGTCTTTTAATTTTTTCAATGAGGTCAGTAACATACATTTGTTCTCTTACCCATACATTTCATTTTCAGTCTCTTCTTGTTACTCCTAACATGCATCTCTCCATACTTTCTTGAATGGTCTGAAGTCTCTGTATTGCTCTTCTATTAAGTGTCCAAGTCTCAGAACCTTAAGTAGGAACTGGTAAAACACATTTATTAAAAACCTTTCTTTTCAAACACATATATAAGGTGGTACCACCTTTATTGTTTAAGGAGCTTATCTTGACTACAGGTTGAGATTGTGATAGATTAAGAGTTGATTGTTATATATATATATATGTTGATACGAATATTTTCACGGGTTGCATGTATAAAAGACATATTTTGCGGGTTCATCCGTGTTAAAAAATTTAAATATTGATATACCGACGTTTCGACTTCATCACACAAGTCATCTACTGGGTAATGACTTGTGTGATCAAGTCGAAACGTCAGTATAACAATATTAAATTTTTTAACACGGATGAATCCGCAAAATATGTCTTATATATATATTGCAGTACATTAACTATATTTTAGTGGTTTTAAACTTTGTGTAAAATAATATATATATACATATTGCAGTTTATCTATATTTTCATCTAAAGTTTTAACGCCAAGCAATGTTGAACATAACTTTAAATGATTTTTGTTCTATTTAAAAATTAAAGAGTTATTAAAGATATGTAATATCATTTTTTTTTGTCTAAAGATACTTTTTGTACCAGGTTAACTATAACTTCTTCTCTTGTACGGTAATTAAGATTTCATAAATTTATAATTAATTTTTAATATATTTTAATAGATTAAAAAAGAGCTTGCTGGAAGTAAATATTTTATTAGCTCTACTTTTCTCTCATTATTTATACAGATTGAGATTCTGCAGTCTCACATTATGATGATTAATGAATTAATTTATTGGTATGGCTTTATAATAATAATAATAATAATATTCTGCGTCCTGTTGTGCGTGAGTATAACATGCCACCGAACGTCTAAATAAAAAACTTTTTAAAAACTCAGAAAACTCAAAGGTAATTCTTTTTTTTTAACTTTAACAAAAAGTATTTCAAACATAAGTTTTAAAAAAATTGCAATTAAAAAAAAAATATTAACAATAGAAAAAAAAAAAAAACGTAAATACACAGACTGAAAATCGTCAAGTATATATCAAACATGGCGGCGGTACAGCTAAAAAATTCAAACGTAAATGGTGCCAATATATATAAACGCCAACGATGGAAACATCGATAATAGTTTAAAGACTTATGCTAATGTAACAAAAGCTACTTTGCAAAATAAAGTTATAACAACTCACTCAAACTCGATTGCAGCTAGTAGATTTCGAAGAGTAACCAATGATGATATGAACAAACTAAATCTAGTTTATAAAAACAACTCTGAGCCCCCATCGACTATTTGGTCTCAGGAAGAATTAAGAACAATTAGCACTGAATTTGATAACACAATACCGAACAAGCTTTTCAACACGTTTAAAATTTTTTTTTAAAACAGATCGATTGTCCTAGCTGCAACTGATAAAAACCTAACGCTTTACAAATTCCCAAGAGAAAAGTTATATGAAGCCATAACAGAAAATGGGAGTTGGGAAACAATCTCAAGTATAGGGGAACACCACAATTCAAGATACCTAGCATTAGAATTCTTTGAAGATTATCAAAAAAATAAATTTTTAACTCAAATCAAAACAATAGGAAATTATGCTTTAATAGTAGTAGATCCAAACCTTAAAAACTTTATTACAGGCACGATAAAAAATACTTATTTTGGCTATAATATAAATGACTTTCAAAGTATGATGAAAGCGTTCGGCAAAGTATTATATTTAAAACCTATTTTACGTACTGATACACCGATTCCAGTGTGCAGTAACAGTTTTACTTTTAAAATCAAGCTTAATGA
This sequence comes from Epiperipatus broadwayi, assembly GCA_028023455.1. NCBI lineage: Eukaryota > Metazoa > Onychophora > Udeonychophora > Euonychophora > Peripatidae > Epiperipatus > Epiperipatus broadwayi. The sequence goes on from JAQFVV010006249.1 coordinate 913,521, forward strand.
ATCAATAGCTCCAGAGAATATCATTATCAACCATTATCAGTCCACTGCAGGATGAAGGTCTCTCCAAGTTTAATCCATCTTCTCCGATCATTAGCTTCTTTTCTCCACATCACCCCTACACATTTTCTTATTTCATCCATCCATCTTACATGTGGTCTCCTTCTGGGTCTTTTACAATCTCTTGGAATCCAGTTTAAAATTTCAATTGTCCATCTATTATCATCTCTTCTAGCAATATGTCCAGCCCAACTCCACTTCAATCTTTTAATTTTTTCAATGAGGTCAGTAACACCTGTTTGTTCTCTTACCCATACATTGCGTTTTTGATCTCTTCTTGTTACTCCCAACATACATCTCTCCATACTTCTTTGAGTGGTCTGAAGTCTCTGTATTGATCTTCTATTAAGGGTCCAAGTCTCAGATCCATAAGTAAGAACTGGTAAAACACATTTGTTAAAAACCTTTCTTTTCAACACATAGGCATATTTCCTTTTAATATCAAGTTATTTCTACCAAAAGCACTCCCACCAAGTTTAATTCTATGATTAATTTCCTCAATTATGTTTCCATCTGTATTAATAATCTGACCAAGGTATTTGTAACTCTTAACTTCTTCTAATTCATCATAATCAATCTTTATTTTCATATTTTGAGCAAATCGATTAAACATTACTTTAGTCTTTTTAACATTTATCTTTAGTCCTACTTTCCTACTTTCATCTGATAACTCCTGCAACATTTCCTGCAGCTCGGAAGCATTATTTGCAAAAACAACTACATCATCTGTGAAATCTAAATGACTTAAATAATCTCCATTTACTTTCACTCCTTTAGTTTCCCATTTTAATCCACAAAATACTTCTTGCAGCACTGCTGTAAAAAGTTTTGGAGATATGGAGTCACCTTGTTTTACACCTTTCTCAATGTTGACTTTCCCAGTATCATTATGTAATCTAATTGTTGCTGTTGCATTTTTATAAATATTCTTTAAAATATGACAATATCCTGGATCTATACCTTGATGATCCAATGCTTTAATCACTGAAGAAATGTTTATAGAATCAAATGCCTTTTCATAATCTACAAATCCAAAACATAATGACAACTCATATTCATTTGTCCTTTCTATAACTTCTCTCAATACTTGAATATGATCTACTGTACTAAAACCACTTTTAAATCCAGCTTGTTCTCTTGGTTGGTGAAAATCCAAGGTTCTCTGTAGACGAGTTGTAATTATCTTGGTAAAATTTTTATATAAAACTGATAAAAGGCTGATAGGTCTGTAATTTCTAATATCTTCTTTATCACCTTTTTTAAATATTAATATTATTACTGCATTCTTCCAATCATCCGGTACATCTTTATCATTTAGACATTTGGTATATAACTTTGCTAATATTTTTTCTGTTTCTTCACCTGCTTCTTTTAATATATCAATTATAATTCCATCATTACCTGGAGCCTTTCCTTTTTTCATACATTTAATTGCATTTCTCACTTCTTCATTTAAAATTCTGGGCAATTCAGAAGATGTAATAGATATAGGAGGTACTTGTTCTTTATTACTATATAATTCTTGATAAAAATCTTCTACCAATTTCATAATGTCATCCCTCTTTTTAGTAATAATTCCATCTTTTTTCCTTATTGCAGATATAAATTTCCTACCAATACCAAAATGTTGTTTTACATTCTTAAGACTTTTATTTTCTTCTACAGCTTATCCCCACACAAGTCATAGATCAGGAAGCAATTTTAAATATATATATATAAGGGGCTTAGGACCACAATGCTTCATCTATGGTGAGCGTGGTCACCTTGCAGCAAACTGTAGCAAAAATAAAAAAGAAAAAAATATCACAGACAAAAGCAAATCCCAATTAACCACAAACAACAAACAACCAATCCAAACATCTATTCAAGAAAAAATGGAAACACAAGAGAGCATTAAAAAACGACAATTAGAGGAACTAAACAACAAAAACATAACTGGAGATGATCACATTTTGGATTTAACTGTTAAAACAAAAATAAATGATAAAACACTAAATCAAGAAAGACAACAAAATTATACAATGGAATCAATGGAAAACACCAATAAAATAGATAGCAATAGCAACAAGGAAACAGCACAAACACAGAACATACAAAGAACAAGAATTATAAATAAAACTTCTGAAGCTATTATGGATTTAACTACACCATGCCTTCCCCAAATACAAAAAAATACCACACCTCCAAATAGAAAACCAGGCCAGCCACCAAAAAAGAATAGGACAGCCAAGAAAGCTAAAATTGAAGAAAAAAATAGTGACACAACAATACAAGATAACCATTCAGATAACTCAATGAATGAGGAAACGGAACAAAATTATGAAGACACTATAAAACAACTTTTTCTCAATTCAAAACCTGAACATAAATATAACCACCAAACACCAATTCAATGAAGTTAAAAATTGGTGCATTGAATGCTAGGGGTTTAAACTCAACCCAAAAAATTACAAAGCTTAAACAATGGGTTTCACTTACACAACCGCCTATACTCAAATTAATGGAGACAAAAATCTATGCCGGATCACAAATTGACCCAGCAAAATATTTAACCAAAGAAGGTTTCTGTGCCTGTTCCAGAGACTCTTCATCACCTTCTGCAGGCACAAGCATTCTTATTTCAACAAACTGCCCTTTCACAGCCTTCAAAATTATATTCATAGATGCTAATTTACTAATTACAACTTTTCAACATAAAACTATAAACCTCAATATAATTTTGGTCTACCTGCCTATTCAAGGTAACCGAATTAACACTATAATAATGAACATCAACTCCATACTTGCAAGTACAGCAAACCCAACAATATTGATTGGTGATTGCAACTTGTCATATCAGAAATTCATAGAAAAATGGCTTCACCGAATATCTATACCACTGATGAGTGGTGAAGGCTTCCTACCGATGAATACAATATCTTTCCACAATTGTCATCACACATCACTCATCAATCTATGCTTCTACTCCCCAATGCTGCACCACCAAATATCAATAAAATTAACCCCCTCAGCATTCTCGGACCATTCAGCACAAATAGTATCATTAAACCTTACGCAAATGCAGACATCACTTCTCCCACTAACAAAAACAATCAGAGTACTACTTCCAACAACCACACCAGAATTTGTTTTCTCAGAAACATACATAATGCTAAACAAAATAAAAGATATGAATCTCAACCCCATACAACAATATCTGGCATACATAAACATTCTATCATTCAATATCTCACATGTGACAAAAAATCAACCACCACCATCCAAATTGTTGACACTCGCAAATGAAATTCATAAACGAATAACCATGATTGTGCCATCACACCAAACGCAGCAGTATATTCATGGTCTAACAAGTACATACAACAAAACATGTGAAACACTAAAAGAATATTTAAGAATCAAAAAAAGCAAAATATGCATAACCCAACCACATACATGAACCAGAGCATACATTAAATGGGCACTGGGAAACCCACCAATCATCAAAGTTCCAATGGCAATAAAAACAAAGGATGGCACATATACAGGACACAATATGATCCTATCTTTGAGCATTTTAAAACCAAACTGCAGTCTAAAACACCACTTAAATTACACTCCAAGCTATTTGGACCAGCAGAAACACAAAAACCTTTCACAACAAAGGACTTCCTGACAAAACTAAATACAATACCAAATGCATGCCATCCAGGAAGTCCTGGAATACCATTATTTATACTAAAACACCTAAGTAAATACCCAGCACAATATCTATGCAACCTAGCAAACCACCTATCTCAAGAAATTCTAGGATGTGGAGAGAGTTCATCCCATTGCAATAGTGCCATTCAACAAAAAAGCAAAAACTACCCCATCCCTCACAGAGCTCAGACCAATTTCCATGGAATCTTTGCCAATAAAAATTCTTGGAAAAATAATAAAAGAAACAATAGAACCACATATAATGCCGCTGATATCAGAAGTTCAATTTGCCAAAAGAAACTCCTCCACAATTCAAGCGGCATCATTATTTAAAGCAATCCTGGATTCAACAAGACAGAAAAAAAAATACAGTCCAATAGCAATTCAACTAGATATCGAGGGAGCTTTTGATGGAGTAGACATTTCCATATTGCTAGAAATGCTTAGACATTTCCATATTGCTAGAAATGCTTGAAAACACATCTATCCCCAAGACACGTCTGTACATCATTGCAAACCTACTTCTCAACAGAGAAATACACATAACGTTAAATGGAAGAAATTCTCCATCATTTGTTCCTACCCATTTCATATCCCAAGGCTCTCCTCTCAGTTCATTATTATTTATTCTATATATTAACCCTTTAATAGAAAAAATCCAAAAAACATTTACTGGCATTCAAGTACCTGGCACTACACAATATATAGCTTGCTTGGCTTATATGGACGACATCACAGTCTTTCTCAATTCAAAAAAACAATTACCACAATTACAAAAAATTCTTAAAGAATAAACGCAACAATACAAATTGAAGGTTAATCCAGAAAAGTCTACTGCTTGGTCCACGTTTACTGGAAAACCATGCATGTCCATTTACAAAGCAAAACCAACCCGTTTTTTAGGATTCCCGTTTCATCTGGGAATAACCGGAATGAGGTGTTCAATACACAATAGATTAAAAGAAGAAGCACAATGCATTGTCACCTCCCTATCAAAAACATATCTCTCCATATATTCTAAAGTCCAGCTAATAAACCAACTTATAATGACAAAAATAACATATTATTTACCAATAATAAAATTCTCAAAAGGTTTCAAAACAAGGATTAAAACCATCTGCAACCAACTTCTATGGTCAAGAAAAGTGGTTGCAATATCAACAAAAAGACTAAATCAACCCCTTATTAAAAATGGTTTGGGTTTGCACAACATTGACATTTTTTATGCACAAAAATTAAGTAATCTAGTAATTTCCATTACAAACCAATTTCCAAAACTTAAATGCTTAATTCAAATTACTCCAATGGAAAAACCACCCCCAACAGGTCTATATATATCGTCAATCATCCATCAATATAAAACAACTTTTAACAGAACAGAGCAATATACACACAAATATTCATATTGGAACATTCATGAACAAATTCAACAGGAAAGAGACCTAAATAACAATAACACAATACTCGGAATAAACAACAGAAAACTACTACATGAATACAAAAAGTGGTCACTAGAACCCAAATTTTTTGATTTCATTCTAAAAATAAATCTTATCACAATGCCAACATCATACTTCTTGCACCATAAAAGGATGTATATTTCAATAGACCCTTTTTGTGGACTATGCCACAAGGCTGAAGAGACTCTACAACACCTATTGTATCAATGTACTGCATTACACAATGTAAGAACAATGATGAGTGCAATATACCATCAGCAAAACATGACCATTGATCAAATAATTAAGGGTTTTAAAGGCAGATCAACACCCAACATTAGGGCAGCAACCTTTGTATTATATGCTTTTTGGTGTACCAGGTGTACCTATCTAATGGGCAACAATCCCAGAAGGCATCCATCCACCTTCTACAACAAATTAAACCAGATACATAATACAGACAAAATAATAGCAAATCCCCATATTTACGCAGCTACATGGTCTCTTATCAAACAACAATCAATGCTATAAGCACCAAAAAATTCAAGAACACTGAAAATTCAATAACATTAAAACACTGAAATAAAAAAGACAATTTTTTCCTCTCTCTACAATTAATAATTTTTTATGTAAGAATTAGATTACTTTTTATTGAAAACATGAACTGAAAACTATAAAAATGCTTGTATACAAAACCAATGGTAAAACCACTGTTAAAAATCAATGTAAAATCAATGTAAAACTATGTATTTCTTTGATTAATAAACTTCCTTTTTTAAAATAATAATAATAATAATAATAATAATAATAATAATAATAATAATAATAATAATAATAATAATAATAATAATACCACCACTACCACCATTTTGTGCTACACCAGCAGTCATCAGTTGGTCCAGATTATCATCTCCCATATATATAATCAATACTTAGTTTATATTAAGATAGCAAAACCCTTGAGACCGAAAACCGCTTTTTTCCCCATTAAAAAAAGTTTGCAATTTCGACCACAATAGCGTGCAAACCGTATACATCACAGTTACGCTTTTTTTTACTTTCTCTCCGCCATTTTTCTATCTTTTTGTACGTCTAAAATTTTTTTCTGTGCGATGAAAATTAGATTTTTTATAGCAATTTTTGTAAAGTACATTATTAAAATTTTGTAAATTTTTTTTATCTTTCTAGATTTTATCAACGGATAAAAAAAATATACGGAGAAAACAATTATTTTCGCCGCTAAACGTAATTATGATTCTAACGAACTTTTCTGTTGATGTGTTTGATTTTGAGGTTTCGTATTCCCCATTACCCGTAAGTATTCAACATTCATCATCTCCCACTGATATATAATAATTGCTTGTAATTCCTTTGGGTTATTTATTTTATTTTATTTACTGTTTTTATATATTTCATTGTAGATAAGTTTTTATAGCATACTTTGCAGATAAGTTTTTATTCATTTTATAGCATACTTTGCTATTATGGTTTCCTATGTAATAATGCATAATTTAGCTCACCCTTACCCTCATGATATTCCAATAATGTAGTAATTATTTTTTACATGCATAACTTAGAATTTACTACATTTTTATTCATTTCATTGTAGATAACTTTTTATTCATTTTATAGCATACTTTGCAGATAACTTTTTATTCATTTTATAGCATACTTTGCTATCATGGTTTCCTATGTAATAATGCATAATTTAGCTCACCCTTACCCTCATGATATTCCAATAATGTAGTAATTATTTTTTACATGCATAACTTAGAATTTACTACGTTTTTATTCATTTCATTGTAGATAACTTTTTATTCATTTTATAGCATACTTTGCAGATAACTTTTTATTCATTTTATAGCATACTTTGCTATCATGGTTTCCTATGTAATAATGCATAATTTAGCCCATGATTTTTCAATAATATAGTAATTATTTTTTATCCCCATAACTTACACTTTACTAAAGTTATTACTGTTATTTTTTTTTTTGATCCACACTAAAACCTTGCATTTCTAATCCACACAAAACCTTGCATTTCTAATAGATATCCCGCATAGAGGGCCTAGAAAAACAACTACTTGCAAAAATAGAACATACAGGGTGTCAAGCAGAAAAACGAAATTGAAATGGTCACCTTTTGCCACATTACACCAACAATCTGTAACTCAGGTAGGTCATGTTATATATTATTTTTTTCTGCATTTTATGACGAATGTGATGAAGCTGTCTATGAAATTGTCATTTTAGGCTATACCTTTCAAAATTGAGAGTTTGTGAACCAATGTAAAAATAAAGATTTTAAAAATGTGAAAAATATCATTTTTTTAAATTATTTTTTGTGGTAATGACTACTTTATCAGCTTTATAACATTCTTTCATATTTGCACTTTATAAAAATGTATATATATTTATTTATTTATTGTAATAAATTAGACATTTTATTTAAAATTGTAGGTCCTGTAATTTTTTGGGGGAATTAAAAATGGCCATTCAGGTCTCTATTAATGGACAGGTTTCAATCTATTCTAACCTCCAACTATTCAGCCATCCATATTATTGAAAATCTGATGATAGAATTCCTAAATCCCATGTTGATGCCAATATTGCAATATTGTTATATTTTAAGTCTAAGTTCAAATCTCCTATACTTACAATTAGGCTCCAGGTTTAAGAGTGCCTGGTAATTCAAATCTGAAAATAAAATAACTAAATTTATTTTTAATTATAATAGTGTGAAGTAGATACAATGAATGTTTATAAAGAAAACAAACTGTTCAAGACAGATTTGTACTTGTTAAATTAATATTTACACCATAAATGCAAATACATTCAATGGATACTAAAATCACAAACATTTTTATCATATAAAGCTTAGTAATTTTTTTAATTCACTTACCTTTTTTTTATCTCCAGGAATAAAAACTATATTTTTTCAAAATATTGTCCTAGATGTGAATACTATAATCATTTTATCTCTGGCCATAAATTCAGAATTTGAAATATAATGTAATTAAAAAAAATTCAAAGTGAAATTACGGTAACTAAGGCAGACATCATATTGTTTACATAGCAACAATATGCTCCAGTTTTTCAGAGTGTTTACTTTTGAGTAAACCAGTGATTTAATTTTTTTTTCCTACAATTTGTTCATATTTACTGTTTTCTTTTTTTTAAATTTTTTTGTATATGTACAAAAAATGATCTGTTTTGAAATGAATTCTAATAATGGTAATAGAAATCTGGCACTAACAGCACTGGAAAAAAAAGTAAATACACTAAATACTATTGTTTGATATAGCAACCATGTAAGTAAGACTGTTGATAATATTTCAAATTTGAGCAAAATGACAGACATCTTTATACGTGACCAACAATAAGTTATAAGATCTTAGTTTATAGAGAAATCTCCAGTCTGTTATCAAGAAACTTTTAAAATAAAAGATGGATTCCATCTTTGATTTATTGAGGTTGCTATAGCAACAGAGTGAAGATTCCCAATGTAGATAAATTTAGAAGTACAATCATGTGATTTACACAACCCATCTAGTTCCATGCAAAAGCATGTTAAATATATTCATACACGTACATAATTAAGAGGAAAAGACTATAGAGTGAATTCACTTATTTTTGGAACTTTTGATGTTTGTTTACTTAGAACTTTTTCCAATGGTAGCAAAGATAAGCTTATAAACATATAAAACTCATTAAGTATATGGATTCATTCCATTCTTGAAACTTGTTTAACAAAGAGAATGCTATTAATCCATAACCTGAGGAGATTAGTGTTCTCTTAATTTGACATGCAATAGGCTATACTAGTTTTATGTTTACTCATATATTAAGGAAATCAAGTCATACATCCTGTGATTTAATTAGCTTGTATTTACAAATGTAATATAATGAGTATGCTGATAGCTCTAACAAGCTTTTTTTGATAAATGTCATAAGAGAAAGAATTTAAAATCTCTATCTAGACTTATCCATATCCCCAAACTGGTTTAAGCTAATGGACAAATCTCCTAGGCCCTCACTGATGAGAGCTGCTAGCTCGAAACCGGTTTGGGGATAGGGATAAGTCTAGATAGAGATTTTAAATGCTTTCTCTTGTGGAATTTATTAAAAAAAGCTTGTTTAGAGCTATTAGCACACTCATTATATTACTCATATATATCTTAAACAAAGATTTCTGCAATTGCTGTACAGACAATGTTAAAATCTTATAAAAACTCATAGGTCTAACTGGGCAGCAATTTTCTAGTATTCTTTGTCTTTTAAAAGTTTTACATAATATTTTATTGTGAAACTATAGTTTTAATCATTTCATGTATTTAAGTATATAAAATATAAAGGAAAATTTTTCATTAACCCAATCTTATTGTAAAACCATTAATAATAGTTTTAAAAAATATATAGAATAACTTTTCAGTATTCTGTGATAAACAGTTTATCTTAGACAAATATATTTTATAAATGAACTATTGATTCAAGATTTAAACTGTTTATGTTAAAATTAAAGTGACATTTTAATTGCTGTTTGTAATTAGTTATGTTGCCTCTGCTAAAGAGAAGAATAAAATCAATCACTCATAATTCAGCTTTACACTTAAATAAAACTGAAAAAGAGGAAATGCATTATGGTTATAAATTAAATGCCATTGATTTTGATAAAATGTACTTGCCATATGCTTATAACTTTAATATTAATGCTTCAAAATATCAATATGTGAATGTGATCTTTCTGAAAAGAAGCCTGCTTAACTTTAAAAAGAAATATTTGCTCTCTGACCTCTATATTTAATATAATTCTTAAAATGTAAAATGGAAAACTAGCTTAACACTATAAATATAGGGATTTGAACTCAGACATTCAAGCACCCTTCAACTATCCATACTATCTCATACCACACACGTGATCATATACACGTAGAAAAGATAAATAATCACCAATATACATATTTCATACTAAACCAGCTCTCATCAGTTGGTCCAGATTATCATCTCCGGCACATATATATAATCAGTGCTTAGTTTATATTAAGATAGCAAATCTTCATACTTTAATGGACAGGCTTCAATATACTCCAACTTCCAACTCTTCAGCCATCCATACCACTGAAGCTCTGATAATGAAAATCAGCATGGAATTTGGGCCTTCCATCATCAGATTTTCACTGGTGTGGATGGATGAAGAGTTGGAGGTCAGAGTGGATTGAAGCCTGTCCATTAAAGTATGAACATTTGCTATCTTAATATAAACTGAGCACTGATTAAATATGTGTGGGGGATGATAAGCTGGACCAATTGATAGTGCTGATTTAGCAGGGAATATGTATATTAATGATTATTTATCTTTTCTACATGTATGTGGTCATGAGTGTCAAAGGTATGAGATAGTATGGATAGTTGACAGGTGCTTGAAAGTCTGAATTCAAATCTCCTATATTTACAATTATGCTCAAGGTACAGGAAGAATGCCTGTATTTCAAATGATTATCTTAACACTATAAGTAGAAATTATTATAATTGAACTTATTTACTTATATTTTAAATAGTTTGTAAAATAAAGTGAACATTGTTAAGTATTTGTGTATGTTGTGTTTAAGGGAATCTTCTAAAATAACTTTCAATGCTATACATCTATTTCAAATTGTTTTACTGCCAATAAATGGAAAAGTATTATTTGTTTGTTAAATTGTTTTGCTACCAAATTTATGATATAAAGTTTTTCATGCAGATAGATGTCATGAAGTAATTAAAAGAGGAGGGGGCACTCTTAATATCATTAGAAAAGAATTTTTTTTATAAATATGTGTTTTTGAATTCTAAATATTGTGAATCAACATGGTGTGAGGTTTCCCTTGATCATCATAACAAATTATTCTTAGGAAATGTTTATATAAGGCCAGCCTTGTCTTTTGCTGATTTGGATGCCTTACTTTGTACTTTTGAAGAATTTTTGATTGATTATAAAAGGAATATTATCATTACTAGAAGTTTTAACATTCATGAATTATTTGATAATGCCTCTTTTGATATTTCTTCATTATCACACAAAGCATATAGGACATTACAATTCTTTAATTTTTTTAAAATTTAAAAAACCACAATTTTCATTTAAATTCTTATAATTGAATACTTGATTGTTTTAAATAACTTGCCTGAGATTAAATATTTTTGTGTTTTATGTCTTAATTTTAAAACAGGCAAAACTTTCTATACATACTGCCACTCAATGCAAGCCAGAGTAATCAATGGATGCCAGAAGACTTGTGCATAAAATCCCCATCTAGTACCTACTCATCCAATATACCCAGACCAGTTTCTGGCTTGTGGCCTTCATCAGTGAGAAGCCTTAGATTCGAGAGCACTGCACCTGGATCTTAGGATCTAATGCACCCTCCAGCAGCCACCCTTTAGCTCTATTTAACTACAAAACTATGAGTCTTAAATTGAAAACACTATAATATTTTTAATCCAAGCTCATTAGCCTATATAGTCATATAGGTCTGAACTTAGTTCAGTACTTATACAATTTGGTGACTTTGGTTCTTTAATAACCATAGCCACAACTATCCTATTAGGCAGGATTGGTTTTAAGCTAATAAACATCACATAATCACTGATGAACGCCACAAACCAGAAACTAGTCTGGGGATATTGGATGAGTAGGCACTAGATGGGGATTTTATGCACAAGCCTTCTGGCATCCATTGATTACTCTGGCTTGCACTGAGTGGCACTACTGTATGGAGAATTTTGTCTGCTTTAATAACGGTTATAAGCAAACATATGAATTCATGATCATGTGATTTCTTAATTTTCTTATTGCTTTACATCATCCACCTATTGAATTTTTTAAGATAAATTGTTTTAAATGGCATGCCTTTAAATATTAAAAGATGTTATAGAAAAGAGGATTACGTGTAAGGCAATTTTTAATTTTGATTGGAGCCAATTATATTCCTCAGCGGATGTCAATTATAATATGGACTTTTTAAATCAAGTATTTAATCGTTTGATTGATTTTTATATACCAAAAAAAAAAAAACGTAACTGTCACAATTATTAATTTCCTTTTTGGTTCTCAGATAAACTTAAAAAAATATTAGAAGGAAATTGTATCATCGTAAGCAATACATTAAAACACAAAACATACTTTTTTACAATAATTTTGTTAATTACAGAAGATTGGTTAAAACTATTCAGAAAATTGATTATCAAAACTATATTAAAAAATATGGAGCTCAATTTGTTAGATAATCCTAAAGAATTTTGGTCTTTTATTAAAACTTCCGACGTTATTAAAAGAAAGTCTCAAATGGATTATAATTCATCTTTCAGTGTTGATGTTTTTTTTTTTGTTTTTTTTCAAGTGTCATAGCATCGGCCGGGACGCGAACCCACAACCCGGGCAACTGCCTGCAAGCGCAAGGCAGTCACGCTGACCTCTCGACCACCAATGCAAGAGTTGATGATTTTTCAGTTTACTTTTCGGAATTATTTGGTAATTCTCAACTGTCTGGGTTTAATTTGACCAAGGAATGTTTTAATGATAGCATTTCTATTGATTGTTTCGACAATAGTGATATTATATCGTCTGCCAAAGAACTCAAAGCACATTTAAGTATAGGTTATGACAATATACCTTCTTTCATTTATAAAGTTTGTGCAGAATATATTGCTGCTCCTTTATGTTATATTTTTAATTGTTCCATTAAAAATTGTATTTTTCCTAACTCTCTTAAACTTGCCAAAGTTATATCTATTTTTAAAAATGGTTCAAAAGATAATGTTAGTAATTATAGACCAATTTCTGTGCTTTATACAGTTGCACACCTATTTGAAAGATGTGTTTATAAGAAAATTTGTTAATGACATAAATAAGATTTTGCTTCCTATGCAACATGGGTTTTACCTGGCAAGTCAACTGAAACTAATCTTTTATCAATAATTAATCACATTGCTAATGCCTGTGAGAATCAATGTTGTTTAGATGTTATTTATTTTGATTTATCCGAGGCATTTGATAAAGTGAATCATTCCATTTCAAATTGCTTTACAAAATGTACAAATTAAGTTTTTCCTATAATTTGGTTGCATGGTTTGAATTTTTTATTAGGGAAAGAATGGCTTAGGTTAAATTTAATAATAACTCTTCTAATCCATATTATTGTAATATAGGAGTACCTCAGGACAGAATCCTTGCACATTATTATTTAACATTTATATTGATGATTTGGGAGAAAGTTTGAAATTTTCACACAGTGTATGCTATGCAGATGATTGTAACATTTTTAGGAATATCAACCCAATTAGTGATTGCATACTATTACGAAAGTATATTAATAATTTTGTGAAATGGTGAAGATATAATAAAATGGATATTAATATGGATAAATATTCAAAAGTTTCTTATTCCAAAACATATGAAATAATTTGTCTTTATTATATTGAAGATCATAATATAAAATCATTGATTTTCCAAAAGATCTTGGTATTAGTTGTGCAAGTAATGGATCATTTTATCATCATATTGAAAATATAGTAAATAAGGCTTTTAAAATTATGGGCACAATTTTAAGGCATGGTAGATAGTTTACTAGTTCTACAAAATAGAAATTATTTCTCTCTTTGGTTTTGCCTATTTTAAAATATGAATCTGTTGTTTGGAATTCCAGTTCTAAATGAGATATTATAAAAATTCAATTGGTTTATGATAAATTTTCCATGTACATTAAGTTAAAAGACCATTATCTATCCTTATCATTAGAAGAAAAATTAGAGATCTTAAAATTTTATATAACCTTGTGAATCAAAAAATTATATTAACTAACAAAATTTCAAATAATACTATTAATAATTGTTTACATAAAACACGAACATTTACTTTATTTTATATTAAGATTTGTCGCTCTAACTTATTAAAAATTCACCTTTGTTTCGTTTGCCTAATACTTACATCATGATTTTACTAATGAAAATATTTTTACTTTAGATTTTAAAAAATTTGTTACTTATCTTATAAAGAAATAGGGCATATAATCCATATTAATAATTTGCCATTTATACTCATTTATGTATATTTGTTATGATGTAATTCTGTACGATAAATAAATTGAATTGAATGAAATTATTATTAGGTATCGCTAAGATACTATTCATTTGATTAACAACTTATAAATAAAATAAAAGACTAATCAATTAATATCAAGAATATTTATACTGAACCATGAGTTCTTAATGTCATAATTTAATGATAAGAAGAAACTACATTTATGTAAAAGAAATTACTGTGAAAAGAAAAGCAAAATAACATAAATAGTCAAATAAGATTTAAAGAATATGATTATTTTTATCTAAATTTTAAGATATTGGCATAATAGTTATGAGGTGTATGATTATATATTGGGGGGGGGTAATAATATTTTTTATATTATGAATAAGATATTATATTATAACCTAACTACTCCAGAATATATGCTGTAAATATTAAGAGGCATTGTAGTTTGTAAGAGTGAGTGAAAGGTTGTCCTCCTCTTAAAATTTAATTATAATTATAATTATTAATAAGGTTTAATAATTACTGCCATTATCATTATTACCTATATGACTCTTTTTATTATTGGCATAGATCACTAATAGAGAATCCTGCACTTAGTCTAATGTTTATCAAATCATAATATTATCACCTAATACTTGTTTAGTACTTAACTTGAATTTTTTTTTGAGGTTAATAATTTTGGTTGGGGTACTGGATTTTGTATATGTTATGACTTTAAGATTCCTTTGGGGTTATATAATTTGTCCAACAATCATCTCTCTTTTAACTGTTATAATTTTGGCCATATTTTTTCTTTTGATGTTATAATATATATATGTTGATATGAAGATTTTCACGGGTTGCATATATAAAAGACATATTTTGTGAGTTCATCCGTGTTAAAAAATTTAAATATTGATATACCGACATTTCGACTGGATCACACAAGTCATCCACTGGGTGATAAAAGGTAGAAAGACAGTTGTAGAGGCGCTACAATCACTGATTTTAAAAAACATTAAAGTTCCACTAATAGCAAAAATGTTAAATTAAGAATGTTTTTTAAAAAAATCTTTCCAAGTAGGAGGAAGTTTGCTTGTATCATTTTGCTTATTGATACAATTTGGCCTTTTAAGTATCTCAATGGCTTCTCTAATTTTGCACTGGTAGAGATTATCACACACACGCACACACACACACACACATATATATATATATATATTAATTCTAATACTCTCATGGATAAATGATGAATTATTCATAATATTATTTCCAGGAGCTTCCATATAATAAAAATACAGTAGCTAAATAGATAATGTTTCAGTACAATAATAAGGGCTTTCCTCAGAGCTTCTTTCTCAAATCATAGGCATGCGTGTGGTGAGATTTAAAATTGTTATTTTTTCTTTTATTTTCTCCTCACTCTAAAATTCTATTGGTTGAGAGGTTTAAAAAATATTTTATTTTCCAATACATTTTTCCCAATGTTGTTAATTTTCTTTAATTCACACATTTCATTTATGCCGTTGGACTTTTTAAATATCTCTATAGCTTCCCTTAGCAATCTCTCATCATATTGTTCAAATTTTGTTAGAATATGTGTTTTATTAAAATTGATCTCATAGTTAATTAATTTTAATGTGTGAATAAATGGCTGATGAATTAGATTTTTCTCGAATTGCCAAAATGTATTCTCCCTTTCTTATATTTTTCTATGATTGGTCATCCAATGTATTAAAGTAAACAAACTGAACATGGATTTTCATATACACCATGACACTCCAAAGAAATTTTCTCTTTAAGGTGTGGGAATTGTGTGGATATTATGTATTCGTACTTAAAAGACATTAAGCCAGAATAGAAAACAGTTGAAAAAAGAATAGTACACTTCATAGACATAATAACATATATATGTAAAATTGGTAAAACTCTCCATACAGTAGTGCCACTCAGTGCAAGCCAGAGTAATCAATGGATGCAAGAAAGTTTTGTGCATAAAATCCCTATTTAGTGCCTACTGATCTAATATTTCCAGACTAGTTATTAGCTTGTGGCTTTCATCAGTGAAGAGCCTTGGATCTGAAAGCACTGCATCTAGATCTTAGGATATTATCCTTTGGTTACTCTGGCTTGTACTGAGTGGCACTACTGTATGGAGAGTTTTGACTGTTTTAACAGCTTGAGAAAGCATAAGAAATGGTGATTATATGTATAATTATTACAGATAAACAATGAAATTGAAATAAAATTATATATATGACATTTTAAATGTAAACTATTATCCCTTGTATGTAATTGATATTATTTCTCAAACACACATGGAATAACTAAATTTTTTGTTTAAACATAAGAGTTATAGATGCAGAAAAAAAACTTAAATGTTATTTAAGATGCATTTCACTGAATTGATCTCATCAATTGGCCCAAGACGTCTTACATGTGTGAATATTCATTGTTATTGTAAAGAAGATTATATAAATTTATTTTAAAATGCCATAGCATCCACTTATATACATAAATTACTTTGCATAACATTTATTAGAGAAAAAATTATCAATTGTGTACATATAAACAAACCCAAGCCATTAACAAGATAGGTAATGACTATCAAATCTATGGCTACAGCCAAATGAATGAGTGAATTAACCTACTGATGAACGTATCCTTTGGATGGAATCTCTACAGGATCCTTTGTAATGCTTTATTAATAGTTATACTATTTTAAAAAAGAAATTCATATGCTAAACAAATAGGGAGTTTTAGTGATAAACTTGAGTATGGCTGTGTGGGAGAGTTAGATTCCATTTATCTTATAATGATTATCCATAAATATAAGTCTAAAGAGTTACAATGATGATTGTTTCATTGGAATGATAGAGCAGTGAATAGAATACATTGGAGAGTTGTTAAACAGGGTGTTGAAGTATTTTAGAAAGAAAGTTTTCTGCAGAAGAAATTAAAAGACAATTGCAAAATATCAAATAAGTAGAAAAATGGATCAGCGTTTCCTATAAATGGACATATTTGTTAGATCACAGAATGGTTTGTATAGTTAGCATGGAACTCATCTTTGGAAAAACTTTTTCTTTCTTTCTTTCTTTCTTTCTTTCTTTCTTTCTTTCTCTCTTTCTTTCTTTGTTTCTTTCTTTCCTTTTCTTTCTTTCTTCCTTTCTTTCTTTTTTTCTCTCTCTCTGTCTCTCTTTCTTTCTTTTTTTCCTTTCTTTCTTTTCTTTCTTTCTTTCTTCCTTCCTTTCTCTCTCTCTTTCTTTCTTTCTCTCTCTCTCTCTCTTTCTTTCTTTTTTTTCTTTCTTTCTTTCTTTCTCTCTCTTTCTTTCTCTTTCTTTCTTTCTTTCTTGCTTGCTTCCTTGCTTCCTTTCTTTCTTTTCTTTTATTATGAGTTGGAATAATCATACTGGTTTAGGATGACTCCGTGTGTGTGTGTGTGTGTGTGTGGTATCATGGTAGCTAGTGATGGATATTTTCTGAAATGTATACATACTACAGAGAGATTTGTTAATTTATTCATATAGTATGCCCACTTAGTAATGCATGATCTAAGCATTGATGACAGGAAGTGACGTTATTTCTGATTTGTTTATATATTTTTAAACAGCATTAATTTATTAGTTTCATAATGTTATTATTATAATTAGACATTTTAATGCCTACAATTTCACCCTTTTATTTTAAAAAAACAAAGCAAAAGCATAAATTCTTTTCTGAGCTCATAACGTCAGACTGTAACTTTTAAAAACTTTAAATATTGACTGTAAAATTAATTCTCATTGATTGTTTTTCTAAACGCTCATAAAATTTTTATTGTCAATGCTACTATATTCTAATAAATATAACACATTTTAAAAATTTGTCAAGGGTAATAAAATAACTTTGTCGATGTATTCCAAACTTTTTAAGATAAAGAGATATCTGACCAGAATTCCAGACTGCGCCAATTTGCTTTATTAAAATAACAATAATATTAATTAGTCATTTCATTGAATTGCCGAAAAGGTTGGTATTTGGGTACCAAAATGTTATACATCAGGGAGAAATATAACTTTTAATATAACTTTCATTAATGAAGTATGTTTATAATAGTTTAAGTATATATGTATGCATATGCAATACTTTAAGTTTAATAGTGTGTATGTGTGTGTAAATATATAAATATGATAAACAAAATACTCTTGAATACAACTATTATGCTCTTCTGTTGTTTTGATGATTGAAGTTTCTTTGATTATACAGTTGATCATAGGCTAAATAAAATTGCTTAAGTATTTCATAATGATTTCCAAAACGTAACACATCATGGCACCCAGAATACTATTGGCATCAAGATAGAAGAATGTATTTTTCTTTCTACAATTGGATAGCCTTATGTACAATAATTGTATAAATAAAATGACACTGGTCTCAAAAAATAAATTTAATGATCCATATATGTAGGCAGGACATCATTGACTATATACAAGTTACAGTACTGTTATATATATATATATATATATATATATATATATATATATATATATATATATATATATATATATATATTGTAACAGGATGGGAGAGATGATGGTGGTAGCAGATAGAAAGATGAAGTGAACCTAGAGTGATAGTAAAATCATCATCAATCCCAGTTCAAAATATAAATATAAAATTTGCTGTAATGATATTAATATCAAAAAATATCTAAGAATGTTTATCAATTAAAGAGAAAATGAGATCAATGAGATCTCTGAGAGATCATTGAGCGATCAGCCAGCTACTTCTTCGAAGCAACTATGATTAACTATAAGTATCTTAAATTAACTATCAACCAGAATTATCAATAAATACTCATAATAACCATTCATCATCATGAATGATCAACAATACATCAATACAATAAATCAAGTCAATCTTATGACTGGATTTGAACAATAAAAATATAAATCAACAGTCAATCTGGTAACTAGATTGGAACGGGGTTTTCTGTAGACTAGGTTAACTATTTAGACTTTGCAAGCTTGGGGCAATTATTTAAACATAACTTTGAATACACCACTTAAGTAATAATCCATTAGAATACACAATCATCAAAACAATAATGCTGGGATATTAAAACATACTGATCATCATCAATGCTCTGATCACCTAGTACCATTAATGTACTGGCCACCTATAAAATTAATTTTTGATAGACTAAACTAAATAAAACGTATTGCAGGATCTTTAAAGAATATAATTCTTGTGCCAAGCCAGGACAATGTCATACTGTCTGCCTCTTAAGCACTAAATATATCCCCAATTATATACCAGCCATTCACACATGATTCTAGCTCAGACAAACACAAGCTTTATAATTATTATTATAACCAAGAGATAATGATGCAATACAATTTTAACAATTGAATAAGTTCATTAATAAAAAAAAAATTAAATTAAGGTCTTTAGAATATTGTTATACATATAAATGAAGCCTCCTGTTTTTGATTAACATACCATAAAAATTATCACATTTGTGATTTACAAAATTACTAAACAATATCCCTTAATAGGCTCACATATATATATATATAATTTGCACAGATGTGTGACACATTAGTTTACAGTGAATACATTTGAATTGTCAAAAAATGATTAAAATTCACATATAAGTTCTACTTGTCACTCCATGATATATAGATATATATGCACACAGACATGTAGTGTGGCATATTAATTTCTGAACATCTTTGAATTATTATATAAAATACAATAAATGATTAAAATGTACCTATATGTATTGTTTAATTCAATTTATTATATTGTGGTTTTCAGTACCTTTTAACTTTCCCCCCGAAATTCCCATTCTAGAATGGACCATAACAGTCATGGTTAGAAGTCACTTGAAATCAGTCAATTTTTGAGTTACAGTGAAGATTTTACTGTCTTTTTGAAGCTTAGAAAAAGTTTCATAAGATGCTACCCTCTCTTGAAATATTTTACAAGTAAAAAAATCAATACTATTAAAATTTTAGTTTAATAATGGAAGAGCGCAGTCCGTTCTTGTCACTGATTGGCTATTAATTATAGAGGACAAAGAAAAATGCTTATCAATAATTTTTACCACTATGATTTTTTTTGTTTCATTTTGAAAGTGATAAATGAATGTTTTAGACCATTTTAAAAGTATATTTTGACATATTATAATTTATTTTGATAAAGTATGCTAAAAATAAACTATTTTAGAAAAATATTTAAGATTTTAGTAAAAATTATTTACTTTTCCACAACATAAAATTGAGAAAGAAATCACTGATGTCAGCAACAGTCTTTAGTTGGTTAGTAACATTCATTTTAGATTTATTTCAGATTTGCCACTATCGAATATTTTTATAATTATAAATAAAAATTTATTTTTTGAAAAAACTTTCATTCACTTTCATAATCTGACAAATTATTAATATACTTTTTACTAACAAAACTAAAATGAATATAATAATAAAAGATGAATATATTTTTACTGCTGAGTTTGTGAATTGACCAATTAAAAGTTTAGAGTTTTACCTCACTTGGCCAATAAAATTATTTTCTAGTGAAATGGTTAATGGTTTCATTTACAGCACACACACACACACATATATATATACACATATATATATATAATCTGTGCATATCGACTAGTAAGATATAAGATACATGTTAATGAAAAACTAGAGAGACAAAAATTATTAAGAAGAACAATATTTACAGTTGATATTCCTAATCTTCAGAAACATTGTAATGAATTTAAATTAGAACTTACAAATTGTTTTACAAATCAGTTTCAAGAATTAGTTGATTTTGAACATGATTCAACATGATTCAGATTTGAATGACATTAATAAAAAAATAACTGATACACTTTTAAAAATTGCAACAAAGAAAGCTGATAGAAATAAGCAGCAATTGACAAATAAAATTTCTACTGAGTCTAGAGAATTTATGAAGAAAAGAAAAAATATGAGGATATACAACAATGATGCATTAAAAAAGATTGAATATCTCAAATTTTGTAAAATGGTGTGGAAAAGAGTTGAAAATAATATAAGAAAGTATAATTGTGAACTAGCAAGGAAAGCTGTAGAAGAGAATAAAAGTCTAAAGAGTGTAAAACAACATTTTGGTATTGGTAGGAAATTTATATCTACAATAAGAAAAAAAGATGGCATTATTACTAAAAAGAGAGATGATATCATAAAATGTGTAGAAAAATTATATAGTAATAAAGAACAAATGCCTCCTATACCTATAATATCTTCCAAATTGCCCAGAATTTTGAATGAGGAGGTGAGACATGCAATTAAATTTATGAAAAAAGGGAAGGTTCCAGGTAATGATGGAATTATAATTGATATATTAAAAGAAGCAGATGAAGAAATAGAAATATTTTTTAGCAAAGTTATATACCAAATGTCTAAATGATAAAGATGTACCAGATGATTGGAAGAATGCAGTACTAATATTAATATTTAAAAAAGGTGATAAAGAAGATATTAGAAATTACAGACCTATCAGTCTTTTATCAGTTTTATACAAAATTTTTACTAAGATAATTACACTTTGTCTACAGAAAACACTGGATTTCCACCAACCATGAGAACAAGCTGGGTTTAAAAGTGGTTTCAGTACAGTAGATCATATCCAGATATTGAGACAAGTTATAGAAAGGACAAATGAATATGAATTGCCATTATGCTTAGGATTTGTAGATTATGAAAAGGCATTTGATTCTATAAACATTTCTTCAGTGATTAAAGCATTAGATCATCAAGGTGTAGATCCAGGATATTGTCATATTTTAAAGAATATTTATAAACATGCAACAGCAACAATTAGATTACATAATGATAGTAGGAAATCAACATTAAAAAGGGTGTAAGACAGGGTGACTCTTTATCTCCAAAACTTTTTACAGCAGTGCTGCAACAAGTACTTATGGATTAAAATGGGAAGCTGAAAGAGTGAAAGTAAATGGAGATTATTTAAGTCATTTAGATTTTGCAGATGATGTAGTTGTTTTTGCAAATAATGCTTTGGAGCTACAGGAAATGTTACAGGAGTTATCAGATGAAAGTAGGAAAGTAGGACAAAAGATAAATGTTAAAAAGACTAAAGTAATGTTTAATAGATTTTCTCAAAATATGAAAATAAAGATTGATTATGATGAGTTAGAAGAAGTTAACAGTTACAAATACCTTTGTCAGATTATTAATACTGATGGAAACATAATGGATGTAATTAATCATAGAATTAAACTTGGTTGGAGTGCTTTTGGTAGAAATAACTTGATACTAAAAGGAAATATGCATATATGTTTGAAAAGGCAGGTTTTTAATAAATGTGTTTTGCAAGTTCTTACTTAGAGATCTGAGACTTGGACACTTAATAGAAGAGCAATACAGAGACTTCAGAGCTCTCAAAGAAGTATGGAGAGATTCATGTTGGGAGTAACAAGAAGAGATCGAAAACAAAATGGTGTTACTGACCGCAATGAAAAATTAAAAAACTGAAGTGGAGTTGAGCTGGACATATAGCTAAAAGAGATGATAATAGATGGACAATTGAAATTTTGAACTGGATTCAAAGATATTGTAAAAGTCCCAGAAACAGACCACATGTGAGATGGATGGATGAAATAATAAAGTGTGCAGGGGTGATGTGGAGAAAAGAAGCTAAATATTGGAGAAGATGGATTGACATGGAGAGACCTTCATCCTGCAGTTGATTGATAATGGTTGATGATGATGAATCTGTGCGCTTATGTGTGGTAATTTCATTTTGTAGTGAATTTCAATAAGATATTTAACATACATGTGTGTGCATATTGAATTGCAGACCCACACAGAAGTCTACATCATATATTTCATTTTTGTCAAAATAAAATTACACCTGGGTCTCATTTTATGTGGTAGATAGGTTCTTAAGAAAACACACACAAAAGAAATTGCGCAAAAATAGACTTAACTTACTTTGAAAAATGGGGGATACGTACTGTAATTTTCAAAATTTGCATAAAAGCAAAGCAACAATGTAAAATTACTTTAAAATTCGCACAAAAAAAAATAAGGAAATACAATATGACTAATAAAAAATTTCAAATTTGAAAAAAATTGATACAAGACAAACTTTTTTTACTTATTTATTAACTACAGTATTTAATTTTATTCAAAACAATATATTTTCATTTCAAACAAACTTTATTCACAATTAGTTATTTACAATGAATAGATGTTTACAATGTTTAAAAGGTAATACATTAAATATCAGCCTTTTACAGCTATTGTACATGCACTTTTACGAGTGTTAAATAATAAAAGGTGTCATTTTAGTTCACTTTGGTGGATAACAGTTCTAAAATTCTTATTACCATGTTGTCTCATCACCCCTCTGCTTCCAGGTTTCAATCATACTTATAGACAATAGCTGTGGTTGTTTTATTGGCCTTACAATCTGCGTAATTTACAGTATTTTACATTTTTTCATACATGTACAGTATTTTAATCCTTATCACTATTTGATGTTATGCAGGTTCATTTGTGAACTAGTAAGACATCAGATTCATTACAAAAGGAAATACCACTAGTGCCAACTTCATTTTTTTAATTGCTCATATAGTACACTCACCCAAACTAAAATGTTTTCCAATCGCTGTTGCTTCTTCCCATTTTGCTAAGTGATCTAAAATTGAATTTTTTGTTTCCAAAGAAATTCATTTTCTTGAGTGTTTTTTCCTCTCCATTAGGGTAAACTAAAAGTTTAAAATAAAAAAAAGAACTTAGCCTTAGGATAATAAAAAGATACCGACTCATCACTGTTGGGAAAATTTTAAATAAAACTAACAATTAAAAATTAAATTTTTATTTTTGTCTTTAATTTTTTAATTTTCAATTCCATTTTAAAATCCAATTTTATTGTTTCACATCACATTAATTTCAGATTACATTACTTAATTTTTAAATTGCTAATTACAATTAAAAATCAGATTTTAATTTTTAATTGTCAAATTTAATTGTGCTCACCATTGTTACTTATCTTTTAAAAATAAACTTGTGGACACTGAATGATTAATTGATTACATACTTTTTAAAAAAAAAGCAAAAATAGAATGTGATTTAAAATGTAAAAACAACAACATGCATAGTATAGGCATCTATAACATTTGAACAGATTTACATTATAATCTTGTAAAATTTAATGCATGTATATAAAATGGGAAAATCCTGATTTTAAATGAATTATGAACTTCTTTATTGCATAAAATCTATTACAGTACTATTATAAAGTTCTGAAAATATTGAAATTAGTAGATGGAAGTCGAACTCCGATAATGTGCTATTACTTTAAATATGATGTGTGAGTGCACAAAATTTATAATATTTAAAGTAATAGTGCATTATTAGAGCTCAACTTCTGATCTAATAATTTTTATCGCATAAAAGAAAACCACATACAAAGATATTAAAAAGAAACATGAATTGCATAACTTCAAAATTGCATTTAAAAAATCCACATAAAATGAGACCCGGGTGTATTAATTTTATAATACATAAATATTTCTTGATTTGACATATATGTTGTGTGTGTATATGTTCACATTGATATTTACATATTTAAACCTGACAAAGTAAAAAGTTATTCAAAATTTACTTTCCATAATTAATTCCTTGGTCAATATTAAGAGTACAAAAAATTCACATATGCATGTGTAATGTGTAAAAGATAATTTGAATAAACTATCAAACTTTATTATAGCTTTCTCATTTTCTTTTTTTTATAAAAAGTCGACAATTCGTTTTTTAACAGGTAACTCTTAACTAATTATAGTTTCCTTTTTTTTTTTTTTTAAAAAAAAAGGAAATGGTCAATTTTATGACAGGTCACTTTTTGATTGTAGATCAATTAATTATCAATGCTAGAATCATCGGTTTTTTACTTTTTGATTTTTAATTCAAATAAAAATGTTTGCATTTTAAGTTATCTATTATTTTTTAATGACATTTTTGTAGAAAGAATTATCAAAAATTTTCTTTAAAAAGATATATATCAAATGGTCTTTCTTTTAGATATTTGAGTCAAGCAAATTATTCATTTATTTTACTTTAAGTTATCAAGTTATAATTTTAAAAGTCATTTTAAAGATTTTAAACCAACCCATCAGCTATATATACATTTATCTGTGCCTCTCTGCATATAGAGTTACATCAGCAAACATATTATTACTTCTTCATCCAGCCAATGAATTCTCATTGTGAGCTTGTTGGTCTGTTTGAGATAGGTTTACAGTCACATTGGGCAAAGAATAATTCAGGTATGTTGGCATTCCATGAGCTCCCTTCTGTCTAGGGCTTGATGAGATTCAGGCCAGTAAAATGTCTTTGACAACACATTTAACAGGCTAATTGATCCATTTTAAGTGAGTCTGGCATCTTATAAATCAAAACTCCAGCATAGTAAACTAGTAGACCACTGCTTCCTTGAATTCTTACATCTTCGTAGCAGTTCTCTGTATAATTCTGCTAGCCATATCTGCAGCTAGCTTTACTGTTGTTACTCTCTGCTACAGTTACCAGCAAACTGCAGCTAACTCTTACACAAATATTAGCCAAACTATATTAGCCAATTCTTTTATATCCTTAAATAGACATTCATATATGTTATTGTTCCACTCTATTATAGTATGGCTATCTCCATTGGCCATATATCCTATAGCCATTATCCATTCTTGTCTTTCTAACTTTATCTCAAACCACAAATGTTTTGACACTTTACAGAATTTTAAATATTGTTTTGATATTATTCCTATACTACAACCCACCTTTTTTTCTTTTTAGTTCTACCCTGCCATGCCAAACCTACTCTTTTTTCTTTTTCTTTATACCCTATCATACCAAATTTTCCAGTGTGTTCTATTTCTCTTAAATGTGTTTTCATTACTCCTAATTCCTCAAGCCCTTCATTTTTAACTGCTTTGTTTAATTCCAGCAACTTTTCTGATCTCCTACAACCTTGCATATTCAAATATCAAATTTTTACAATTTCTTCTTTTCTTTCTGCCATTTTATAAATTCTTTTGACTGTTTCTTCTCTATTATATTTGTAGTTAGTTTGTTTATCATTAAAACAGGCAAAACTCTCCATACAGTATTGCTACTCAGTGCAAGCCAGAGTAATTAATGGATGTCAGAAGGCTTGTGCATAAAATATCCATCTAGTTCCTACTCATCCAATATCCCCAGACTAGTTTCTGACTTGTGGCCTTTATCTGTGATGAGCCTTAGATCTGAGGGCACTGCACCTTTGTCTCTACTTAACTACAAAACTATGGGTCTTAAATTGAAAACAAAATATTTTCAATCCAATCTCATTAGCTTATATAGTCATATAGGTTTGAACTCAGTTTAGTACCTATACATTTTGGTGTCTTTGGTTCTTTAATAACCATAGCCACCACTATCCTATTAGGCAGAATTGGTTTTAAGCCAATAAACATCACATGATTACCTTTTCTTATGCTTGCTTATAACTGTTATTAAAACAGGCTTGCACTGAATGACAATACTGTATGGAGAGTTTTGCCTGTTTTAATAACAGTTATAAGCAAGCATAAGAAATAGTGATCATATGATGTTTATTGTTTATCATTAGTTTTACTGATTTATTCACTCTCTACATCTACAGTTACATCTAGATAAATAACCCTTTGTTTACTTGTTATATTCCATCCATCTTTAACTTTCTTTTTGCTAATACTATAATTTAAAATGATGCTAAAATATTTCAACAATACTCTCTGTGAATAAATATAAAGCCTCAACTCAAACAAAGAGTGTGAGATTAAATTAGCAATGATCTTACATGGTTAATAACCAAATATGTTTAACCTACGTATGCAAAGAAAAAATAGAACATTAGTCTCTTTTTTTAGTTATTTCTAATTTCAAGCTCTTTGTTTGAATTGATCTCAATTTCAATATATAACATCATATGCAGCAATAGACTCAAGAGGATTCTTTTTGAATTTAACTATTTGAAGTTCAGACTTTATACTTGTTCACAGAGGGCATTGCTGAAATATCTTAACAACGTGGTGAGTGATTTGAGGGTTTTCTATCTATTTTCAGTTAGCAATATGCATTACGATATTTTCATATATATTATAAGGGACTTGAACTCAGACTTTCAATCTCCCTACATCTTTCCAATCTACCTTATACAATTAATACACATTTCCACATATATGTGAAAAAGATAAATGATCTCCAATATACATATTTTGTGGTGAAACAGCACTCATCAGTTAGTTCAAATCACCATCTCCCACATATATATGCAATCAATTCTCAGTTTATATTAAAATAGAAAATTTTCAAACTTTAATGGAGAAGTTTGAAGCATGTACATTAAAATTTGAAGATTTGCTATCTTAATATAAACTAAGCACTGATTGGATATATGTGTGGAAGATGGAGATTGGGACCAACTAGTGAGTGCTGGTTTAGCACAAAATACATATATTGAAGACCATTTATCTTTTTCACCTGTATGTGTTCAAGTTGAATAGATGTAGTAAGTTTGAAGGTCTGAGTTCAAGTCCTTTATAATTAAATCAAGTCTAGTATAGACAATATACATATATTTAAATATTATATGCTGTAACAAACGATTGTTAAAGAAAACATATACAGAAAAAAGTAGTTTTATTATTGCCTAGCATGCTTCAGTAGAAACGATATAAGCATGGGAGCCATGCTTGTATCTTATCTGTTGAAGCATGCTAAACAGTAATAAAGCGGAGTATTTTTTAAAAAGCCATTTCTGTGTATATTTTCATTCATCATCATCATCAACCATTATCAATCCACTGCAGGATGAAGGTCTCTCCAAGTTGAATCCATCTTTTTCGATCTTTAGCTTCTCTTCTCCACATCACTCCTGCACACTTTCTTATTTCATCCATCCATCTCACATGTGGACTCTTTCTGGAATATATATATATATATATTTTCATTAACAGTCATTTAGTACGTTAGTTCAGAAAAGGATATAATTTATAGTGGAATATATTGTAATAGTAGCAAGAGCTGATGATCCAACCATCGAACATCTGTTTATGCAACACAAATAAATATACTAGACTTAAGAAACCAAATATAAAGGGAGATTGTGTGTATATACTACATCATCAGTAATAAATCAAAATCATATTTTTATCTGGATTTACAAATATTTACAATTCTTGAGTACTTTGTAAATCAAGATTTCTGTCTAGTACATGTTTTGGCAAATCCTTATATATTACATTTATGTCCATGATGATTAGCACACCAGAAATATAGATACTAAGATTGGATCCTAATTGCAATATTCTTCCTGTTAATAACATCGTGATGAATTGCAGAACACGTAACCATAATATATACAATTTTTGACCCCGAAATAAAATACACAAATGGAGAATGAGGGAGAGAACTAAAGTGAGGACCACCAAATAAATAAAACAATAAATTTCTTTAATAAATATAAATAATATAACAAAAGAAAAATTATTAACAACAATAAATAAATAGATAACTATATATCTGATAGACGAACAGTTCATAATTTGCTTAATGCAACATTTAATGGAAATGTTTTCTATTATTTCCAAAAAAATAATAAACATAGTGCGTATTTGAATTTAAAAAGAATGGCAAAGTATGGAGGTGTTTATTATATCTACAAAGATATTAAACACTGGACAGAAAAATGTGAATAACTCCGGGTGTGTGTAAAATTAAAAAAATCAGATATATTACTCTTTAACCGAGGTTTAAAATTTATATCTATGCTAGAGATAATCTCTAGTTTCAAAAATGATTATTAATAATCATTAGTGTATTTATCTGAAATGGATGGCGTCAAAATTGTGAATGGAGGGAGTTTAACAATGGTAAATGAAAATGTAACAATTTACCCTAGATAAATACTTCTCATATAATAGAGATATATATAAGAGATAGTGACCTGGGCCAACTGATGAGTGCTGGTTCAGCATGAAATGCATCTTGGGGATCATTTGTCTTTTATTATATCTTTATTTATATGAATTTAAAAAGAATGGGAAAGTATGGAGGTGTTTATTATATCTATAAAGATATTACATACGGGACAGAGAAAGGTGAATAACTCCGTGTGTGTATGTAAAATTAAAAAAAAATCAGATATATTAATCTTTAACTGAGGTTTAAAGTTTATATCTGTGCTAGGGATAATCTCTAGTTTCAAAAATGACTAGTAATAATCATTAGTGTATTTATCTGAAATGGATGGCGTCAAAGTTGTGAGTCGAGGAAGTTTGACAATGGTAAATGAAAATGTAACAGTAGTAATTAAATGTTTCAAATAAATTAGTATATATCAGAAATGTATCACCATCCTAGATTCAATACATTAATTTTCGCTAAGACAAAGACATATGCTTTCCAATCATACCTCATTCAGATTGCATCTTATGTGTCATTTATTATTATTATTATTTCATATGTCAAAGCATCGGCGGGGAAGCGAATTCGTAAACCCGGGACAACTGCTTGTAAGGCAGCTGTGCTGACTACTCGGCTACCAATGCTTGATTTATTATTTTTGAGCATTTTTATTTGTAAAATTGAGCAGAATTATTAAATGAATGATTTAAATTGCTTACTTCTCAAACGTTCACATTTTTAAACATTAGTATTAGGGAATGAAACGTTTGATTGACCTCTCAGTTTTGTTTTCCTATGTGAAATATAAACAAGCACTTTATAAACAACATATATGTAGGAGATTATTTTGAGTAGACTATTTTCCTAATAAAATTACTTTATTTATGAATTACTGCTATCTCTATTTTATTAAGTCATATTTAATATTATATTGATTTATATTCTTCATTAATCAAATCAAAAGGTTTAGAGAATAAAAATACCTCTGCCCGACTTCAAAAAATGCAAATCTACTTAACAATAGAGGTAGAATATTTCGTTGTTTCGTAAATGTATGCTCCTCGATATATGTTAAACATGCATTGATAAACATAATATTTATATTTGTGCATTTTTGTATTAATTAGACTTGACAATATTATTGATATAAAACAATTCAATAATATTTTATAATTAATTGTTTAATCAAAAGAATGTGTATGAATAAAATGCATGGGTTTTCTATTTTTGGTTTGAATTTAAATTTACCAGCATTATCATTAGATTTAATTATCTTTTCTTTTTGTTTTTTTTTTAAAGAAAGCATTTGATGAAAATAAGTTGCCATTTTTTTTAATTGATGTGAAATGACAAGAAATAAAGTTAATAGAATCTTGTACTTTTTTTGTGCTAAACCCTTTTCATTGTTTCCATCCTTCCTTTTTTTGATGATTTTCTACATTCTTCAGGGTTCACCAAAATCAGAAACATGATGCATCAATATTAGCACAAAATATAATGAATTATATTTCCTTAATTTAGATTTATTCAAACGGAAGTCAATCTCCTATAATGTGCTATTTCTTAAATATTATAAATCGCGCAATCTCCTGCCAGTAAAAATTTAGAAAACTTCAGTGAATCACTTAAGTTTAGAGCAGACCATGATTAAATTGGGGATTGAGTCTATTGTGTTCCTGATGTTATAATTAAATATCTACTGGTGGGAAAGTGCACAGAGATTTATAATATTTAAGAAAAAGTGCATTATCGGAGATTGGTGTCTGAACAATTTTAAAGTTTTCAGCGTTTTATAATAATAGGTTTAATTTAGATTTCCAATTTCTTTTTATTTGCATTGATGATTGTACACTTGAATATCAGTTAAGAGAATGTTTGTTTGAACCTTTAGTTATCTCTCTAATTCTTTAGAGATGTAATACCCTGCATAAATGGGTGCAGTTAGTATGGTCCCCAATTTGAGATTGGAATGTCCCAAGACTAATTCTGGCACACAGTTCTGGTATTCAGTATTTGGGATTAAAACTGCTCTAATGTAATCATTCCACCATATTGATTCTAAATTTGTGAATATATTCAGAAGTATCAGTCAAGGTTTAGCAAACATTATAGTTTAAAAATCAGGTTTTGAGTTCAAATTAATTTAAAAAAATCAGTATTCCAAATAAGATATAAATAGAAGATTTAGAATTAAATAACACCGAATCTTGAAAATTGTTATTGGTTTGTAATTTGTTTATCCCAAAAAAATGTTAATTTTTATCATATTGGCTATAATTGATCTAAAATTAAATTGAATTTGGAAACTTATTTTTAAAATGTAAATTTCATCATCACAATACTTTTTTTAGATAAACTTGGATTCAAAAACTAATTTTTAAAAAATATATAGCAAAATTGAATCAATAAGGTGAAATGAAAATTTTGGAGCAGCTCTAATCTTAAAGAATCACTTTTTTTTGCCCTGCACATATTGGTGTAATTTATATAGTGCCCAACTTGGGACTGGGAGGTTCCAGGATTGATTCTGATGTTTGCAGGTCTGGAATTCGAACTTCTTATGAACTGTTAAGCTATAAAACCATATGCATTTTTAAAAGAGAAATAGTTGATGAAGAAAAAAGGGCCTCTTCCCATTTCTTGTTGCTGTTCCTTAATCTTTTATACTGTTTGTAACTAATCTTCTAATTAAGTGTTCTTCAACTCTTGGTCCATGGCCTGGTGCCAGGCCGCGGAACTTTTCTGCAGGTCCACGTGCTAGATGGGCAGTAAAAAGTTTGTAATAATAAATAATAAAAGTTTAAACTTTTAATTAATATAGCCAATTTTTATTTATTTTTTCATCTCATTTTTACCTAATTAAAAAAAAAAGAAAACTGAACGAAAACAAAATCTAATTAATCGTTCATAAATTTTTTATTACTTTTCTAAAAAAATTAAAAAAAAAGTTTTTTATTATATAAACTCCATAAATATATGTATAAAACTTTATCTTATATATTTAACATTGTTGTTTTGATCAGTTATAACAATTATGCTTATCTTTAAGAAAATTTATCTATAGACTTCTGCCAGTCTGCAAAATCTTATCCTTGTTTTTGCTGGTCCACGGAACCTTATCCTTATTTTTACTGGTCCGCAGGTGTGAAAAGGTTGAAGACCATATTATTTTCTAAAGAAATCAGCTTTTCTAACTAATTAAATTTTCTTTTTGTTCAATATTAAATCAAATGCAACTTTCATATTCTTATCTGTTCTAAAATCAGTTGTTATAAATGACAACAAATACATATCATATATCAACATTCCATTGGCATCTTATTTATTTTAAAGCAAATGATTGATTAGCTGGACTTTGAACATTCCATTATCAGATTTTCAATGATATGGATGGCTGAAGAGTTGGAGGATGGACTAAATTAAAGCCTTTCAATTAAAGTATGAAGATTTGCTATCTTAATGTAAATTGAGCACTGATTGCATTTATATGTGTAGGAGGTGATGATCTGGACCAGCCAGTGAGAGATGGTTCAGCATGAAATACATATATTGGAGAACATTTATGTTTTTCCCATGTATGGAGTCATGTGTTTCAATTGTATAAGGTGGAATTGACGACTGAACACAGCTTGAAAGTCTGCATTGAAAACCCATCTAATTAGATCAAGCATAAGTATATACATTATATTTAGAATTAAAACATTACAGATTCAGCCTGTATTCTGCCCATTCCTGTTCTACGTATTTAAATGGGTTTAAGTCTTACATATGAGGGCTCAGAATGTCAAAGTCAACATAGGTATGACAATAATATTGGCATCAACAAGGGCTTCAAACATTCTGTCATCAGATTTTTTAATAATATGGATGGCTGAAGAGTGGAGTAGATTGAAACCTATCCATTAAAGTATAAAGATTTGCTATCTTAATATAAACCATGCCCTGATTATATACGTATGGGAAATGATCTGGATCAACTCACGAGTGCTGGCTCAGCATGAAATAAATATATTGAGATCATTTATCTTTTTTGCATGGATGCAATTATATATGTCATTTCTATAAGATAGAATGAATGACTAGATTGAATATCTCTGTTCAAATCCCTTCTAATTATTATAATTATTGCTAAATAAATATATAAAATTTCTTTACACTGATTCAATATAACACATTCTTGTTCATTCTATAATAATTCTGCACATTTGCAGTTGAGGCTCAAGTTGTGCTCTGATATTGTTACTGCAATTCTGTGATTATATTTGCAATGAGCTTTGATGAGTTGATCTCAGCAAAGAGATTCATGTAATAATTTTCCTAGTGATTTTGTTTTCTATTATTTTTATAATTACTTTTAGAGAAAGGTTTTAATCTTTATCATATGTGGTTTCAACATTTAAAATAGTCAAACATAGTTCTTTTTTTGACCATAGAGGGACCTCTCAAATCTTGACACAAGTTAGTGACTTTACAAAGATAAGTTGTGATTATTTATTAAGTGCAGTATAAAGATCGTAATATTAACTCATTGTAAATTGCAAGATTTAATGAAGGTTAATTTGTAAAGGAAATAATGGATTTAAAAAGTGATGAGACAATAGCTTCACACTCCCAAACTAAGATGCTTCAGTTTGGTCTATATAATTGGGAATTGGGGTTAAAATTAAAACAGCTGTTCTTATCTTTTTATAGTTATTATCTTGTGTCGAGGTTTAAGAGGTTCCTCTATACTAAAAAAAGACATCGTTTGACTACTATAAACATTCAAGGTGAAAATGATAAAGATTAAAGTCTTTCTCTAAAATTATTTCTATACTTCCTATGCGCTTAATAAATAATTACATCTTTACATTATTTTTACAATTATTTATCTTCACTAAATTACTATGAATGACAAATCGTCTGCATATAAAGTAATTAAGTAGGTACGAGAATAACTGTGTTAATAACACTTAATCAGTGTGAGTGGAATTTGACTGTTGATTTCCCGCCCTTAAAATATTTTTTTTAAAGCAATATTCTTCCTTCTTCTTTGTTTTTTATGCATTGGTTACAAATATAACTGATAATTCTTTTCATTTAGCCTTCATTCAACACCACACATTGTTTCTATAATTAGTTTTCTTTTCTTATAGTTCTAATTGCTCAAAAGTCTTCAAAGGACTACAAAAAATATTTAAATACACATAATTATGAATAAATTATAGATTATATTATACTTATGCCTAAAACTCATATTTTAATTACAATAATATTTTCAAGTTGTCATTTCTAGATAATCATATATTTAAATATTTTTGAAAATTCTGATGAAGATTGCTGGGAGGTTGAAACTGAAAGAAAAAAAAATATAACTAATTATAGGAATAATATTTAGCATTGAAGGAAATGAAAATAAAAGAAGTTATTTATTAATATAGTTTATTCTAACAATTTTAGAATTCAGAGCCAATTATACATCATTTATATTATACATTACATATATAAGTTCAGATTATTCCCTCACATTATATAATCAATATATAATGCTAAAAAGATCCAGAATATTATCAAAATATATGAAAAACAAAAAAATATTGCTTAATATATTTAAATATTGGAAGACAGCAATTACAAAAAATCAATTTATTATATATATATATTTTAGGTGAGATTCTTAGAAAATAATGGAAATGTGTTGTAAGATTTTTTTTTGGAAAAGAAAAATATTTCTACAAAAAAACGACTTATTGCAATAAAAAATACAAATATTGACTTATGCAATCAATCATTTTCAATTAAAAAGTAATGTATCAGAATCTGCATTATTTGTTTTTACTTTTTATGGAATTAAATTTGTTTTCCGATATGGTTGAAGCCATTTTTCTATCTATCTATCTATCTATCTATCTATCTATCTATCTATCTATCTATCTATCTATCTATCTATCTATCTATCTATCTATCTATCTATCTATCTATCTATCTATCTATCTATCTATCTATCTATCTATCTATCTATCTATCTATCTATCTATCTATCTATCTCTATCTATCTATCTATCTATCTATCTATCTATCTATCTATCTATCTATCTGTCTGTCTGTCTGTCTGTCTGTCTGTCTATCTGTCTATCTGTCTATCTATCTATCTATCTATCTATCTATCTATCTATCTATCTATCTATCTACCTACCTACCTACCTACCTACCTACCTATCTATCTATCTATCTATCTATCTATCTATCTATCTATCTATCTATCTATCTATCTATCTATCTATCTATCTATCTATCTATCTATCTATCTATCTATCTATCTATCTATCTATCTATCTATCTATCTATCTATCTATCTATCTATCTATCTATCTATCTATCTATCTATCTATCTATCTATCTATCTATCTATCTATCTATCTATCTATCTATCTATCTATCTATCTATCTATCTATCTATCTATCTATCTATCTATCTATCTATCTATCTATCTATCTATCTATCTATCTATCTATCTATCTATCTATCTATCTATCTATCTATCTATCTATCTATCTATCTATCTATCTATCTATCTATCTATTTTCATGTCTGTTAATGTATCCATCTGTTGAGTCATTCATTATCTATCTGTCTGTTTATTTTATCTAGCCATTTGTCTATTTATCTATTGATCCATCCATCAATTTATGTATGTACCTATCATTCTCCATTTATCTATGTATCTGTCTATTCTAATGAAAAATATATATATATTCCTTTACCTATTAGTTTATTTCTATCTATCTACTTACCTAGACACTTAGTTACCTATCTTTTTCTTTGTGTTTCTATTTAGCAATCTTCAAAAGTTCCCTTTTCCTATAGTTAGAACTCTTTATCCACTACTTTAGATAACCATAGTTTGATTAAAAGACAACATTTAAAAAATTTTAAATGTTGTACTTTCCTGTTTGATCATCATTATGAATCATCATTTAGTCAATTATTTATACACATTGCATATTCAATCAATACATAGTTGTTCTCTCTTTCTGTTTCACTCTCAAATTTATTATTAAATTACCCTTTTTACTGCTGCATTAATCTTTTTTTTTTTACTTGTTATTTTCATTGCTGTTTAAATATATAAAATTTTTAAAATTAAATTATAGAGTATGTATAATATGTTGCAATGAAAAAGTACCAGATAACTGCTTCCCTCCAAATTACTTGCAGTGCCCTACCTGAAAGGATGTGTTATGCAGTGATATACTTTAGGTATTCATTACAGAAATTTTAAGGCACCTCTGTGTTTAGATCATGAGTTATCATATGAAAGGTGACAGTGTGTTTGGAACTTTCATAGATTTTTAATGATCTCCCTGCCATTATGAAATCTTGAAAACTATTCAAAAATGTTCCTGCATTTCATGGCTTGACTATCAAACACAATATTAATCCAGTTTTATCCAATTTAAAGTAAAATTTAAAGAAGCACTTCATTTCATTGTGAATTACAGTATGAACACACTGTCTCTTTTCATATTATAACTTATTTTCTAGACATGCTAATATCTTAAGATTTGCATGCTGTTCCAAAAATTTCTAGCCCCTTAAAATTTAGGTGAAGAATATCTAATTGATACTCTTATGTAGCACATACATTAACTCAAAGAAGTCACAATGGACAGCTTGATGAGAAAATGAATCACCAGGGATGTTTCAGATGGGGTATAATTTATCTATGAGGGGGTACCCAAAAGAAACCAGAATTACTTTTTTGAAGGAGAGTGTGCTGAAATATATACTTCTAAGACTAGATGCCATTTGGAGAAATCCCCCTGTATTAATGTACCATCCACCATTATCAAATGAAATTGTGATGCACAAAGTAAATATTTTGGAAAAGAACATTTTACTTATTTCTTAATTTTTGTCATCATTAAAAACTTGGGACAATGTGAAATTTTGCTTCATATTAGAGAAAATGGGAGGGAAAACCATTATTATTCATGGACAATTTGCAAGAAAAGTGCTCTAATGTGAACACATATTTACCACTTGTTTAATGGAAAATTAACTCAACAAAGTGTGGCAGTCAAGATGGTCCTGATTTTTTTAAAATGCAAATGTCAGTGCTCATGCAGAATTATTTGTAATAAACAGACACTTTACTTATAGGTTCTGAAACATTTATATGATATGGTAAAAGGAATGTCCCAGTTTGTATGTAGCACCAATACAAAATCTTGTGTGCACAACAATTTTTATTTAAATACATAATCCAGCTTATCCATCAGCTATATTAATCCGATCTTACTCCATGTGATTTCTTTTTATTCTTCCAAATAAAAAAATGCTTCAAAAATAGTTTGCAGACTTGAAAGTAATGAAGAAAAACATGATGGAGGTATTAAAAGACATTATTTTGCAAGAATTTCAGGACAAAAAAAGTGGGAAAGACATTTATACTTGTGCATTGCATCAAATGAATAATACTTCGAAAAACATTTAATTTATGACATAAAAATAAAAACTTGTTTTTATTAAAAAATCAGCTCTTTTTGAGTATCCCCTTGTAACCAAAAAAAAAAATATTATAAAAAATTTAAGTGCATCCATACTTATTAAATCAATGATACTCTGAAAATCATGTGGTTAGAAATCAGAATCTGACAAAAATATAAAAAAAACTTTGTAAAAGCAATTAATAATTGTATTAAGTTTGATGGGTTTTTTTTTTTACTTTCCTTCATTCTCCTATAATAACTTAATCAGTTTTGTATTCATTTTGATATCTAAAACTGGAACTAAAATATTATAATTTTTTAGTTTAATAAACATATGGATAAATCAAAATTTTCAGCCAAAACACAACAAAGGTTTCAAACTCCAGATATGGCAGTTGTGAATTTAATTGCAAACTTCTCTTCAATTGTTGTTAGCTATGAGCAAAAAAGTATATTTTCTATAGTTTATTTAAATATTTATGATTAATTTTACAAAATATTTGTATTGTAATTATGAAAGAAAAATATTTTCATGATTCTACTGAACTTGTTTTTTAGATGTTTTATGTCTAAAAATATAAGTTAAGAATGTTATAATAATGATTGACCCTCTCACAATGTTTAGCACCATGACAATTTTAACCATTTTCCACATCTGTGAATTTTCAATATTAACTTTAATATTAAACCTTTATTATTTATCAGAATATAATAAATTTGAGTTCATTTGATGAATATTTTTGTTTAGAAATGAAGGACATTCTATAAAGCCACATTTAACTTTTGGGTACAAATATTAAAAAAAATATGTGCAATCAAAATAATATTTTCTTCATAAGCTGTCAAAAAAGAGCAGTTTAAGTTTCAGAAAATGAATAAAATCTTTATTATTTTACAGTTGTATTTACAATGTAAATAAATAAATATCAATATCTGTTAAATATATCAAATTATATATTAAAAGTTTGAAATTTTATAATATTTTTACAGTATTGCAATATATTCTAACAGATGATGAGTGTTGACTTTTAGCAAACAGCTTGTAATCTGCTGTTCCAATAATTTTCTTTGTTAATGTTGAGCATAAATATATTACCTTTTATTTTGAAAAATAAACATTTGCATATAGTATAAATGTAAAATATATATTCTTGATTTTTAATAATTATTACACAATTATTATACAAGAATAATCATGAATCTTAATAAACTTCACAAAAAAATAAAATTTTTGACATTCAAACTGTTACTGTTGCTGATAATGATATTGCTAATATATGTTATACTTTTATGACCAAGATTTATCAAATAATAAAATGAATTGTGTTACTCTACTATCAATCAGATAAATCTAAAAATATTATTTAACTTGAATTGTCTTATGAGACTGGAGAATACCAAGAATAAATAAGTTCTTAGGGCAGAGCTTAAACATCTTTCAAGTAATCATATTTTTGGTTATCTTGGCATTTATAGAAATGTATTAGAATTAAAATATTAGAATCAAATATACATGATTCTTCTAGCAATTTTAAAAAAAAAAAACTTAGAGATTTCTCTCCACAGATGTCAAATTAACATTTATATGAAAAGTGTTGTCAAGAAAATTAATGAAAACTACAATCAATAACAGATTGATAAACATAGTAGAGCAGGCATTTGTGATATTTTAATAGTTACAAATACAATTTTAAATTTTAGAACAGAATTTCATTGACTTATGATGACTTAACATTAATTCATTAGCATTTTACAAAATGAAGTTCAATCAGGAAGAGATAATTTGTTGATTTATTTTTTCTACTAATCTTCCAATAGGAGAAAAGTAATATTTTCAATATGTATTTCACTTTATAATTTTCTTTTTCTCTATTTCCAAAGTTCAAATATTATTTTTTAGGATGTTTTTATTTGCAAACTTATAATTCCAACAAATGAAGCCCAGATTACTGAATTGTAATCCAAAATAAGGATTTGAATGTTAAAATCAAATGTTGAATGTTTACAAAAATTACCACTAGGAAGAACAATGGAATTTCTTTTAGTGATGTTTTTAACACCTGTGTTGTTTTTCTTTATCATGTGATTATCTGTAATTAATTTTTACAAACAAAATCTTAACTAGAATGATTAATCAATTAAATTTTAATAACACATTTACCAACATGGGCATTTGTCTTAATATGAATAGATGTTGGATGTAATTACTATTCACATTTATTTTTCTAGTTCAGATCTTGGTATCTAAATATCATAAAATTATACAGAAATTGGAAAAAAAGACTAGTTTACCAGTATTTTGCAATTTGAATTTAAAGTTGCTGGTATGATAGAAATATAAGTATTGATATAATTTGTTTGTATCTCAACAATTACAATATCCATCAAAAATGGATATCAACAAGATTCTATAGGTCCATTGTCTTTGTGATTTCTAATTTTTTCTGTCATATAAGCCTGAAACAAAGGTGAAGTATTGATTTCCCTCTAAACTACCTAATGCCAAAAAAAAAAAAAAAATCTCATAGCCACTAAATTATTGGTTTGAAAATTAAATGAAAGAGCTCTATCTTAAAAAAAATACTATACATTTTTAATTTTTTTTCATATGTTTATAGGCTTGAGTATTAGAAATGGTAATCATCTGAAACCCATGCACAGCCGCCTGATGGTGTTGTTTATGTGTCAAAACACATAAAAATACTGTTTCTGCTGCCAGCCTTATGACTAATACAACATTTATATTGTATGATTACCTTAGAAATTTAATGAAAATTCTTTATAAATAATTTTTCACTCATGTAAGTATTGTTATTTGATTTGTGAATCTTATAAAATCATGGATACTAAGCTAAAAGTAAATTCATTTTTGAATTAAACTATTTCAAATAAATACAATGATAAGATGATAATATTTTATCTTGTGATTTCTGTTTTTAATTAATCTTTTAATTTATTTCATCATAGCTGTAAATCTATTTATAATTTCACCAGTGACATCTAATCAAATTTTTAACTAGGGATGATTTATTATGTATTGCCACCAAAAACTATGCAAGGAAAACATAATATTTCTAAGTTCACAACCTCACAACCAAAATGCAGGTTTAAGCTTGTATGATGTATTAATTTATATAAAAAATAGTGTGTAAAAGGTCTGTCCATTCCTCGTGTATGTATGTATAAATGGTTTATTCTCCTGTACATGAG
Organism: Epiperipatus broadwayi; assembly: GCA_028023455.1. NCBI lineage: Eukaryota > Metazoa > Onychophora > Udeonychophora > Euonychophora > Peripatidae > Epiperipatus > Epiperipatus broadwayi. Next base: position 954,395 of record JAQFVV010006249.1, read on the forward strand.
GGGTCAGAATGACGAATATGACAACATGGGTAGGATGACAACCTTGGCACTAACAAGGCTTTGAACATTCCATCAACAGGTTTTCAATGAAATGGGAGGCTGAAGAGTTGTGAGTTGGAATAGTTTGAAGTCTGTCCATTAAAGTATAAAGATTGGCTATCTTAATATAAAACTGAGCACTGATAGTATATATGTGTGAGGATAGTAATCTAGACCAACTGATGATTGCTGGTTTAGCATGAAATATGTATATTGGTGAGTATTTATCTTTTAAACATGTGTGTGATTAGGTGGGTCAGCAATATGAGATGGCACAGAGTAGTGGGTCGTGTAAAAGTCTGAGTTCAAATCCCGCATATATTACATATATAAATGCAGGTTTAAGCTTGTACAATGTATTAACTGCTGTTTGATAAATAATAACACCTGGAGTAGAACGACATTTACTTTCTATTTCAATTTTTTCATGTAATGACAACTGGTAAAATATGATTTTTTTAATATATTCAACTAATACCCATTTTAATAAATATTTAAAATAATGTATTTTTTTTTTTATTATTTTGTTATATCTTTTCGGTAATAAATATTTACACGTTAATTTATAAAGGGTAATTACAAGGAAAAGCAGAATATTTTATTGCTCAGCCTAAATGAAAACAAAAAAAAATTATTTGCTTTGAAGAAAAACCAGAATAGATAAGCACACCATGCCCAAATAACTATTGACCCTACCATAGTATGAAACACCAATGGAACTAGTTACACTCATTGATGAAAGCAAATGGATCTTGGTGGAACTTGCTAAAATTCACTGAATATGATGTAATTGATACTGGCATCATTAGCAGTGCCTTTGAATAAAATCTCAAACATCGTTTAAAATAATTCTTTTTAAAAACAGTTTAATGATTCATATTTACATAATGATTATGCAAAATATTGACTGATTGTTATATTATTGATATTTTCAAAAATTGATATTTTCAAATGCAAATTCAGCAATTATTATGGGGGGGGGGAGGATGCTGAAGTGCACATTCCTTATAAACTAGCCAACATTGAAAGTCCTATAGAATTCCTGAAAAATTGTAATATTTAAATGTACAATCTTGTGAAAGTCTCTTTAAAATCTGTAGCTTTTTATGAGAAAGTCCTATATAATTATGAAATATTTATAAATATATTATACTTTGTATGTATTATATAGTATTACTATCTGATAATTTATCTATATCTCTAAAATTATAATATTCATCAAAAACTAGATAAATATACAATGCACTCCAGTAAAAAGGTGATTGGAGAATCGTTCTCTCTCCAAGCTATCTCAGTGCCATCTCTAAATTAATATATGTGATGTAGAAACACAGTTTTGATATTCACATATTTTTTAAGGTGCTAATGTGTCTGGTTCATAAGTTAGGATGTGAAATGTGCCAGTGTATATTGTACTTTAATACAGAATGGAACAACATACTAGTATTAAATTTTGGTTTAAATTGAATAAAACAGCCACTTCTACATTTGAAATAAATCAGACCATATACAGCAGAGAATCCATAAGTCACAAGAATGTTTTCAAGTAGCTATAAGATTTTTCTAATAACAGGAAGAGCACTGAATATGAGATACACTGTCATAATTTTTTTCATAACTCATGGTCAGGCAGGCAGTATCTTAAAATTTTTGTGAACAATTAAACTACATTGCTATGTAGCACATGTTGATTTGGAGACTGTGTCAGACAGCTTGGAGAAAGAGATAGTCATATCTACATTAAGATAGATTGTATATATCAAGATGATTGGCTAAAGAACTTTAGGATTTTCTGTATTTATCCAGTCACATAGGTTTGCGAAAACTGAAAACAAAGAACATTTAGCTAAACCTAACTTGGCTATTCAGTTAAATGTGATTTCAATTTTAAATCTATAATACTTTAGACAAATACAATTATTAGATTATGTAATTTCACATTCCCTTATCTATTCTTAATTAGTACTCTGCTATATTACAACATAGATAAAAATTTATTTCTAAAAATTGCAGAAAAATTTCCTTTCTGACATTTAAATATTTGTTATATAAAAAGAAGATTGTAAACGACCCAGGAAGAGACCACATGTGAGATGAATGGATGAAATAAGAAAGTGTGCAGGGGTGATGTGGAGAAGAGAAGCTAAAGATCGGAGAAGATGGATTAATCTCGAGAGACCTTCATTCTGTAGTGGATTGCTAATGGTTGATAATGATGATATAGAAAGAACAAATTTAAAGATTACCTATTATTTAATATTGCGAGAAGTTTATATAGCATGCAAAATTTGACAATAAAATTTTCTGTGAGTTTTTATAATTTTTAAATACACATATCTTAAATTAGTTGAAATTCTATAAATATCCTGGATTTATTAATGAATGTAAAATTAATATAAATAAAATTAATCATTATACTATACTTGTATGAAAATGATATGCTTTTGGAAGATATTCTAATTTGGAAGAAGATGTTATAGGCATCACTGCATCTTAAAAAAAAATAGGAAGACAAATTAAAATTTGGCTGAAGATATTGCTATAGAAAAATACAGTTGATGAACAGATGAAGATTTTAAAGCTCTAAAAAAATCACATATGAATGGATAGATAAAAAAAAAAGTTTAGTAGAATGATATGGAGAAAAGAAACTATAATTAGAAATAGATATTTTCATCTTTCATGGATTAATAATGTTAAAAATAATTAATTATATTTTAAATTGTAAAATTTAAACTAGAAAGTAAAGAAGAAATTGTACCTATTTATTTTATACCTAGATAATATAATAATATTGCTATTTAACCATCAAATATCACATGATCACCATTCTTTATGCTTACACAATTGTTCTTCACCGAGACAAAACTCTCCATGCCGTAGTGCCTTTCAGTTCAAGCCAAAATAAGCAATGAATGCAGGAAGGTTTGGGCATAAAATCCCTATCTACTGCCTACTCATCCAATATCTCTAGATTAGTTTCTAGCTTGTGGCTTTCATGAATGGAGGGTGCAACGTTCTCAGATTCAAGACTCCTTACTGATGAAAGCCACAAGCTAGAAACTAGTCTGGTGATATTTGATTAGTAGGCACTAGATAGACATTTTATGCACAAACCTTCCTGCATCCACTGATTAATTTGGCTTGTGCAGAGTGGCACTAGTGTATGTAGAGTTATACTTCTGTGAATGATGTCATTTGGTAGTAGCATCAAATGAAATTATTTGGCAGATGTATTTAAAAATATCTGAGAACTATTTTTAAATACATATATTTTTACAATGTCTCTATAGATAGTACATAATGGACTGACTGAACTTTCGATATAAGAATTAAATGTGAATTACCTTGCATGGTTAAGTGTAGTAATATAGTAACAGAACTTGGAGTAAAAGACCCTCAGACTGATTCCAGTTCCTACACTTCCGATTTGTGAACATCTTAAGAACTTCTGAAAAGTATAGCTATTCAATAACACATTTCTTTACTGTGAATAACAAATAGTCAGTGTTCTGTCAACATTGCCTTTTGCTTGGATAATAGGGTGTTGCTTAATCCAATGGTATGTATTTTAATATAGTTTTTCTGACTCGTTCTTTCTTTTACTGTCTTCATTTATAAGATAGTATATGACCTAGTCATCATGAGCCTTTCATGATGTCAGTCTTTTCTTTACACTAACTGCAGTAATGAGATTATGTGTTTGTACAAACACATTTTTACCCTTTAACTATATACATAACAATTAACTATTGATAAATACCACGGATATAATAGAGATTCATATTAGAGATGGTGACTTGGCCATCTAATGAGTGCTGATTCAGCACAAATGTTGGTATTTGTCTTTTAATGTATCATTATTCATATGATTAGAAAAGAATATGTGGTCGTGTGGAGGTTGTTTAGTGTATTTATAAATATATTACACATGGTACAGAGAAATTCAAATAACTCCATGTGTGTGTGTGTGTGTGTTTAAATTAAAAAAAACCTCCAGATATATCAATCATTAAATGAGATTTAAATTTTGTGTCTGCCGCTAGAGACAATCTCTAGTTGAGTAAATGATTGGTGATAAACATTATTGTATTTGTCCAGAGTAGATGGTGGCATAATTGTGGACGGAATACGTTTGACACTTGCCATTGAAAATATAAGAAATAGTTTATATATATAGCTCAAACCCTCAAATATTAATAAAAATAATGGCGGAGTAGGTTTATTAAGCTGGCAGTCCTTATTTGTGATGATAACTATGTTGACATATAAATTACGATTGCAATGTGTGTTCTTATTTTATGTTCTCTTATTATAAATTATAATAATTAATTATTACATTTATTACTTATAACGATTACGTAACTTATAATTATTAATAATTACGATTTTAATTTTATTACGATATTTTTTTTAAAAAGTGGAGAAGCAATTTAATTATTTCTAAGATCCGATGCTTAAGTCTTCTCCTGGGAAACATTCAACTTTAGAAAACAATTAGCTTTATTATGAGTTTTTTTTTTTTTCAAAAATTATTTTAATTTCGAAACATTTTTCTTTTTTTTCACTATCTATTTTTTTTATTAGTAGATTGTTGTTATTTTTAAATTATCTTATTTTAAATGCGACTCTTTATTTATCGGTTGCCTATTGGGTCGTAATTTGCTTTTGTAATAAATATTAGTTATTTAATTTATTATATGGAAGTCAAACCCAAATCCTATACTATAAGTATTATAAAAGCATTATAAATGGGCAGACATCTCTAATTATGTAACAGCTGAAACACACAGGCTTATATATACCTGTGTCTATATATGTATCAGTGTTATGAAATAGTGTGGAGAATGGAGATCGTGTGAAAGTCTATGCTCATATACCCTATATATTACACATATATGTATCAGAGTTATGAGATAGTGTGGAGAGTGATAATCATGTGAAAGTCTGTGCTCATATACCCTATATATTGCATATATAGACACAGGTATATATAAGCCTGTGTGTTTCAGCTATTACATAATTAGAGATGTCTGCCCATATTTTCTATGTGTATTAAATGGATTATGTCCTGTACATGAGGGGTCAGATTAACCTTAGGTCAACATGGGTGTGATAAGAATCTCGGCCTCAGGGTGGCCTTTGAGCATTCCATCATCAGATTTTCAATTGGATGGACGGTTGAAGAGTTGGAGTGTGGAGTAGATTGAAGCCTGTCCATTAAAGTATGAGGTTTGGCTATCTTAATATATATCTGAGCACTTATAGCATATATGTTTGGAGAAGGTAATCTGGATCAACTGATGATTGCTGGTTTAGCATGAAATATGTATATTGGTGATTATTTATCTTTTCAACATATATGTGTTTGAGTGTATCAGTGTTATGAGATAGTGTGGAGAGTGGTGATCATGTGAAAGTCTGTGCTCATATATCCTATACCACGTGAAAGTCCGTGCTCATATACCTATATATATATATATAATCTTATATCATCGTCTGATATGGAAGGGACTTCAGGTGCCCTTATAAGTTCTCCTATCATTTCCAGTTGTACTGTGATGGCCTGCCTTGTGAGTAGGTATGGTGATACTTCTGGCTGTACTGTCTAATTTATATCTGATAACTTCCAGTTATAGAGTAAACTTGCCTCACTGCTCATCCATATAGTGGACAATGTGAGTACTGACGTTCATCTTTGTGAGTTGTTGTCTGCCTTTGTGGATAAGGTTCACAATGCTGTTCTGTTTTGGCAGTTGCTGTTGAGATTACATCCAAATGGATTTAGCTTTTGTAGTTCATATCTCCATCTATGATGAGAGTATTCGGATTCAGTGAACATCATCAACTATTGGCTCTTTCTTGCCATTGGATGATGCTATCTATTTGTATATACATTGGTTTCTGGAAATGCTCAGTCTAATCAAAATAAGATGAAGGACTATCCCATTATCTAAGGCAAGGTAAGATATAACAGTAAGAATTCCTAAAAAAATATTTCGAAATAAAAATGGGAAAACTTCCTTTATGTTATAAATATTGCCTCAAAGAGATTCTAAAAAACTGCAGTAATGTTTGCTCTTATTGTAAAGATACCAATGAGGATAATATATAATGGAGTATTTAAAGCTTTCGTAAAGATAAGTTTGCTACAGAAAATGGTGAAAGATGGCATTACAAAATTTCAAATACAACAAAATAATGGACCAACATATTTTATATAAAGAATACTTGTGATATATGGTTTATGTATTGATTTATATAATCATTGCAACACTAATCCTGTATATATATATATATATGAAAAATAAAAACAAGTTAGTCACGTAACCTGCTATCACTTGTTATTTATGATCAATAGATGGCGTCTTTACCAAAACCGCCGAAACAAGTGTAAAATATTTTTACATAAACGCAAAAGGAGTCAGAATTAACTACCTCTTTCATTTTGCTCACCTCCAGATCAGCTGATTTCAAGCTGGTTTGCTTTCGTCAGTGGAAGGATGAACCCGCAAAATATGTATTTTATATATTTAACCCGTGCAAATCTTCGTTTTAACATATATATATATATATATTACTTTTTATATATTTTTTTCTTGAAGTAGAATGGGATTGTGATGTTAAATCACAAATTGATTTTAATAAATTCAGCATTAAAATCTTTTTAAAAAAAATCGTTAAGTAGTGGAATGACTAGAAATAAAGGATTAGTATGCATTAATTAGTCTTGCTCGATAGTAACAATGACTTTATTCATGTCAAAGAAAAAGATAATAAACTGTCAGATTATTTCTCATAATAAAGATTGTCATGCATAATAGTTGTGTTTCTGTAACATGATGATGTATTTGAACACCCGGATTAATAAAAAATAGCTTCCCTTAAAAAATAGCTTACATATCCATTTACCAATCACTATGGAAAAATAATTAAATTGGTTATGACAAATCCATTACTGACAACAATTCAGAGAAAACATTGAAAATGTTGAATTTGTTCTAAGTACATAAAATACTGCCATTATTTCATTATAAAATTTTATTTATACCATCGTCATTTTTCAAAATTATTGATCCACTGCAGAATAAAGATCTCTCCAAGTATAATCCAGTTTCTACTATATTTAACTTCTCTTCTTAGCATTGCATCAGAAAACATTCTTGTTTCATCCATTCATCTTACATGTGGTTCTCATTCTAGATCTTGTAAATCTCTTGGAATGAAGTTTAACTTTTTAATTGTCCATTTCCTATAATCTCTTTTACCAATATGTCTAATTCTGCTCCACTTCAGTCTCCTAATTATTGGAATGATATTAGTAATACCTGTTTGATCTCTTACCCATGTATTTTATTTTTGATTTTTTTTGTTACTCCTTACATTTCTCCATACTTCGTAGAGTGGCTTGAAGTCTGTATTACTTCTCTGTTAAGAATACAAGATCTGGTAAAACATATTTATTAAAAATTTTCTTTTTCACATATCATCATCAACCATTATCAATCCACTGCAGGATGAAGGTCTCTCCAAGTTCAATCCACCTTCTCCATTCTTCAGCTTCTCTTTTCTACATCACCCCTGCACCCTTTCTTATTTCATCTATCCATCTAACATGTGGTCTTTTTCTGGGTCTTTTACAATGTCTTGGAATCCAATTTAAGATTTCAATTGTCCATCTATGATCATCCCTTTTAGCAATATGTCCAGTCCAACTCCACTTCAATCTGTTGATTTTTTCAATAAGGCCAGTAATACCTGTTTGTTTTTCTCCATACATTGCATTTTTGATCTCTTCTTGTTACGCCCAACATGCATCTCTCCATACTAGTAGTCTGAAGTCTCTGTATTGCTCTTCTATTAAGTATCCAAGACTCAGATCCATAAATAAGAATTGGTAAAACACATTTATTAAAAACCTTCCTTTTCAAATACATAGGCATATTTCCTTTTAATATCAAGTTATTTCTACCAAAAGCACTCCAACCAAGTTTAATTCTATGATTAATTTTATCCACTATGCTTCCATCTGCCTTATTATCTGAACAAGATATTTATCGATATTACAAACTTTAAAATCTAAAACATAAATCATCTCACCATCTGTTAGTTACTAAACAAATTCTTAGTACTTTTTTAGAATTAATTTTGTAGGAATGTCTGTATTTTCAATATAGTATTGTAAAAGTAAAGATTATTTTGATTTCTAATCTTTGCGTCAGAAAAGAACTTAGCAGCACGCACATATAATAATGGATTTCAAATTATTTTATGAAGCCATTGTTTACTATATCATGGAAGCCTTTTCTATTATTTTTTTTTAAAGGAGATGTTATGAACTTTTTTTCAAACTATTTATTAATTTAACGGTGTCACTTTCAACATTTAGCAGTCTTCATATTAACTGTGAAACTTGGAAAATTAATGTGGAAAAAATGTTTTGAGACAGCTGACTATTTTAATTGTTTATAAGTTTACTCAAGTATTTGCTAGTCTTCTAATTGTATTATTTGCTGAAAAACCAAGCTGAAGACAAACCTACATTTTACACCTTAACATTAATTAAAAATCAAAGTTACCTTGGATGCTAATTCGTTTTGCCTTGACAGCTAAATTGTTTGAGAACATTTATTTCTTTTTTTTTTTTTTCTGTTAAAACTGAAAAAAAAAACACATTACTTTAAATAATGCAAATATTGTTTTAATGTAAGAAGAAGGCTGTTACAAGCATTGGTGGCCTAGTGGTTAGCATAGCTGTCTTTCAAGCATCTAGGCCGGGTTCGCTTCCTGGTCAACGCATTTGACATATTAAAAAAACACCTATACTAGACATTGTAAAAAATAAATAAAATTGTATTTGCTTTGACTGTCTGAAATAGAAAAACCTCTAGATTCGGTGAAAGACAAACATTTATTTTATATACTTCAGTATGTATATCCACTGGACTGATAATTATCATATCTGGTCATTATTTTTAATTATTCTATGCTATTTATACAGACCCTGTAGATTATCAGTTTGGTGATAAACAAATAAGCATTAGATCTCATGGCACATATGTAGTGCATCCATATTTCATATATAATGACTTGAGATTCTAATCCAAACCAAATTATTTTTTTTCCAAGTGGTTTACAAAATCTCTGTCAGCTCCATTTGCTCCATGGTCAAAGCAGAAGCATATAACATTGTTCTATAAAAGAATATCTAGCTATCCTTAATTCAAAGATTAAATAAAGATAAAGAACTGTTCATAAGCATCATCACACAGCCATTTGCAAGCTCAACGAAAACTCCCTGCTCCTTCACTGTTCATTGGGGTGGGGTGAGGGTGGGAGGTGTTGGAGAGGATTTGCTTTACAGTACACTAATATTCAAAAAGTCTCTTTTTTATCAAATAAATTTTTGGCTAAGCTATAAACTATCTAAATAAATAACTTAACTACTGTATTTTTAAGTTTATTTATTTAGATATAAAAAGAGTTAAAAAAAAATACTTTTTAATATACCAATTCTTTCAATTACATTGCTTTTGAAACCCAAAATATAATGATTTTCTATATAATAAATAATTGAATAGCTTTACTGTTCAGGAGTTTATAAAAAGTTAAAGTTTTAGAAGTGAAAGAACTGGAATCAGTCGAAGGACGTCAAAATCCAGAATCTGACCTTTAACCTTTGCATAGAAGCACTCAGGCAAATTAATACAAGAAAGAAATTTTAGGCTGTATTCTTGGGAATCAAACTTGTAATTACCCATGTGGCAAGTAATCATTCTAAACAACTAGTTCTTAGAGGCTATGATTTTCCTTCATCAATTCTATTTATATTTAATTTTTAGCCGTGTGCAGGTTGCCTTAATGGTAAAGTGGTCGACTTAAGAGCTAAAGAAGTTTGAGTAAATGCTCAGCTGTCTAAAGTAAAATATTTTTTTTCACTTTGGCTAAATGAATGAAATATTTAATAATATTTGTAATATTTGTGTGCAACGCAATATAGGCCTGCAATGGCTAATATGAATATCGCTGTTTTATAGGCCATAAACGTCGGGCCATGTAAACAGCATTTTTATATGTTTAACCACATAAACAACGCCATCAAGCATCATGTATGTCTATTCAACCTTTTTTTCAGGTACATGAAGGTTACACAATCCCAAACAACTTCTTTAATATATGTTTGTACTGCTACTGTTTTGAATTTTTTTCTCAAATCATCATCATCATTAACCATTATCAATCCACTGCAGGATGAAGGTCTCTCCAAGTTCAATCCATCTTCTCCAATCTTTAGCTTCCCTTTTCCACATCACCCCTGCACACTTTCTCATCTCATCCATCTCACATGTGTGGTCTCTTTTCTGGGTCTTTTACAATATTTTAAAATCCAATTTAAGATTTCAATTGTCCATCTATTATCATCTCTTCTAGCAATATATCCAGCCCAACTCCACTTCAGTCTTTTAATTTTTCAATGAGGTCAGTAACACCTGTTTGTTCTTTTACCCATACATCGCGTTTTCGATTTCTACTTGTTACTCCCAGCATGCATCTCTCCATACTTCATTGAGTGGTCTGAAGTTTCTGTATTGTTCTTCTATTAAGTATCCATGTCTCAGATCCATAAGTAAGAACTGGTAAAACACATTTGTTAAAAACCTTCCTTTTCAAACACATAGGCATATTTCCTTTTAGTATCAAGTTATTTCTACCAAAAGCACTCCAACCAAGTTTAATTCTATGATTAATTTCATCCATTATGTTTCCATCTGTATTAATATTCTGACCAAGGTATTTGTAACTGTTAACTTCTTCTAATTCATCATAATCAATCTTTATTTTTATATTTTGAGCAAATCGATTAAACATTACTTTAGTCTTTTTAGCATTTATCTTGTCCTACTTTCCTACTTTCATCTGATAACTCCTGTAACAATTCCAGCTGCTCTGAAGCATTATTTGCAAAAACAACTACATCATCTGCAAAATCTAAATGACTTAAATAATCTCCATTTACTTTCACTCTTTTAGTTTCCCATTTTAATCCACAAAATACTTCTTGCAGCACTGCTGTAAAAAGTTTTGGAGATATGGAGTCACCCTGTCTTACCTTTCTCAATGTTGACTTTCCCAGTATCATTATGTAATCTAATTGTTGCTGTTGCATTTTTATAAATATTCTTTAAAATATGACAATATCCTGGATCTATACCTTGATGATCCAATGCTTTAATCACTGAAGAAATGTTTAATAAGTACATATATTTTATTTAATTTACCATATTTTAGTAATAAAAATTAAGTATGGAAATCTATTTAGAAGGAATGATTATAAATTTTATTAAACGCCCATTATTATATTAAGTAATAATTTACTAAGGCTGTAACCTTAGAAATAAGCGTCTGAAAAATACGAAGGTAAGCTTGTGTTTTAAGACCTATAGAGGTCCCTACCTTCGTATTTTTCAGACGCTTATTTCTAAGGTTACAGCCTTAGTAAATTATTACTTAGAAGGAATGAGTGAGTGAAAGCAGAAGTGCAAACAGGCATGATTGACTTCATTGAAAAATTCAAAAGGAATTGGATAGGATATATTATAAGACAAAGTGATAATAGATCAACCACTGAAGTTTTAATCTCAATCCCCAAAAATTGTGATATGGATGGATCAAATAGGAAGTATTTTTAAGTGATATGAGAAAAAGAAGTCATAGATTGAAGAAACTTATTTAAACTTGAAAAGATCTTCAACACAGGAAATTGATATTTTGGAATAGATGATGATGACAAATTAATTGCATCATTCTATTTCTGAACAATATTTTCAAATGTAATTACTCTAAGAATGTCAAAACTATCTATGCATATTGCCACTCAGTGCAAGCCAGAGTAATCAATGGATGCCAGAAAGCTTATGCATAAAATCCCCATCTAGTGCCTACTCATCTAATATTTCTAGATTAGTTTTTAGCTTGTGGCTTTTATGCACAAGGCTTCTGGCATCCATTGATTACTCTGTCCTGCACTGACTGGCACTACTGTATGGAGAGTTTTGCCTATTTCAATAACAGTTATGAGAACACATGAGAAATGGTGATCATGTGATGTTTAGTGATATTTATTGTAGTATTGTGATTCTTAATTGGTTTTGTCTCTCTATTTTTATACTAATACATATTTTGCATCTCAATAATGATATTATTATTTTCTGCATTAAATCTATCAGCTACATTTTAACCTTTAATTATTTATTTGTTTTTCTGTCCACATTATTAATTTTAGATGGTTTTTGCTTTGTTACATCAAAGATGAAAACATTATCTAGATTAATATAGTGAAAATTCTCAATTATATTTCAATGCTTATATATATATATATATATATATATATATATATATATATATATATATATATATATATATATATATCACATGACTCCATCCAGTCCTTAAAATTAACCAATAGAATATTCTGTTATCTAGGCAACAGTTAGCTAATAAATAAAACATTATGGGATCAATATATGGTAACCAATTGGCAATTTGCACTTTATTTTAGTATATATAAACATTAAACTCCTAAAGCTAAACAAGACAAAAAAATAATCAAAAATTACTCCATATTCACAACTAAACTAAAGTAGAGCAAATACTCTAAAACACAACCAATAGTTTTACTGCTACAAGCAATTTTTTCGAGTGTCAAGAACTAAAACTTAACAAATTTATACCACATATTTCCCACAATTTTCATGTGTACCTCACACACCCTTAATATTAAAAGAACTTTTAAACAATTTAATTGCTTTAGATCATAAATTTTAATAATAAAGATTTTTTAATTCTTTTTTCCAATTTCATTTCTTTCAAAGAAAATAACAATACAGAGGACACTTTTTATGGAAAGACTATTCCTGGAGTAGTGTATATTATCTCTTGCTTTTGTAAGAATATATATATATATATATATATATATATATATATATAACTATTCAAACTATTCTGACCTATATATATATATATATATATATATATATAGGTCAGAATAGTTTGAGTTTAAATGAAATAATCAAAGTACATAAAAGTAGGGTTAGAAATAAATACCATCTCAATTATGCTTTGTACATTCATGAAAATGATACAAACCACATTATTAATTCTTTGAAAAAAAATGAAATTAAATGAAGAATTACAAAATCTTTATTATTAAAAATTTATGACTTTGAAGCAGCTAACTTGTTTTAATGTTTTTTTAATATTAAGCATGTGTGTGGGATATAAATGAGAATTGTGGGTAATATGTATTATAAAATTAGTATTAAGTTTTAGTCCTTTACATTTGAGAAGTCTGTTTGCAGCACTGAAACCATTTGGTGTGTTTTAGAATTTATTTTTTTGATTAGTCTGGTTTAGCTATGAATTTGGGATAATTTTTGATCTATCTATCTATCTATCTATCTATCTATCTATCTATCTATCTATCTATCTATCTATCTATCTATCTATCTATCTATCTATCTATCTATCTATCTATCTATCTATCTATCTATCTATCTATCTATCTATCTATCTATCTATCTATCTATCTATCTATCTATCTATCTATCTATCTATCTATCTATCTATCTATCTATCTATCTATCTATCTATCTATCTATCTATCTATCTATCTATCTATCCATCTATCTATCTATCCATCCATCTATCTATCCATCTATCTATCTATCTATCTATCTATCTATCTATCTATCCATCTATCTATCTATCTATCTATCTATCTATCTATCTATCTATCTATCTATCTATCTATCTATCTATCTATCTATCTATCTATCTATCTATCTATCTATCTATCTATCTCTATCTATCTATCCATTTATCCATCCATCTATCTATCTATCTATCTATCTATCTATCTATCTATCTATCTATCTATCTATCCATCTATCTATCTACCTATCCATCTATCTATCTATCTATCTATCTATCTATCTATCTATCTATCTATCTATCTATCTATCTATCTATCTATCTATCTATCTATCTATCTATCTATCTATCTATCTATCTATCTATCTATCTATCTATCTATCTATCTATCTATCTATCTATCTATCTATCTGTCTGTCTGTCTGTCTGTCTGTCTGTCTGGAGAGAAAATAAGAGCTGGAATAAAAGAGCGAAAAAAGTGTGAGAAAAAGAGAGAGCAAAATTAATAATGAGTTTTATAATGACTATTTGTGTGCCATAAATACAATAACATATATTTTGTACGAGTTTTTTCGTCTTTTTTGCCCTGGATGGTTTAGTGCACTGGTTGAGAACCAGATTCTGGAGAATATGTTCCTCAGATCTATTTCAGGTCTGACATTTTTAATGCTTGAGCTTCTTATGAATTCTCAAGCTATAAAGCCGTTTGATTGGTTCTTTTTTGTTCGTCACCTATTATAAGATTATTAATCTCTTTTTCTTTTAGCAAATTCTTTTTAATTCTATTTTATCTAAGTCATAGAATGTCTTTATGATATATTTTTTAAAAAATATAAGGAATCTTCAACACTTCTCTTTCTTTTCAATTCTCCAAATGTTTTCTGTAATTGTAAATTCGATATGATTAAACCCGGAAAATTTAAAAACAGTTATCTTATTTTTAAAATATCATAGAGTATCTTTAAGTGAATTGATTTCTCAAGAGATATTATGGTTGTAATAAAGAGTTTGTGGCTTTCCCATTAAGAATTTGACAGAATATATTCTTAGGTATATATATATATATACGTGTATGTGTGTACTTTATAAACAAGTGATTAAATATCCTAGCTTTTATCTTATTAAATATAGCATGTTATTCATCATATGAATTCATCTTTCTGTCTAAGATGCTATCAAAATATACATTACAAAAATTATGGTGATAATAATCAATCCTTATGCTATCAACAATCTCAATCTGTAGTCATGGCAACCTCCTTTAACTATAAAAATGGTATCACCTTTATCTATTGCCTGATATATTTATATAGACACTAAAGATTGCAACTTGAACAAGGAGTGTGAGATTAATGATCCTTAGTCAAGTTGCAATCTTTCATGTCCATATAAATATATCTGCCCATAGATAAAGATGATATCACCTTGATTGTTAAAGAAGGTTGCCTTGACTGCAGGTTAAGATTGTTAAAAGCTTAAGCGTTGATTATTATCATCTAATTTATAAATATATTGAAATCTTGAATAATTGGTTTTATTGTCTTAAGACTATGGGTTTTTGCCCTTTTGAGTTAGAGGTTGGGATGAGTTAATATTGGAACAGTCTTAATAGAGGAAAGTGTGACAGTAAAATATTTGTACTCTCTTAAAATAAAATAGAAAAGCAAACAGGGTAGTTATTTTTAATATGATTACTCAAGCTAACACTAGATGGCAGTAGATTGGAGAGTTGCTCTTGATTTGTCACATTATTTAAACTAGAAGTTTAGTGATTTATTGTTATTCTTAATTATGATTGTAATAAAGGAAAAGATGTACCAGTTTTGGTAAAATAAAATTTATCCTTAATTGGACAAAAAAAATCACTGCAAAGATATAAAAGGATGTAAAGAATTAATTAAGATCTATAGAGGAAAGAATAATACATTATTATACAGAACAAGAAAATAGAATCAGTTAAATGCTGTATTTTTTTTTAAAAAAAATCAAAATTAATATAAAGGCTAAGCAGTAAAATCAAATAATAAAATTTTTAATGTAGTATTAATTTCTGTAAAAAAATCTCTTCCAAATAAAGGAAAATTTAATTCTCATTTTGTTTGCTATACAATTCAGTTTGTCAAGATATTTATATGTGTCAATCCATTGAACATCATGCTAGTAACCTTCCTTATTTCAATCATCTATCTCACATATGGCATTTTTCTATATTGATTTTAATCTCATGGGATCCAGTTTAAAACTTAAACTGTTCATCTACCTGCCTACACACATTTAAAAAAATGTGGATATTATAGAAAATATTTGAAAACCAGGCGCTCTTCACTAACTTGGAGCTTAAGATAAACATATAATATATATTGTATTAATAATTTTCAATCTCTGTGGTCAAGTTGTAATATTTAGTGTCTATATAAATATATGGGACCATAAATAAAGGTGGGATTCCACCTTTATTGTTAAAAGGAGGTTGCCTTGACAACAATTTGAAATTGTTGATTGTTATCTATATTGGGATTGTCTAAGTGTTGGTTTCTAATGATTACTTATAAACCCATTTAGGCTTGAAAATTATTACACTTATTATTTAAGTAATACTTTGGGTACAATTTGAAAATTATAATTGCAATTTGTAATGTTATAATCGACTATTTATTAGTCTGCATTCAGAACAGGTTACATTTACCTGTTTAGGAGGTTATTTAAACTTCTTTGTATCAATAATTTCAATCTGTGGCCAAGTTTCAATGTTTAGTGTATATATAAATATATGGGACTGTAAATAAAGATGGGATTCCACCTTTATTGTTAAAAGGAGGTTGCCTTGACAACAGTTTGAAATTGTTGATTGTTATCTATATTGGGATTGTCTAAGCATTGACTGGTTTCTAATGAATAATATATACGTATAGCTTTGAGTACCTACTGTAAATGCACTGTAAACAAAAATATAAAATAAAATACAGAATTTGTTTCCATTAATTTCTAAACTCTTATATTTTAAAATATTTTTTTCCGATTGTGGATGAATTCGCCAATAAAAAAAAAAAAGCAAAAATAAACTATAAAACATTAAAGATCAAAAATTACTCTTAAAAAATTGAAATAATCAATTAAAAGTTAACGTATTCACAAAACAAATGTAAAACAAAAGTTGAGAAAACAGAAAATTTAGTATAAATTATTAAACAAATAAAAGCCTTCAAACTAACTACACAGAAACTAAATAAGTTATTTATATACCTATTAGGAAGTCAAGTAATTAATATTTAATAAATAATCTAAACACAGAATTAAATAATTTAAAAAAAAGTAATTGCTTGTTTAAAAATAAAGTACAACAAAGCTTTTAGTTATATTTTCTTAATATATTTACCCGCACCCACACAAAAAACTCTTTGCCTCACATTACAAAACAAAACAAAATTTATTAAAAAGTATATAATATGTAGGTGTTAAATAAACATATACATAAAATAATGCTCTAATCTAAATTTAAAATATTAATATTTTATGCTCTTAATTAATATTATAAATTAAATGTAAAAATAATCAATGTCTGGTATTGGAAATAACAAGGTGACCATCGACCCAGGAATCTTTAACTATCCTGTCTATCACTTAACATCACTCTGAACCGCACAGGGATTTAAAATAGATGAGCAGAAAGTAATAATATTTAATCATCCTCCTCATCATTTTTAACAATTATCAAAATTCATTGTATAATGAAAGTTTCCCCAAGCATTATCCAATTTCTCTGATTCATAGGCATTTATGATCATACCACACCTACTAACTTTCCTATTTCAGCTATCTATCTACGTCATCACCCTCTAGTGAATAATAATTTTAAAAATAATAAATAAAATCTGGATAATGTTTATATTAAACATAAATTTTCTTTGATAAGACTAACTCCATAAACTCTAAGTTCTTAGCTAAGGATGTTACATGTTGGCCTGTAAACCCTAGAAAAGAGAGTTCTGTTCCATAAAGTAACCATATTATTTTTTGATTTACGTTTTGGATTGATTTTTGATGGAAAAAATGTTTGCATTATTAAACTGGATTGATGTTGTAAAATATTTAATGCAACAAATCAGAGAGAGAGAAAAAATCCTTTCTTATGAATTGACAACGATTGAATGAAAAATGTACATATATTTTTTTTTAAATTTACAAAAAAAAAATGTATTGAATCTGATGAAGCAAAGAATAAACAATTATTCATGTTAATTTTTCTTTACAAAGACATATTGGGATAACTACATACCAGAGTGCTAGAATTAAGCAATAACACTTGATTATCCATGACAATCATATCTTTTTAGGATTGGACATGCAAAATAAATGAACAATACAAGATTCCCTAAAAGAATACTTTATGATAAACTTGAGTGTGACTTTTATAAAATAAGTATAGCCCGATTAAGTTATAAAGATTATGTTAAAGTCATTCTTAAAAAATACATTGGATAACTACAATTAGACAGGATAATAAAGTATTTCACCAGAAATTAAATGACAGCACCACAAAATATTGAACTAACAGAATCATTGACCAATATGTTTGTTATGCACATATTTGTTCATCACACCACTTCCTCCTTTTTATTCTTCTTATTTTTTTTTCTTATTTTTCATCTTTTTTTTCCTTTTTTTTCTTCTTATTTTCTTCATCTTTTTCTTTATCTTCTTTTTCTTCTTCTTCTTCTTCTTAGTATTATTATTGTTATTATTGTTTTATCTTTCAATTCTTTTTGTCTCTTAGGCTTGAAGTGACCATAAACATTTGTGAGTGATTGCTGCTGCTGATAAGTTAATTAATACAGCATCTGTAGATAGATAAGACTAATTAAAGATGAAGATAAATAACAGAAAGAGTATTTGTAATTTGTAAAAATAAAAAACTTTTCTTAGACAACTAGTAAATTATAAATATATGCGCTGACAGGCTCTAAAAAAAAGAAGTTATAATTTTCATGCAATTATAGTTTTTCTTATGAGATAATATTAGCACATATATTTAAAAAGAGTATTTGTAAAAATACAAAAATTATTTTAATTAATAAAGAATGTAGACATAATGAACAATAATAAGATAGTGTATTTAAAAGGAAATAATAGAACCCGTGGAAAAGGTTAAAATAAATAGGAGATATGTAATGAGTGTATTTGATTAAAAAATGAGTTGGTTAAGTTTTTATAGGAATAAGCTAGAAGTAAATTTAATTTTCATTTGGTACATTGACATTTATAAGTGATGATAGAATTGATTGTGAAAAAAATTGAATAATTTGGAAAAAGAGAGATATAAAATAAATTAAAATCATGGTTATGTTTGGATAGTACAATTTAATTTCTGAGTTCCAAATTTTCTACACTTATAGCTGTGACAAGATTTACTTTAGATAAATATTTTAATGGTTGTTACTAATTATTTTACTAGGCTAGAGATTTTAATGTCATTTTTAGTCCAACTATATACAATAAACTTTAATGAAAGCTCAATGTAGCAATTATTATTAAACACAAACACATGGAATTATTAATCCCACTCTTTCTTTTTATTCATTGATTAAAGTAGATGCAGTGATATAGAAATACATACACACACATATATATAATATTTAAAACATGTATATTGTCTATACTAAACTTAATGTAATCATAAGGGACTTGAACTCAGACTTTCAAGCTCCCTATATCTATACAATCCATCTTATACAACTGACACACGACCACATAATGTGAAAAAGGTAAACGATCTCCAATATGTATATTTCATGCTAAACCAGCACTCATCAGTTGATCCAGATTACCATCATTGTCTCTCACATATATATACAATCAGTGCTCAGTTTATATTAAGATAGCAAATCTTTAAACTTTAATGGATAAGCTTCAATATCCAATCTCCAACTCTTTAGGCATCCATTTCATTGAAAATCTAAGGATGGATTGCTCAAACCTCTTGTTGATACCAATATTATTGTCATACTCATATATATGCAAACAAAGAAAACCAAGAGACTGTATCTATGCAAACAACCAGAAATAAATTTATCTTTGATGTTACTAGGAAATCATTAATTATTAATTGACAGCCCTGTGACTAAACAAATTTGTTTTGGAAACCTGTAACAGTTATTATTGTCCTGAAATTAAAACTCAACACAAAAGAATTACATATTAGTAAAGAAAACTTGGTTAGCCTTAGGACTGTCAATTAGTAATTGATGATTTTCTAGTAACATCAAGAATAATTAAAGGAGTTGTTTTTCTGGTCCTACTCTAATTCAATAAAATATCTTTATAGAAGAAAAGTGTGAGAGTGGCCTTTTAAGTCTTAATCCAAATTCAATATTACTACAAATTATATAGAAATGGTTCATTCAGAGACTCATCTCTAATTTATTAAAATTAGATAGGAATGTATTCTTTCATATAGATGCAAATATACTTGAACTATTTAACAGTGAACAAATTACTGCACATATATAAATTCATCCGCATAAAATGTCAAGCATTGGTGGCCTGGTGGGTAACATAGCTATCTTCCAAGCAGCTGGCCTGGGTTTGCTTCCCAGTTGACATATAAAAAAAAATAGGGTTTACTGTGAAGAAATGAACATAATGGATGTAATTACATCATTCATTAACTACGATTATTTAAGACTTGGACAATTTATGCGCACACCTTTTTTTTATTATTATTTTTTCGTCTTTCCTTTTGAAGTAATTATTTGTACAAAGTAATATTAATAAAAGAAAGTTGTTACAATAGTTAACATATATAATAATAGAATGAATTTTTTTATTTCTTAAAATTGACAATTTCTATGCATAATATCCGGATTACAAACATTAAATATAAATTCAAAATAGTTAGATTAAATCCAACAGTCTTTTAATTAAATACAAAACTTAAAAATAAAACAGCCGTCATTTATTTTTTTATTTTTGATAAATATTAAACAGTTCATATGGGATTACAATTTACTTTTACATGTTCAATCTCTGCTTTCTGAAATAAGCATTATTCTGCATTTTCGCCAGAGTTATTTGAAGTAATCCAAATATTTCAGCTTAAATATTTAACGAGCTGGTGATGTTTCTTTGTTTTATTTCTATTTACCAAATATAGCAATGGTTTGATAGATCTGAATGAAGAAAGACCCCGGTCTGATGAAATAAGAAAAGAAAAGCTGGTTTTATATAAAATTTTATTTCTTTTTGATCGACTTATTCCAATTCTTTTTTTTTTTTTTTCCGAATCAAATTTGCATATCATTTTGATTGCTTAGGGGGGGAAAAATTTTTTTTTAAAGAGGGTAATAGATTATTTATTTCAAATTCTCAAACTTGAAAGCAAAAGAAACAACAACAAAAACAATCGTACTTATTTAAAGTCCGTTTACTATTTCATAATTTATCCAACTATTGGTCAATATAAGGTTGTTCTGCCATACTTTGATATTGAATTTTATCTGAAGACTATATCCTTTGTAGTAACTGGAAGATAGGGTCTATCCCTTATCAGAAAGATTTTTGTGATTCTTTTCTTAGGTGGTCTATAATAGTATATCCAGGTATTTGATGAAATTTCCTCTCATCAGGTTGTCTAAAATTTATAATAAAAGCACTTGTACAATGCTACTCAAAATTTTTTTTTGCCTGGATGAGGCATTTCTAGATTTATGATCCTTAGTAAATCTATCGTTTTTTAAAATAGATAATCAATTATTGGTCAACATGATATGCTGAATATTTGATAGTAAACTATGTCTTATAATATGAAGAATATGACATTCTGATAAGGGAAAAGCTGTAAGGTATTTCAAAGTTGCCACCCTGTCTTAAAAAAATTGAGGTAGGCTTTCTCCAGTGGTTGACTTATATTAATCTGGAGATACCTGCTGCAACACATTATCATGCGATTTCACAGTCCAAAATCCTAGAACAATTACTTCTTCATATTCATTGTAAATATCAGGAAGTGATACTTTGAGTTCCACCAATTTTGTCTGCACCACTTAAATAATGTTTTTCTTTGTCAATCAAAGTATGTATTGTAAATAATTCAATGAGTCCATTTAAATAATCAAGTGGATTTTCACAAGGCAACCTCTGAAATCTCTTTATTTGTACCAGCTTGGAAATGGAATTATTGTTTAAGTTAGTTGGTATATTATTCATTTTTAAAATATGACTTAGTTGGCATCTATTTTTTGGACAGTCATGTAATGTTGTTTCAGTGCTTCATATTTATTTGGAATGATATCATTATTAGAGGAATGATCTATCTGTGCAACCATATTTAGCTCTTTTCTTATGTAATGTATAGTCAGTGCTCAACATGCCAACTTTAAGTTTTATAATTTGTTTATCTAAGTTGTCTTACATTACACAATTATATAATTTTAATGTAGCATCCACTTCTATCTTTTGCTGATTTGCTCTACTTATGTATTCCAAATTTCTTGAGATTTGTTCATCTCAGTTTTGAACTCTTGGAGTTTCATTGCTGTAATGTTCTGAGTTTCTTCAAGTTTTTATCTGTCTCATATTTAATTTTTGATATTTTGTTCTCCATTTCTTGTACTTCATCTTTTGCAGAAACATAGTTTTCATCTATATTTCACATTATTTGCTTGATCTGCTCATTTATCTTATGCTGATTTATCTCAAATTTTTGGTTTAATGTTTTTAGTTTTGATTCAATTTGTTTTTGAGTGTGTTTTATCCATTTTGATTATCTTTTATAATTTAGTTCATTTGCTCCATCAGTCTCAGTTCAATTTGTTTTTGCTTATGTACCAATCTCAAGTCTATCTGGTTTTGATTATGCTCCACACATTTTTGATTATCTTCCATAGTTTGATTCATTTTGCTTTTGATTATATTTTTGATTATCTTCCATAGTTTGCTTCATTTGCTCTATTTGCTTTAATAATACACACATTATCTGCATTTGTAATATGTTATGCTGTTGCAATACTCTCTTGCATTTTTATTTGTTAATTAATGTCTTTATGCTTTGTATAAATCACTATCTGGATAGACATTGTCCATATCAGGAGTATCCAAACAATCTTCTTCACTGCTAGTTTCAAAAGTATTTGCTTCCATTTTTTTCACTGCTGCTGATCATTTGTTTTATTTTCATTCTTCATTTTTAGTAATCTTCAAAATTTTTGAATGCAGTAAACTTGTTATATTAAATAAAATTATAACTGGATACAACATCAACAGCATTAGATTGTCTTTTGGAACGTCTTGGGAATTTTGAAATGAATAATAAATTGTTCATTTTAATATATATATATATATATGTGTGCATGTAATAATGTTCAAAGCTAAATGAGTTTGTGACTACAGTTTGAAACTGTTGATTGCTATTGATATTAGGATTGTCTAAGTGTTGATTGGTTTTTAATGATATATATATATATTGTAACGAGCACAGATAATAAAATATTATATATATATATATATATATATATATATATATATATATATAAGATAATCAAATATTTTATTGCCAGGAATTCTTAAGACATTTAAATATGAAGATGAAAAAAATCGGACTCTATTCAAACACCTTATGCTTCAGGGTCTGACACTAATACTGCACCGAGCCATTCAAGACATATATTAGGCTTAATTTTTAATAAATTTTTTTATGTGTGCTTATTTAGTGAATGAGAAGAAAAGAAAAGGTAAATAAAATTCTAAGATAAATAACCATGATCATCAGTATATAAAAACAAATAGAATGTTAGTCAAGAAGGAAAATAAAATATGAAAGAAATATGTAAAAGTCATAATATATTGTGACTGTATAAAAGTCAGCAACATATTCTTGATAATATATATAATAGTAGATGGGAGGGTGACTTACAGTTTAGAGCTAGTAGAGAATTCTTGAAAGTTTAAAAGAATAAAGAAATGTAGTTGGAAATGAAGCTTATATAATAAAGTAAAAGCAGTATACAGAATAGATTTTTGGGATATGTTGTTTTGGTGGGAAGAAAACCAATTTGAGGATATTAAGAAGAATTTGGGTATGATTTAATGGAGGTGAGTGGTTTAAGAAGATATGACTTAATAAAATAAGCAATAATATTAAATATAGAAATAAAGCAATAAACAAAATGGAAGCTAAAAGGAGAATGGAAACCTTATGATGATTAAAATTTTTGACTGAAGTTTAAAAAAAAACGATTTTATAAAGGGAAGAGGGACATCATGTCACCTCACATCCCACTTAAAAACAATGTCATAATTTTGACATCAGTATAAATGAAAACTAAGACTTATGAACACTGCATATGTATTAACTTTATACAAAATGATTACAAACCAAAAATGAACATGTGTATTATGATGTAAGCCACTAAACATTGCATGGGCAAAACTCTCCATACAGTAGTGCCACTCAGTGCAAGCCAGAATAATCAATGACTCCTCACTGATGAAAGCCACAAACTAAAAAAATAATTTGGGGACATTGGATGAGTAGGCACTAGATAGGGATTTTATGCAAAAACCTTCTTGCATCCATTGATTACTCTAGCTTGCACTGAATGGCGCTACTGTATGCAGAGTTTTGCCTCTGCATAGAAATAACAGTGCCTTTAACCACTGGATTTCCGGATAAGTTTTATGAATACCCAATTCAGATGCAAAAGATCTTGGTTTGCTTTTGGAAAAGGTAGTGAAGAGGATTCTTGCCTAAGAATGAGTTTCAAAAATGTGATAATTGTTAATGAAGAAATCGAAAGTTACACACAGCTAATGCCAGCGATCTAAAATAAAATTTGGGTAAGAACAAGAAAAAGAAATGCTCAAGAATGTCATGAAGATTTAAATAATTGTTATAAGTCAAGCAATATCAAAAGAATATATTTATTAAATAATAATTGTCTGTTTGAAAAAAAGAATAATGCATGAAGAGTCCTGTGTAATTGAATGCATAGGTTGAATGACAAATTTTGAAATTCAGAGTTCAAAAATCACACCCCATTGTCGTTTTTTTCTGATGTTTAAATTTTTTTATGAATTCACGAGTAATAAAGTATTGAATTATTTAATTGCTATTATGTTTTCGGGTTCGATTTTGATCTTAATATTTGTTATTAAGAAAGGCATGTGGCTTGGGAGTTCATAAGAAGACTGAGCGCTAGACCTGTGAGTATTGCAATTGTTCCTGGCACATCCCAATCTCAAATTAGATGATCTACCAACTGGAACAGACTGCACAGGTTATACTTAAAACCTTAAATGCCAGCCATATAAGTTAATATTAATAAGATGACTCTGGATCTAGGCTAATACAAGCAGCTTTATTTTATGGTGACGCTTCGTCAATTATGTTTTATAAATATCTGAAGGGGATAAAAAATTGTCTAAATAGAAAATATCTATTTGTTAAAAGACGATGATACTTTTTAGAAAATGACATCTTTTTTAATCTAAAAAAAATAAAAAAAACTTTTTGGCAGTTGAAGACATCATTTATCTTACAATTCAACTTTTATTTACTATATTTCAAAATCCTCTGTGAAAAAAATATTTATTAGAAGAGGAAAAAAAAACAGAGAAATAAAATTGGACATCAGATCATTTGCGACATCGATGTAAAAAAAGCTTTTACTGTGATGGAATTTTTATGTTGACCCAAGATGGTGAAATGTTCTATCTGATAACTTGAAAAGTAAAAAAAAAAAATCCAGAAATATATATATTTTTAAGACTAACCTTGTTTTATTTTTTAACAAATAATGTTGTTATAGGTCAAAATCAAATAGATATAAATGTATTAGATATATTTTTATACGCACATACACCTTTTTATTTTTTCTCTACATGAAAACGTTCTCATATAGTAAAAAAAAAAGATTTATAAAGTCCAACAGAGCAAAGCCCTTCTCCCATGAATATTTTTCAACAAAAGAACTATAAAGAGAAAAGTTTCAAATTTTATTTAAAATTAAACTGTGCAAATTCGAAGCGGATAGAAAGAATAATATACCTCTATCTCTTTCTTTTGGGCATAAATTAGACTGTCTCAATTGGAGCCTTTGAAAGGAAGAGCCTTTCAGCTTGTCAGCACGCAAAATAATATAAATCTATACACCAAAGACCTACTACAAGCAGGCTACAAACTCAACACTATTAACAATAAAATTAAACAATTTTATAAAAAAATCGTAGACAATAAAAACGATACTAAAATTCCATATATCACTCTTCCACACATACCTAAAATCTCCTATCAATTAATTAAGATTTTGCCCAATAAATTTAAAATTAGTTTTCATACACCCCCATGCACGAATCGTCTAATCAATAACTCTAAGGATAAAATCGAACCTTCTCAGACCCCCCTATGTCGTTTACAGCATATCATGCCCACAACCCGATTGCCGGGCCATTTATTTTGGGAAAACCAAAGCAGGCATAATCAACAGGACAGCACAACATAGATACACCTATAATAGAGCAAAGAAAAATAACGATAACTCATCAACATTCTTAGAATATTCCAAGAAGACAGGACATGTGTTTGAACCCTCCAACCCCAAAATAGTCGACATTAAAAAAAATGACATCAAGCAGAAAATCAAAGAAGCATATTTCATTAATTGCAATAATAACGCTATCAATAGAAGGGATACCTGCTTTGACATCTCCAAACGTTGAAATATCTAGCTCATTTGCATATGCTTTGCATACAGCTTTGTTTCCTTGCCCTATTTCCTCATTCTGCACCTCGCATTACTGCTATGAATATGAGGCAAATGACCTCGAAAGTGCTTAGCGTGTAGTAATTTTTGGAATCTGTATAGCTTCTTGTTCAAGTGTTTCATACGCTTTTTAATTTGTATATTAAATTATCGAGGGAGAAGTTTAAAATCTTTAATATTTTAAAATTAAACTCTAAATTATAATCATGGCAGATATATATTTAAATTAAAGTGAAGCTGTAAACTATACTATATCAAACTATAAAATCTCAATTATTTAGAACCAAAAAGAATGTAAAGAGTCAAATAAAAACATTGAAATTTACCAACTTATTAAATTTTATGAATCTTGTTACAGAAACAGTTATTGGGGGGTGGGTGAATTTTATCAAATCTCAACCATGAATATATTAAAATATGCTTTCTTCATAATTTAAATGCATTGAAGTACAGTAGTTAAAAAAGATGTGTATAGAATTTTGTTCCACCTAGCAGCTGGAACAAAATTCACTGCTTTTGGTTCTGTGCATTTACACAGAAACAGCGCCTCATGCGGCCACTCTAAGCGTAAATCACAACTACCCAATTTTTTCTGTACTGTTTTTCAAAATTTTTTTTTATATATAGTGTAGCGTTTTCCATTTTACTAGACCACTATACGCCCCAAATGTATATTTGAGCGTGAGTTGATCAAGCTGTATCAAGGAAAAAAAAAGAAAGTTGTATTTCTATTCTTAACACAGCTATTTTTCCTGATCAACTCCAGCCTATTAATTGTTACGAATTTGTGCTATTGACAAAAATCAACTTTTAATTTTATTTACTATGGGCGCCAGGACTCCTAAGAATCCGCTGAAATATGTCGCCAGCACCTCTCGCAAGTCGTAAGACAAAGAAAAATAAAAAGATTCTTTTATAATATTTTTTTTTTTCAAGGAACGGTAATTCTACCGTAATGAGAATTAATGATTTTTTTTGATTATTAGCCCTGGCGTATTCAAACATATTGGCAAAGGTAAAGTACATTTTTAAATCTTATTAAACTACTAATAGATTTAATAATAAAAAATAATAACTATTCCTAATAACGAACAAATGAAAATTGAAGTTAGAAATATTTTTATTATTATAACAGATTAAAAATCTGTTTAAGTTAAAATGAGGATTCCTAATCAAGTAAATCAGAGAGAACACATATTAATTCAAATATGACACCATCAATAAAATAAAATAATTAATTAAAAAGTTCTGGTATAAACAAAAGTCTCTTGTACAGAAAAAATCAAAGTCTCTATCGGGATTATTTTAAGACTTGTTTGCAAACGCTTAATTTTGTCATAATCGGGAATAAGTAGTCTTAACTTACCGGTAAGCTTTGTGAATTCACGAAGGTTGTAGATAACTATGCATAGTTTTTCGGGGTTGAATTGAGCTCACGGCCTTTGATTATTAGTTGATCTTGGTGCTGGTTCCATAGGCTAGTCGCGTAAGCTTCTCTGTTGTCCATCGGTAATGATGTCAGCTAAGCTCCGGTCTACTCTCGTATGAATAACTTCTTCATCGTAGAGTGGTCTGGATTCTCTAATCCAAAACCAACCAAAAGAATATCACTAAACCAAGACGTTCCTCCAACCGAATCCCTCCTTTTTATACTCGAGGTCCCGTTGTGGACTTCTGCCATGCTCATATCATGGTGTTTTGTGTTTATAATCTTATCAGTCTTTATCATTTTCAATTACTAAGTTCTCATTTTTTTATCAAGTTTTCGGCCATGTTTAATTAGCTAAAATATTTTTCTTTTAGCTTATCTTTTTACTTGCTTTTGGAATTCTTTTGTTCTCTCTAATTCTACTTTTATTTCCAGTTAAGTAAAAAAAATATGAAAGAAAAATTTAACTTTCATTGTATGTTATTTTTAAAAAAATTATAGTCAATTAAAAATCTAAATCTACTTTTATTTTTTTAGCTTCTACCAAATGCCAATATATTTGCAACGTATATAAATAAACATTACAATAGTATGTAACATATCTTTATTGACATGTATTATAGTATAATGAGTAATGACTACAAGAAAAGTTTAAGTGTACAAAACACCAGCTCAGTGGTAGTGAGTCACAGAAATCTAAACAAATGCTATAATTTGTACTTTTATTTTTTAAAAAAATTGTTTGAAGAGTCATCTATTAAGATATTTCACTATTTTTTTAAATTAGTTCATTGACTATACCCGCCAATCACACTTTGAATAGAACCTAGCAAATATTCTGCCATATTGCTGCATGTTATTACTTTTATAATTAAACAAATTTTTTTATATATTATATAATTACTTTTAATTTTTATATAATGTATTTAAATTTTCAAATCTTTATGTGTTTAAAAATAATATTTAACATTTAAAACATATGGAAATAAATATCTAAATGTTGTTCTTACCTGAAAACAGTGGAATACACCTTGATTGGACATAATTACATATTCAAAAATTATAAGAACAAATTTTTATATTATTAAAATGATATATTTACAATTAGTTATCATCAAAGAAACAAAAAAATCTAAAAGCTAATAAATTATTTATTGTTGTTAAAATATTTTATTTAGAGTTTTCACATTTTCTTTTATCTGGTTGAGGCTGCTTTTGGTTCTCATAACAAACTTTCTAAGAGGATCTTTTTATAAAAAATGTTTTCAAAGACAATGCCCTACAAGTGACATTAATTTTGGTTTATAAATAAGTCTTTTACAACAATATTGCATCATAATAATTAACAATTACTAAAAATTACATATTTACTAATATTTAACTCCAGGATAAAACAATCTAAAGCATTAGCCAATCATAAAGCTCATTTTTAAGCCACCCCCTTTATAGCTTTGTCATAATAATAGAATGTGCTGTCAATCACACATAAAGATCTCTATAGATCTGTATAATGCTGACACCTTTAGGATTTTTTAAAATTAATACATTAAAATGGAAGCATCATAGAAAAGAATCATTACAAACGATCACATACCATAATATACGTTATACATACATTAAAACAATGTAGAAAAATTGTGACTGCAGTATCATTATAACACTTAAAAAGTGAAGCTTAGAGAGTTTACTAAAAAATATTTTGTTCATTTTCTAAAGTTACTTTGCTTTGCCATGCTTTTAAAGATATAAGATTTTTTATTATTATTATGATCTCATTTTTTTCATATTTGCAGAAGTTCAAATATACATTTTTAGAATATATTCATAATAACATATATTTCTACCAAATCAATTTCAAATTATTGAATTCTAATGTAGAATAATGGTTTAATATTAACACCAAAAGTTGGAAGCTTACAAAAAATCTCACCAGAGAGATCAATTAAATCTGTTGTTATGCAGATGAGTTAGGAAGAAAAAGTCAGAAATTGATTATGTCTTAAAAACAATGAGACATCACTTAGAAAAATTATAAAACAATTTCTGTTACTATATCATTTATGCCACTGAAATAGCTAATGTTATAACTAAAATAAGAGATAATTTTTAGATTAAATCAGGGGAAACCTTAAATCTATGGTT
Source organism: Epiperipatus broadwayi (assembly GCA_028023455.1). Classification (NCBI taxonomy): domain Eukaryota; kingdom Metazoa; phylum Onychophora; class Udeonychophora; order Euonychophora; family Peripatidae; genus Epiperipatus; species Epiperipatus broadwayi. The sequence goes on from JAQFVV010006249.1 coordinate 984,470, forward strand.
AAATGATATAAATTGTAAAAAGATTATGGATGATAGTCTTGTATTGCATCAGAAAACCTTAAATTTATATAAAGAATTTAGCCAAGAATTTGAATCACACATTTACAAGCTATTCAGTGCAAATAGGAATAGGTTATATAGATTCCAAAATTTATTTTAGTTTTAAAAATATTAAAATGACTAATGGCATTGAAAATACTATATTTCTATATTTTCATTAGGATTTAAAACATTATTAAATCTAAAGATGGTTTGAAAATTATTTAATTAACCCTCTTGCACTCTGCTAACATTCTGACAGATTTCTTTGTTCTCACTAAGTTTAAAAAGCTTTCAACTTTCACTTTAATAATAAACCATTATTATTTATCAGAATATAATAAATTTGACATCATTTGCAAAATGAACAAAATCTTTTATGTTTGTTCCTTGTTTTAAAAATTTGAATGAATCATTATCTATCTATCTATCTATCTATCTATCTATCTATCTATCTATCTATCTATCTATCTATCTATCTATCTATCTATCTATCTATCTATCTATCTATCTATCTATCTATCTATCTATCTATCTATCTATCTATCTATCTATCTATCTATCTATCTATCTATCTATCTATCTATCTATCTATCTATCTATCTATCTATCTATCTATCTATCTATCTATCTATCTATCTATCTATCTATCTATTCATATATTCATCTATCTATCTACCTATCCATCAATCCATCTATCAATTCATCCATATATCTATCCATCTATCTACCTATATATATATATATATATATGTAGACTAAAAATTCCAACTTGACTATTATAAAGAGGTAAATATAGCCTATTCTGAATGCAAACTAATATAATCAATTATAATATTATAAATTGCAATTATATTTTTCAAATTGCACCTAAAGTATTACTTAAATAAAAAAGTGTACTAATGATCAAGGTTAAATGGGTTTATAAGTAATTATTAAAATCAGTCAACACTTAGACAAGCCCAACATCAATAATATCAACCATCTCAAACTGTTGTGAACACGTGGTGTTTATTGGCTTAATCTTTTTTTTAACAATAAAAGCAGAATCTCCACCTTTATTTGTGGCTCATTATATTTATATAAATACTAAAGATTGCAACTTGATCATATATATAATAATTTTTTAAGATATCTATTAATTTAGGATTGGTTTTCTTCATGAAATATTCATTAATGTTTACATTATTAAATTCCTGATACATTTCTTTGCCAGCCTCTAATGCTTATTTGGGTTATATTTTGAACAATTCATTTTAACATTTAAACCATTACTCTATATAATATTTTTATATTTTTACATTTTAAATGAAAAATACTTAAAAAATAATTTTTCAACATTGCAAATATAAAAGAGCATGTAGTCAGAAAAATTATGTTTTATAATTTTGCTGTTGTTTTTTTTAAGAAAATATTTTTTATTTGAACATCATTTATAAACTCTAAATGAACCTTACATGATCACCATTTCCTATGCTTGCTTATAACTGTTGTTAAAACAGGCAAAACTCACTATATGTATTGCCACACACAGTAAGTTAGATTAATCAATAGATGCCAGAAGGCTTGTGCATAAAATCCCCATCTAATGCCTACTCATCCAATATCCTCAGACTAGTTTCTGACTTGTGGCCTTCATCAGTGAGAAACCTTGGATCTGAGAGCACTGTCCCTAGATCTTAGGATCTAATGCAACTCTCTAGCAACCACATTTTATCTCCATTTAACTACAAAACTATGAGTCTTAAATTGAAAACACCTTAATATTTTTAATCCAAGCTCATTAGCATATATAGTCATATAGGTCTGAACTGAGTTCAGTACCCATTACATTTCAGTATCTTTGGCTCTTTAATAACCATAGCTACCACCATTGGTTTTAAAGTGATCATGTGATGTTTATTGGCTTAAAACCAATTTTGCCAGATCGGAAGAGCGTCGTGTATAAAAAGGCAAAAACACCAAAATGTATGGGTACTGAACTGAGTTCAGAACTATATGACTATATAAGCTAATGAGCTTGGATTGAAAATATTAAGATGCTTTCAATTTAAGACTCATAGTTTTGTAGTTAAGTGGAGATAAAAGGTGGTTGCTAGAGGGTTGCATTAGATCCTAAGATCTAGGTGCAGTGCTTTCAGATCCAAGGCTCCTCACTGACAAAGGCCACTAGCCAGAAACAAGTCTGGGGATATTGGATGATTAGGCACTTGATGGGGATTTTATGCACAAGCCTTCTGGCAATCATTGATTACTCTAGCTTGCTGTATGTGGCAATATGTATAGAAAGTTTTGCCTGTTTTAACAACAGTTATAAGCAAGCATAAGAAATGGTGATCATGTTATGTTTATTTGTTAAAAACCAATCCTGCCTAATAGGGTGATGGTGGCAATGGGTATTAAAGAGCCAAAGACACCAAAATGTATGAGTTCATACTGAGTTCAAACCTATATGACTATATAAGCTAATGAGTTTGGATTGAAAATATTAAGGTGTTTCAAATTAAGACTCATAGTTTTTTAGTTAAATGGAGATAAAAGGTAGTTGCTAGAGTGTTTGCATTAAATTCTAAGATCTATGTGCAGTGCTCTCAGATCCAAGGCTCTTCACTGACAAAGGCCACAAGCCAGAAACTAGGCTTAGGATATTGGACGAGTAGAAACTAGATGGGGATTTTATGCACTAGCCTTCTGGCATCCATTGATTACTCTAGCTTGTTGTGTGTGACAATACCTACTATGAGTTTTGCATGTTTAAACTCTAAATAAATTGGTGTTAGGCATTGCAAAGAAACAAAATTCTTTTTCCAAAAATTAAAATTTTATTTATAATTATTATTGGTTATTATGATTCCAATTGAGATATTCCTTCTTCACTCCAATCATAATTTACTGTTTAACCTTATAATATTTACTGAGGCTATAACCTCGATAATATGCATATAAAATGTGATAGTAGGGACCTCTACAGGTGTTTTAACCACAAGCTTATGCTATGGAAGAAAAGAGGGGAACCCTTCTTTACTTCAACCTACTTTCTATTTAAATAGGTGAAGCTGAAGCGGTTAGATCTGTGAGCGTGAAGCTATTCAATACTTCACTGATTAAGTCCACATTTCTTATTACACATTAATACTCACAAAATCTTTCGATTTACAATGAGTCAATGGAAAGATTTTATATTTAGAAATCTATTACAGTAATTTAAAGTTGTAATTATAAATTTATTAAACGCACATTGATTACGTAAGTAATATTTACTGAGGCTATAACCTCGATAATATGCGTATAAAATGTGATAGTAGGGACCTCTACAGGTGTTTTAACCACAAGCTTATGCTATGGAAGAAAAGAGGGGAACCCTTCTTTACTTCAACCTACTTTCTATTTAAATAGGTGAAGCTGAAGCGGTTAGATCTGCGAGCATGAAGCTATTCAATACTTCACTGATTAAGTCCACATTTCTTATTACACATTAATACTCACGAAATCTTTCGATTTACAATGAGTCAATGGAAAGATTTTATATTTAGAAATCTATTACAGTAATTTAAAGTTGTAATTATAAATTTATTAAACGCACATTGATTATGTAAGTAATATTTACTGAGGCTATAACCTCGATAATATGCGTAATCAATGTGCATTTAATAAATTTATAATTACAACTTTAAATTACTGTAATAGATTTCTAAATATAAAATCTTTCCATTGACTCGTTGTAAATCTAAAGATTTCGCGAGTATTAATGTGTAATAAGAAATGTGGACTTAATCAGTGAAGTATTGAATAGCTTCACGCTCGCAGATCTAACCGCTTCAGCTTCACCTATTTAAATAGAAAGTAGGTTGAAGTAAAGAAGGGTTCCCTCTTTTCTTCCATAGCATAAGCTTGTGGTTAAAACACCTGTAGGGGTCCCTACTATCACATTTTTACACACATATTATCGAGGTTATAGCCTCAGTAAATATTGTTCAACCTTATGAAAATTCACTTGGTTTGTTTTGAATAAAACATTTTTGAATACAATCTCAGCCTGATCATAAATATTTTTGCATTAAAATAAATATTTGTAAAATATTTTGTGAAAAATAATTATAAATATATAAGTAAACTATGGAAAATAAACAATTTTTTTTTTCAAGGTAATATCAAAAATATGTTTCAACATCGCATGAAAGCATTCTCAGGGCACGAGATCAAAGAATCTACCAATGAATACTATTGATGGTTCATTTGACTGGGTTTCTTTGTATTGTAACTGGACATATCACAAAATTCCTCTTATGGTCAATTTTATTTTGTGATGAGCATATTGCAGGAGGGAGCTATCATTTAGCATGATGTAGGACCATAGAGACTGGAAACATCTAGAAATTTATGTATTTGGTTTTCTAAATGGCACCACTTAAGTTTCATCTCACTACAATCTTACTTACCCATATCAAGTTATTTTGGACATAGCTCAGGTGGCATAGAAATTTTTGTGAACCAGTGTATTAATTGATAAGTGATGTGAATTGAAATTGACTAGAGGTATTATTTATTTTTGAAACAATAATTTTATTTAACAATAATATTGGGTATAAAGATCTTAAAAAAGAAAATGAAAATTTTGTTTACAATCTCTATTTTGGCTGTCTTCATATCCATGTGCACATTATGGATGTTCTCCTTGATTTATCCTGAATAGGAATTGTCCTTTTTGGTTTGACATTCACTCATCTGCATAGATGCTTATTCATGTGTATAGAAATATGTTTCCATCCAGATATATAGAAGTATTTGTTTTAATCCAGGTATCTAGAAGCACTTAATTTTATTCAGGTACATAGAAGAATCTGATTTATCCAGGTATCTAAAAGTATTTGTTTTAATCCAGATATCTAGAAGTGTTTGTTTTTATCCAGGTATCTAGAAGTATTTTTTTTATTCAGGTATCTAGAAGCACTTAATTTTATCCAGGTATATAGAAGCATTTAATTTATCCAGGTGTATAAAAGTATTTGTTTTTATCTAGATATCTAAAAGCACTTGACTTTATCTAGGTATATAGGAGCATTTAATTTATCCAGGTACGTAAAAGTATTTGTTTTTATCCAAGTATTTAGAAGCAATTAATTTTATCCAGGTATATAGGAGCATTTAATTTATCCAGGTATATAAAAGTATTTGTTTTTATCCACGCATCTAGAAACAATTAATTATATCCAGATACATAGAAGTATTTATTTTATCCAGATATATAAAAGTATTTTATTTTTATATAACTCATGTAGGTGTGATTTGGTGATATTACTTGATAGTATTTTATTTTCATATAACATATTATACCGGTGTGGGTTTGAAATACTTACTCATCATATAGGTGCGATTTGGAGTCATTATTTGATAGTATTTTTATTTTCATATAATATATTATATCGATGTGGGTTTGAACCATTTACTCATCATTGGAGTCATTATTTGATAGTATTTTATTTTTATATAACATTTTACAGGTGTGGGTTTGAACCACTTACTCATCATTGGAATCATTATTTGATAGTATTTTATTTTTATATAATATATTATATTGGTGTGAGTTTGAACCACTTATTCATTATATAGGTGCAGTTTGGAGGCATTATTTGGAAGTATTTTATCATTATTTAACATACACAGGTGTGAGTTTGAACCATTTACTCATCATATTTATATGGTTTGGAGTCATTATTTGGAAGTATTTTATTATTATTTCTTATATCAGTGTGGGTTTGAACCATTTACTCATCATTGGAGTCATTATTTGATTGTATTTTATTTTTATATAACATTATACAGGTGTGGGTTTGAACCACTTACTCATCATTGGAGTCATTATTTGATAGTGTTTTATTTTTATATAATATATTATATTGGTGTCAGTTTGAACCACTTACTCATCATATAGATACAATTTAGAGTCATTATTTGATATTATTTTATTTATATATATATCATTATACAGGTGTGAGTTTGAACCACTTATTCATTATATAGGGGCAGTTTGGAGGCATTATTTGGAAGTATTTTATTATTATTTAACATACACAGGTCTGAGTTTGAACCACGTACTCATCATATTTATGTGGTTTGGAGTCATTATTTGGAAGTATTTTATTATTATTTTTTAATTCACATCTATTTATTCAGGTATATGAGTACATATTCATCATTACTCGTGTATATAATATATTAGTTTTTAATCTCTAATTTTTTATTCACTTATATAAACATTTCCTTAATTTATGTGTGGGTAGATTCAGATTTAATTCATTCTATCAAAGCATTTTGTAAAATAATAAATGTCACTTCCATAATTAATAATTTCATTTATGTAGATACAAATTAGTATGAATTTCAGTATAAAATTATTGTCAGATTAGCAAAATCATTTTAGCATCTTCAGGTTATCTTTTAATAATCCCTAGATCATCTTATTAATCCAGAACGCTCCACATAAAAATTAGTCATTTAAAATAAACATGTTTTCATTTTGCATTATTTTATTATCAATTGACTTAGAAAATGACATTTCATTAAATCATAAATTATTTTAATAAACGCATCTTACAAAATATTTTCAATTCACCTATTACTCCAATGCATTCCATTTTTAAATATATTCCCTTTTTGTATTACTTTACAATCAATCAATTTAAAAAGTAACATTTCATTATTTTATAATTTAATTTAATGAATATGTTTTACAAAATATTTTCAAGTATTATAAAAGCATACAAGTCTCCTTATCTGAACCTTCATCTGTTGGCAGTTCTCCACAAATTTTCCAATTAATAAGGGGTGTTCCAAGAGCTTAATGCACGAGTGGATGGTCAGTTCACAGGCCTTGTTTTTATTTTACTTCATTGCTGAACTAAGTGACAGAGGAAAGAGAGAAAAACTGTTTTGTATTTAGCCAGACATTTGAAAATATAATATTTTAATCACTTGTCTCTTCATTTTTTTCTTAGTTACAGGTTCTGTCTTTTTATTACTCATGATGCTCCAAGCTTTGTTGGGCCAGTATTCATATAATCTGGATTTCACTAGTCCATTAGTAACAGTCTTGATGCTTTCTAACAATACATTTGCTAAAAAATTACTTTAAGCAATCTCTATGCCCCTATTTATTTTCTCATGCTTTTCTTATCAATCCTCCTTTGGATCAATCTAGCAACAATTACATAGGTGATGATGGTTTTCCTCTGAGGTCCATGTGTATATTTTCATATTATTGACCATCCACCTTTAGCAGGAACAAATTCTAATAACCCTTATCTGATGTTTTTGAAAAACATCTCTTGATCTTTTAAACCCATGGCAGTCTTTTTTAATTAGTTGTTAATTACAGCCTTCTTTTTTTTAAATCTGAAACATTCAAATTTTACAAAATATTGCATTTTAAATGGTAATTTTAATATTTTAAAATATTGATTTTAAATTGCTGTCATCCTTTTATTTCTTTTCTTTAAGTTTTATATATTGCAAACTATATCAACTTTTATCTTAATCTCAAGTTTTTAAATGGGGGGGGGGGATGACCTTTAAATAATATATGTGAAACAACATGTCTGTTTCAGTATGGAATTAATATCTTCAGATTTTTTAAAACTGAATAAACCAAAACATTTGTCAGTTCCAGTCTTTTCCATCAAATGAATGCAAACCAGAAAATGAATATTACAAATAGCTGCAAGAAAGTAATGTTAAGCTAAAAGTGGTTTCGATGTCAAAAGAAAGCGTAGCAGCCATGTAGCTAGTAGTGATATTATGAAGAATAAATTCATTCAGTTTATTTATTTACCACATTCACACATATTGTGTAAAATTTCTTTACAGAGTCATCATAATTTTTATGGATAACTAAAGCTAATGATTGTTTGTGGCCTGAACTTACTCACTCATTATCCTTGTTCTCTTTTATCATATGCTGTATACAATTGCTCTTACCTGATAATTTTTCTGTAAGTTTTTCAATTTTTTTTTTCTAATAATTAAAAACTTTTTTTGTGACTTAGAGACAATGAAAGCAGTGAAAACATTTGTTTAAAAATACAATAAAGATCATATTAATAAAAAAAAAAGTTTATTGGTTACATATAAATGTGCATGATTGTATACATCAATATATGTTAAATTGGTTTGTAACGCCATCTAACTTTTTCCACAAAAACTAAAGTCAAGCATTCAAAAAGGCTATCAATAATAGCAATATTATGTCATTGCTTTGCATTTAAAGCCCAACAAATATAGCATCTTCTATTTATTACAAAACAATATTATGAATTCACATCTTTATCTACCTTCCAAAAAGCGTATCTGCATATTAACCTGTCAATCTTTTTAAAATTATTCTATTCATTGTTCTAACTATTAAATATCTTTATTTAAACATTTATTGTTTTATTTCTATTCTACATTTTACAGATATTACCAGTGTCTTTTAAAATAATATAGGTGCTATTGCATCTGAGCGCAAAGCTATTACAACAACATAAATATGCATATATTAAAGCTCAGTCAGATCCATCATGTTATTCAATTTTTGCAATTCATCAAAAAATAACAGGACACCAGTGTCAACCTCAAGATGTCAGCCTAGTCTGCAAAGAAAGGCACGTTTTGAAAAGAAAAGTGAAGGAGGCCTGCTTCATAGCGATGGATTGCAACACCATCAACCGTAAGGACACATGCTTCACAATCTCAAGAATATGGAGCAATTAATCTTAAACTTTGCATAATTTTCATATCATTAATTCACTTAGAGCTATGAAGATGAGAGCACGTCTCTTGAAAGTGCTCGCAGAATAGTATAATTTTATTTTGTTTTAAGCATAAAATAGCTTTGCGTTCAGGTGCAATAGCGCCTATATTATTTTACAAGTATATTTTTTCATGCAAAGTTTTTGAATTATATTTGAATTACAATGTCTTTTATAAGCTCACCATCTCTAAATAGATGTGTGAACTAATTTGTATTCCCATTTATAATTTTCAATCAATAGTTGCATTTTATTTAGTCCCTCAGCAGAATTTTTATCTTCCTTCATTCATGTGGTGCATTAAATATTTACCTAGATATCTAGTTCTTCATTACAGCCTTAGCCTTGACAAGGATGAATGCAATTTCATCAAAACATTGGATTATACTTATAAAAATTAAATATATTTTATTTTTATTTATTAGAAATAACATTGAAATAAATGAAAATATAAATTTGCAGTGCAAAAATAAGCTTTCAAATTAAATTAAAACTTTTTTTTTCAAATTTACAACACAAGTTCTTTTCTAAACATTGAGGTGATGTGATGTGATGCACTGTGGCTTCTCCTTAAACAGAGTCAGGAATCTCTCAGCAACTATGCTGGAGAGAAACCTGTTAGCCATGTTATCTTCCATTCTCCACTCTAAATTTTCCATATTCTGCTCCATCCCATTTCCACAACATAATCTTTGCCAATTCTATAGCCTTTATATCTAAATCCTCCTTATCTTTTCCCAAATCCAGCATAAAAACCAATAATCCACTTTCTGTATAATCACTTTTTTCATATTTATTCTTCTCTAACTTCATTATATGTACCCTTTCTGTTTTCAAGCATTTACATTCAATTAACAAATGCCTAATATTTTCTATTCCTTCCTTACACAATTTACAGACTAAATCACCCATATTTTTCCATTTACATGAATATTCTCTTGTTGCTAAAGATCCTGTTTTAGCCTTTAATATTGTAAAACATTGATGTGATGTGATGTGATGCATTGTGATATCTATTTGCAAAAAAATAAAAAATTCATTTTATAAATAAACTATTAACAGAGAGAACGGCAGAATAAACAAATGCTTATTATTAAAATAGCACCAGTCTGTAACAGTGCTGGGGTGAACAAAATGGAGCAGATAGCACCACTCTGTTAGCACCTGAAGCTGCGAATAAGTAGATTAACTCTTCAGAATCATTTGAACAACAATGATTTTTGTAAGTTCTTATGTTCTTCAATATGATCTTATGATAATCAATGTAATGCTTTAATAAGTAATTATAGGCATCATTTATATAAACCAGAGTGATCCAAAATGCAGCTTGTAGTGAGAGTTTGTGTTGAAAATCTGGAAGTTTTGACTTTTTCAATGAGGAAATGAAATGATAATTTAAGTTGAATGCATATTAGATAGTTTAATTTTATCAGCAATTGTTAATATTGAGAATGATATCTTTATTTGGTGTTCCATCATTTAGTAAATGAAGCCAGCCTATCACAAAGCTCTAACTAAAATGATATACACCTAATTCTCTTTTTACACAATTTTTTTTGCATGATGCTGAAATAACATGAGTTTTAAAAAAATCTTTTTCTACATGAGTTGTTTTAAAATAACATGATTGGTTTAAAAAAAACACAATACTTTGGAATTAGAGCTGCTATGATATATTCATGACTGGAATGGAAGGCTTAAAAATCACCTTACATTCTCAAATTAATTCTTAGATTGTCTTAAGTTATTATTAAACTTTTTTTTAATTCTCAATAGTTTATGTAAGGAATAAAAAATAAATTATTTTCATTTTTAGAAGATTGTAAATGTTTTTAATTCAGTGTTTACTTACAGATTTATTTCTGAGGTGAAGTTTGTGTCACAAAACTAAAAAAAAAATATGTCTGTTATTATTATTTATTTATTTTTCAAAAAGTACCATCTCTTTATTTCTCATTATTTTAAAAACAAAAATCACTTTTTTTGTGATATCCCTGCAAATGGAAAAATTTGTTTGGCTGCATTGCAATGTTTTTTTTCATTTTGTTTTGAAAAGGGAGCATCTTTTTGAGATGGATGCTTTGTTTGCATTTTGACATTTGGTTTTAACAAAAAAAAATCTGTGTTGGTATTGATGCTTAAAACAATTTAATTTTGTTTAAATTTATCTGATTAATTTGTTTAAATTTTTATTTGTTAATTTTTGCCCAAAATCAGTAGATGGTAAAGTTATACACAGAGCCTAAACTCTCCATACTGTAGCACAACTCAGTGCAAACCAAAGTAATCAATGGATGAAAGAAAGTTTGGGCACAAAATCACTATCTAGCACCTACTCATCCAGTACCCCAGATTAGTTTCTAGCTTGTAGCTTTCATCAGTGAGGAGCCTTGGATCTGAGAGCACTGCATCTAGATCTTAAGATCCAATGCAAACCTCCAACATTAATCTTTTACCTTATTAGCTAACTCTAAAACTTTGAGTCCAAAATGAAAACAGAATAATGTTCTCAATTCAAGCTCATTAGCCTGTTTATGGTTGCTGAATTGAATTCGGAACTATATGATTATACAGGCTAATGAGCTTGAATTGGATACATTATTGTGTTGTTAGGACTCAATGCTTTATAGTCAGCTAATAAAGTAAAAGATGGCCATTGGAGGGTTGCATTGGATCCTAAGATCTAGGAGCAGTGTGGTCATATCCAAGGCTCCTCACTGATGAAAGCCACAAGCTAGAAACCAGTATGGACATATTGTATGGATAGGCACTAAATAGGGAGTTTATTCACAAACCTTCTTGCATCCATTGATTATTTTGGCTTGCACTGAGTGGTGATACTGTATGAAGTTTAGTCTCTGTGTAAACAGTTTGTGTAAGCATAAAAATGGGTGATCATGTGATGTTTAGTGGTTTAATGGCAAATTATACATTGCAAGTTTTAGTGATAGCAGTGATACTCCAATCATGCACAAACATGTGCATTTATTGTCTGACAGTGACAGTGAATAAAATCTTGGGTACTTTTCTATTTTATGGACAAGCATGGACAAGCAAGATGTCACCCGTATTGTTGATAAATGAACAGTTCTGAAGGCTTACAATTTCTCTTTTGAATGTGTTAGTTGTTAAATTTAAAAAAAATAAGATAAATGAAATAACAGTAATAAATTTCAATAAATTATATTTATAATTAAGTATTTATTTATACAGTGCTATGTTGATAAATTGTAAATGTAAATTAGCGATCAGGCTAATGCACATGCGCTTTAAAGATAACTATACGTATAGTTATCTTTAAATCGCATGTGCATTAGCCTGATAGCTAATTTACATTTACAATAAATTATATTAATAATCTTTATTTTAATTTTTTACTTATTTATAACGTGGAAGTGAGTATGCACTTTGAACTTTAAAGTTTTCGATGGATTGTGTAGAGAAGCCAATGAGTATTTCATTGTGTTATCACTTTTAAGTTTTTTTTTATTTTTCAAATGAAATTTACGTTCTTATAACTCATTTTTTATTTATGTTCAATATATATGAAATAAAATTTAATAGCACACAAAAAATATAACATATTAACAAAATTTTTCATTGGTTTATTTAATTATTTTCATTGATTTCTTAGTTCGAGAAACAATCTCCTTATTTTCTATATATACAATGTATTTATTTACACGAATTTCTCTTACACATAATTTTCAGAAACCAATCTACCGTGTAAAAAGATAATTAGGTTTATTGTAAACAATTATTGCATGTTGTCTACAGTGTTTAGTAAAATCTTTTATAAATGCTCTAACTTTTCTTTTTTATGTCTTTGAAATATCTGCTAAACCTACCTAATGGTAGATGTTATCAATAATCTAATATATATATATAATGTATTTATAATTTTGGATCTGGCCGTCAGATAAATATTTTTTCATGTAGCCCTAAGATATTAAACGTGTATAAATTCTTTAACAATTTTAAGCGGATTCTCTGCCTAACATCAAACCCATGACCTTTGGCTCATCAAGCTAGTATGAATACGACAAGTTAAAAATTTAATATTTTTCATTATATATTTATTCATAATGTCACAATGTAATTCAATTTTGAATCACATTTATAAAATTTAAATTAATTTTTAATTAATGACTTTTATTTATTTAATATTATTGCATAATGATTTTTTTTTTTAATAAAAATTTCATTTTATTAAAGCTTAACTGTCATTTTTATTTTAAAATTCCAATTAAACATTTAATATTACATATTATACAATTGAAATAAATTCAATTATTTTGCTTCGTGATTCTAAAAAAGAAATTTATCTTTGAAAATGTATTGGAAGTCATGCGTTCTGGTTGGCTACTCTCCGAAGAAACCATTAAGTAGAAGAAAAATAATTTACTCTAGAAATAAGCTTTTTCTAGAATTGTTTTTTTTTTTTGCCAGACTAGTTATTAAAACACTAAACAAAATATAAGGTATATAAAATCTTAAAAAGTAATCACGTTATATATAAAAGTTTTTCTACCTCTTCTTAAAGAACACGTACACACTTCAATTTTAGCACTATCTAAATATACTTTTACGCATACAAACATAGAGATATATACACATGAAATGGATATATTTCTAGAACTGAAGATATTATTGATACAGATTTTTTAAGCATTACCATTTGACTTCTCTTCATTAAGGTTATGCCAACTAGAAAAATTGAAGTAGAAATAAACTTTGCTATTGAAAGGGATTTGTAAACTAGGACACATGATATTATGTCATTATCTTTTAACACAATTTTTAACACCTAGAGTCATCCAAATTTATTGAGTATTTTTATCAAAACTGAATTTTTGAAACACTAATTTGAAATTTTGCTTTTTCTTTAAAACCTGTATTGATAAATAATGTCTTTTCAAATTCTTTTTTTAAGAAAGTCTGTATCACAGCATAAATCTTATTTTCTTCTATTTTCATTATTTAGACTTATTAATGTTAGAAACATCATTAATCCTATAATTCATTCAGGAAGACTTTTCAGTCATTTCTAAACTTTTATTGATTTTAACCTCTTTTATTATTTCAAAAGTAGTTTTTAACCATACTTTAGAACCATCAATTTCTCACTATTGAAGGCCATAAATAAATAAAAGTCATGTGATATTTGGTTGTTACCTTTCTATTACCAAGCAACTAGTTTATTTATTACTTTTCTAATGTTCTAAAATTGGCATCATCAATTATATCATCAATTACTAGACAATTATAGAACTAAGTATCAATTAGCAACAAAGTTTTGTTAATATTTTAATCAGTAGATAATTCAGTGATTAGCTTTATTAAATTATAATCTATAGAACGTAAAAGTTTTTTAAACGTATTTATATTAAATACTAAGTATTAACAATTGTGTAATTATAGGATAAACTTTTCAAGCTGTAATTACATCAATGTGCTGTCCTCTATCATCAGATTATCTTTATAATTATAAAATGAATCGATTTATATCTAGTTCTCCAGCTCTGTTAAGGTTAGTGGATCTGAAAAATGTTCTTAAACTTAGATTAAATGTTCAAATATATTCAGATTTAAATACAGATTTATATATATTGTAATAATATGGAAAGATGGGGAGAAGTTTATAGTAAGTTGTAGAATAAATATATGCAATTAGTACTTTTTACTGAATATAAAAGATCAAAATTCGCCCAATCATCAGCAAGTACATAATATTACACACACACACACACACACATACATACACGAAACAAGTAATACTAACTCTGCTGCAAACATATGTTTAAATGCTAACTAATATATTAAAAATTTACTAATATCATTTTATCAATACTGATCATCATCAATTCTCTGGTCCATCAGGCACCATGACTGCACTGGCCAACACAAACTAATTATTTTAAGCCAATAAACATCACATGATCCAAGGATCCTCACTGATGAAGATCACAAGCCAGAAACTAGTCTGGGGATATTGGGTGAGTAGGCACTAGATGAGCAATTTTATGCACAAACCTTCCTGCATTCATTGATTATGAAGGCTTGCACTGAGTAGCAATATGTATAGAGAATTTTGCCTGTCTTAAACTAATTGTTGTCATCATAAAATATCTGACTATAATAAAGTGTGGGGTCTTTAATAAATTATCCTTAGTGCCATCTAAATAGTTCTCAAAAGAAGTCTACACAAGTATAATCACATGGTGTTATGACAGGTGGCTTGGAACAGCAATTACTCCGATGAACATATGTAAATAAGCATAAGCACACATGAATTAATCTATGCTAATATTAAATAATTTAACTGCAATAATTCAAAATAGTAATTAATACATGTATTAATCAATTAGTAATAACAACAAAATAAAAATAAAATAATTAAAAAAGTTTTTCCAAAGATTAAAAAAAAAACACGCAAACTAAAATACTTAACATTGTTTAAATTATAGTTTACAAAATTGCATAAATTGTAAATAGTCGTAATGTAGACATATATGTGTGTCTGACAATACAAAATATTTCATGTATTATTTTTATAATTATTTTCATTAACTATATATGAAAGATTTGAAATTCTAGGTACTCTTATGTCTGGAGCCTAATTGTAAATATAGGAAATTTGAACTCAGACTTTTAAGCCCTTCACTATTCATACTATCTCATACTATTAATACATATGACCACATACAAGCAGAAAAGATAAATAACCACCAATATAGGTATTTCGTGCTAAACCAGCACTCATTAGTTGGTCCAGATTATCATCTCCCATAATCTGGATCAACTGATGAGTGCTGGTTTAGCATGAAATACATATATTGGTAATTATTTATCTGTTCTGCATGTGTGTGGTCATATGTATCAGTAGTATGAGATAGTATGGGTAGTGAAGGAGCTTGAAGGTCTGGGTTCAAATACCCTATATTTAACTATATATGACTATATTATTTTATTTCCCACCTTAATGAATGGATTTAGATAAACACACACACATATATATATATTTAGAAATAATCCCAGTTCATACGGCTATCTGAAATGAAATACCAATCCCTCCCCCAAACGTTAAGAAATTTCAGTCACACCCTCTGTGAATAAATATCTAAAAGTCAGAAGCTTAAGCAGCAGGGGTGCAACTGAAATTTCTTTATGGTCTGGAGAGTGATTTGACATATATTATAACGGGATGGGGGGATATTATGGCGAACTTGGGGTAATGAGAGACCATGAAATCTCCCTGAGAGATCAGCCCAGTTAACTCCTTAGAGTAACTAAACATCAACAGAATTATCAATAAGTATAAGTAATACTCAAAAGAAATAGCCATTCATCATCACGAATGATCAACAATCAATATAAATCAACAGTCAATCTTGTGACTGGATTTGAAATGGGTCTACTGTAGATCAGGCCAACTATTTAGCTTTAGCCAGCTTGAGCAATTATTTAAACATTAATTTGGATGCACAAAATAAGTGCTCATTTATCTGGATATATAATAATAAAAACAATAATGCTGGGATATTAAAACATGCTGATCATCATCAATGCTCTGATCACTTAGTACCATTAATGTACTAGACAATATAAACTTAAATTCTGATAAATACTAAATTAAATAAAATATAGTGCATGGGCTTTAAAGGATATTCTCTTTGCACCAATTAGGATTATGATAATGATTGATGGGAAGATTATCATCATCACTGGATACCCATAAACACTAATATCTCCTCAAAATTATATGCAAATATTATTTTAAAGTCACCAACTAAATGTATTATTTTCTTAAAATAAAAACGTACATTCTTTGATATTTTACATAAAAAAATATTATACAAGTGTTGGTGGCCGAGTGGTCAGCACAGCTGCCTTACAAGCAGTTGTCCCGGGTTCGCGGGTTCGCTTCCCGGCCGATGCTTTGACTCATTAAAATATATATATATACAAATGAAAATCTAAAAATTTAAATAAAAACTTCAAATAGAAGAAATAAAAAATAATATAAGGAAAAGTTACAAATTAGTAACCTTTTCTATTTATTATTGCCAGCGAATAAAAATATTTGAATAATATAACAATAACATCAAAAGCAATAATAATGATAATAATTCAATTCAATTCTTTATTTAGTGAAAAAATCTACAGCCAAAGCCCAATTACAGATTGCGCATAAAAAAGAGGTATACTATATGTTTTACGGGAGTAATAAAAAATATCATTAATCCTACATTATATATATTTAAAAGCTTTGAAAATGCGTTAATATTAAGTTGAAAAGATTTTTACTAATAAAATGTAAATTTAAGTATTGCATAGATGAGAAAAAGGAGAAAATTTTAAAGTATTATTTCTACAAGTTTCAATGAAGAAATAAATATGGGCATAACAATAAATCAAATGCAGTTTTGAAATCGTTATAAGAAATACTTTTTTTAGTAATGTCTTTGTCTAAAAATTTCATATCTCTAGCTTTTTACCTTGCTAAAAGAGATATTGTTATGGGAGTATAGATTCAAACCCCTTCACAAGGTTTAATTTATTTTAGTTGTGGCAAAATATTAAATAAATAAAGAATAGAAACACTTACAGAGTATTGAAATATATGTCTGTGGATCAAAAGGTATATATAGGAATGAATTAATTATATTTACAGCTTACTATTTTGTTTTATTATTTTATTTTGTCATATAAAAAAATTTTAAGATTCAGAGTTATTTTTGGGTGAAATTAAAATATTCGAAGAATGTTAATTATTGTATGCTTTGAAATTAGAAAAAAAAGTTTATTAATTCTTGCGATACCTGCAGTTATATAAGAATTTTGTTAATTGGTATCTGGTATGTAATTAATGATGAAATCCTGGTAATGAAAGGGGAAAAAGAGGGAAGTGATAAATAGCTATAAATCTTATAATGGATTGATTAAGAATGTTATCATTCTTAAGGTTTTTTTTTTATATTTGTTTCCTAATCTTATAGATTGGGGAAGTTTTACTTAATACTTACATGATCAAAAGAGTTTTTTTAAAAAAAACTCTTTTGTAATTCAAGACTATTTTAAAATTTTAGAATATTTATTATTATTTGGGGTGGGGGGGAGATAAAAAGAAATAATAAGAATGACCACTTGAGGGTTGAGTCAGCAGTTCCTTTTGTATAACAAAACTATAAAAAGAACTGTTTATACTTAAAAAAGAGGGAGAAAAATAATATATATAACTTATCTAGTATATATAATAATTTAAAAAATAATATATATAGAAAATGAAGAGAAGAGTACTGGCTGAGGAGTTTCATTTTTGTTTGATTCCTGGGCAGTACCAAGTGTTTTTTTTTTTAAGTGTCATAGCATCGGCCGGGACGCGAACCCGCAAACCGGGCAACTGCCTGCAAGTGCAAGGCAGTCGCGCTGACCTCTTGACCACCAATGCAAGACCAGTACCAAGTGTTTTTCTAGTAGAAAGTTCGTAAAATAACAGAGAAATTTTTAAGAGAATAAAAAGTAAAAAAGAACAGTTCATGATAATTATTCTGTGACCTGTAAAAGTATCTACTATAGCTGAAACATATATTAGAGAAGCCAGAAATATTCCAGATTCCCTATTCTTGTTAATCATGTAATCCTGTTCTTTTTTTGCCACCTGCTTAATATCTGCTGAACAATTTGCCAAAAAGGGAGCCAATGTAAATGCCCATAAATGAATTGGTGAAGTGTGAGACAAACCATCATAAATATCTAGATGTTATACAAAAAGTCCCCTTGGAATCCACTAAAGAAAAAAAAAACAATGAGATATCCAAAGATATGAAAATTATCTGTGTAAGTAAAAAGAAAAGAAAGCAAAATAAAATTACATTTGTAGATGAGCTTACCAGTAATCTTGGGAAATAAGGTTAAAACTTTTTATTATATATTTTTCTTTTAT